>JBAMBJ010001022.1:0-320398 GCA_037043495.1 Drosophila recens | reverse complement strand
AACAACAATATTTCTGACACATTTGCTGATTGTCGTTATGCGATTGTCAAACTGAATGCGACGACAACCAAATTCGGTAGTTCGATTAATCTATGGAATGTGAAACACGAATAAACTACATAGCTACGGCTAGATACATACGTAGTTTCCATATAAATATTTATATATTTACGTAAAGTGCATATTTTAATTTAAAAACATTTAAAGCAATTTATTCATAATATTTGTATGAAATAGCATAAATCAGAGATATTTAAATTTATTAACATGTATAAAACATATAAAATGCAGAGATATTTATTTTCAAATAACTATTTAACTTGATTTTTTACCTTTATAAATTGACATAAATGTAAATATAATTATTATTATATTATCTGTTTTTTAGTATTCATATTTTTGTTTAAGAATATTTTTGCTATTTTAGTTTTGTTTTTGTTTTTATTTTTAATATTATTAAAAAATTTGTAATACTTAATTTTATTTAAGGATTTAGAAAATTGGTGGCTAAAGGTCAGTTTTTATAATAACCAAAGGACTGAACTCAATAGACTTTATTTACCGTGCTTTTTCCTAATTAACTTTCACTCAACAATTAACTTTCGGCTTTTTTGAAAATGCATGCTGTTAATTCAACCTAACGTTCATTGGATCTGATGAAAATTAAATCTGAAAGCAAAAATTATTCATATATAAACTTATGTGTAATAGGTTAAACATAAACCAACTTTTAACCCATCGAGATATTAATGCATACAATTTAAATATATGCGGGATATTTAGCCCGAATTCAATCCGAAACGATGTCAGAAGTGGGGTAATCTCGGATTTTCTTAAACCAAGTATGAAATACTTGATTTTTTCAATCCCGAATTCAATCCTAAATTAGACAAAACAATTTTTATTAGTTCAAATGTTTTTTTTTTTTAATTTTTTATTTATTTTAATTTATTTTTTTAAACATTTTTTTTTTTATTTATTAAATTTTATTTTTTTTAAATTTTTTTTTAACATTTTTTATTTATTGTCTTTTTTTAAACCTTTTTTTTAATGAAGGGAATGTTTGACTACAATTGACTGGGAGAATCGAACCCAGGTTTTTTTCAAACAGGTCGGCCGAGAGAGAATCAAGTAATTTGGGCTTATTTCCCAATTTTAATCCCGATATAGACTTGATTGTTCCGCTTAATCCTGGAAACATACTTAAAAAATGCAGGCTTTAATTAAGTATTTTAGGCTTGATTTTATAATGGCTCTTTTTTTTCTGTGTAGTAACAAAGTTATGAGGATATAGTATCCATATCTTGAATGGAAGCGAACATTAAGAGTTATTAAATACTGCCCCGATGATTTTTCATTATCATCCCTCTATCTCAAATAGTGACAGAGCTTCAGACATTGAGAGAGATAAATACAGTTAATGTTAGATGTTATTGTATATGATCAATTAATTATAGAATTGGTCGATATGTTTCATAGATGCAACTAACTAAGACTGAGCATATAAATAAGGAAAAGTGGTAATAAAAAAGGGTAACACTTTCGCAATACTGAGTAGTTCTTAGCCAGAAGAATGTGCTTCATCTGGGGAAGTATTCAATTAAGTCGAAACGAACGAAATGGGAAGAAGTCTGTGAGCATGTTTGATAAACACAACTCGTAAATCATCCAAGGGCCAAGAGAGTGAAAGAGACAGCGAGATAGGGAGAGAGAGAGAGATCCCTTGAAGTACCGCTGACGTTTGCCACGTTGCAAGGCAGGTGCGGAAAATTACTTTTTATATGCTACCTTTTAGTGGTTTATTATGACAAAACAAACGCGATCCCACATTTGGACGCACATGCGACGATGAGACGAAGCGACGACGGCAACGGGCCAAATACAGCGAAAGAAAGAAACTGGTAACTGGCAACTGGCCAGGCCAACTCATTGGTAAGACCGACAGTAGCGTTATAGCGAGCGCCAGGGAGTTACCGCTTGCCGATAAAGACTGAAGAGATAGAGGAGAACAGAAAGCGCTATAAACATCATAAAAGAGCTATAAAGAAGACCAAACGAAACAACAACCGCTAGGTGAACAACATAAATCATCAAATTGTTAGGAAGATCCATTATGGGCCATTACGAACACCAACACTAAAAACGCGACCTCCGCCTGAACTATCGCTGAGAATGGAAGGGGAAGAGTCAGCAGCAGAAAGCAGCAGCATTATTAAAATGCCGTTTTGCTTAATTTTATTTTATTGTTTTTAAGAAATTTCAGCCACGAATACCAAACGAGCCTACACAACGAAATGAGCTCCTCTAATCGGGTGGTCGTCCCCGCAAAAGTGAAGAAAGAAGAATTCAGAAGCACCGAGGGCGACACCAAACACTCTTCGGTGCTGAAGGCATCGCTAACGAGCACAATGAAAAGCAAGCAAATTCAAATTTATGAATGTGAATGAGAGATACGCTAAAGATACGAATACGAATACGATCCCAGGTTGAACTCCAACTCCAACTCCAACACCAACGCCAAAGATGGTGACCGGGTGTGCAACCGTCTTTCGGTAGTGTCGGATCTTCTGTCTTCCGTCTTTTTTTTGTCCAGCTCGCGGCTCGCATACCGATTCCTTGGAAGTGGAAATGAGTAATTTTTTTCAATTTTCATTTATTCCTGTTGTTGTTGGTTTTATAATTAGATTGGAAGGCGTTGATAATGGCAGTAATGATAAAGTTAATGCGTGTCATGAAGGCTACCGTTTACCAAAAATTCTTATTAACAATGAAAATATTAATAAGCCTAATAATGATCTTGATCGCAAGATGGACAACTTGGCCAGAACGGGACTTATGGAAGGGAATAAAACTACATAATGAGTTGACAAGTTTACAGTTCTTCCTTTATCACATCTAATACCACATAAAAAATAATTGAATTTAATGTTTAACAGATGATAACATAATTTATCTGATCTCTATTGAAGGAGTATATTTAAAGAGTAACTTGATAATTTTTGTCTTAATAGAAAATAATTATTTGCCTAGCGACTGAACCGCAATATTTTGTAGTTTTTGCTAAAATGTATTTTGTCTTTTAAATAAAAATAGTCGAAATATTTATTTAAATAAACAATACAAATTATTTTACATCTATTGAAGATCATCTTATATAGATTAGACTTCTCCCAAAAAGTTGTTTAATGTCTCTCTATGTAAACATACTTCTTATAGACTTCATAAAACTCAAGATCCCATTTAGATCTTGCTTAACTAGTTAAGAATCTAACCAATATGTGCCCAATCATTGTACTATCTACTGTCTACGACTGAATATTCAAAGGGGCTAGGGGAGCGGCAGTTCTTTGAAAATCATTTGGTCCCGGACCACGAATGCTTATCGGGAGCTCATCTATGGCATTTGGCCGTCGTCATAGTGTCTGCCGGAACGGCTTCTGTCCCGACAACCCGACAGCGTGACGTTGCCGGGAGGTCTTCGGACCAGAGACAAAGTCATAGAAAATGGAGAGTGGAGAGCGTGGAGTGGAGAGTGGGGATGATGTTAAGGGGTATTGTTGTTGTTGTGCTGGTGCGTAGATGGTCAAAGACTGTTAAATGATACTCAAACAGCAATTTGGAATTTATTTGATGCGATATTAATCGCCATCTAAGGGTTACACATTGTTGTGAGAACACACCTTGCCTTCCTTTTGTTCTTGTTCCTCTTCTTCTTCTTCTTCTTCATCTTGTTGTTGTTGTTGTTTTCTTTGAGATATCGTTAATTCGACTTATGTACATACTCAGCGTTCTTCCAGCGATCATGTCAATCCTCTGTGATTCCAGCTTAAATTTCAGAATTACTTTACACCTTTTTGTAGTAGCAAAGTTTTTGTATTGTTTTCAGTTTCTTACAGTTCTTCTTTTCCTCTCTAATCTTTTTTTTGTTTTTATCAAAGGTACTTGCTATAATTTTGTCATGAAATTTGTAAGGTAATGAGCACAATAGATTCTATTAAGTTTATATATTTAAATAACTAAAATTAATTAACTAAAAAACGTTTATATTTTCAATTATAGTTATTAAATAAATATAAATCCATTCCTTTAAAAAATGTAAGGCAAATCGAGTCCTTCTTTCTTAATTTTTGTTTTTTATTATTGGAAACTATCTGATAAAAACTCACTTGGCAATTCGAAAGATACATAAGTCGACTGTATAATAGAGAACAGTATTTAAAGAAGAAACCCATTTGTTGTGACAATTCGTACACATGTATGTATCTGTTGAAAGCTTAAACAAATTTGATTAATTCAGGTTACATTATTGCATGTAAAAATTGGAATACACGTTTGCAGCTGTCTGCACTGTTGTTCGGGTTCAGGCAATGGAATATTTTAAAAATATTGAACAACTCGTTGTGCAATTGGTATTGATGTATGCAAAAAAAAAACAGAAAGAGAAGTGAAAGAATAATTAAGTCACTTTTTGCTGGTATTAGGCTTACTTAATGCATTCAAATGACGAACAAATTGTAAAAGACAGAAAGACAGAGGGACCGAAAGACAGAGAGACGGACTGACATTGATAGGTTTAATGAGTTAGCTGTCAAAGCGAGGCATTCTTAATATTATTCACTACAATTCTGCTATTTAAATGAACACATGTTCCTTCATTGTCTGACAGTGGACAATTTTGCATATCCACAAAACGCAACTGTTTGGTGGGCGCCATTGGCAATTCATGGGTGTAGTTATAGTATATACACATATACATATTTGGGAACACATGTCAACATTCCATGAACACATGTACCAAACATACATACATACACACACATAACTGCAGATCTGTCGTAGTGTGCATTGTGGGCGTTGTTGCCGAACTTCAAAATAGGCTATGTTGTGGGTGGTCTCAATTAATTAATTGCCTTTGCCAATGTCAGTGTGTGTGTGAGTGTATGTGTGTGTGTTTGTGTGTGCGCCATTTGGGCAAACTGCAATTAAAACACTTACTCGTAAATGTGTCTGCATTGTTGTGCGTGTGTGCGTGCGTGTGTGTGTGTGAGTGTGTGTGTGTGTGTATGCGTGTTGAAATAATGGTGTGCGAACACAACACAACACAAACATTGAGCCAGAGGCAAGAGGTCGCCACTCTACACAAATAGTTTGTGACCTTTTGGTTGTTTTACAAACAAGCCCCAAACAGTTGGCGTCGACGCTTTTCCCGTTTTGCCCGTTTCGCGCCTCAATGTCACACGGCCGTTGTAGTTGTTGTTGTTGCTGTTGTTGTTGCTGTTGATGCTCGCACTCAGACTCAGAACAAGAATGAATCCAAAAAGACGCCGCGGCGCTGCCTCTGCCACTGCCACTGCCGCTGTCGCTGTCGCCGCTGACGTCGCGCCGTCACCGGTGTTTGGAATTGCAAATTGCCAACGGCGCGTCGCATCGTTGAGCCCAGGCCCATTTTAATTGTTTACATTTTATTTTGCTTTCAGCGCTTATAATTATTAATTTCACTTGGCACTCGCCACGCACTCCCCCCTTTCTCCTCCCCCATTCCCATCTCCCTCTGTCTCTCATAACGTTTCGTCGTCGCTGCGTCGCCATCAACGTCTTCTTCTTCTCTGATTTTGTCTTCTGTCTCGTCTTCTGCTTCTGCTGCTGCTGCTGCTGCTTTAAGTTGTTGTGGGTGTTGTGTTTGTTATTGGCTTTTGCGAATGCAGCAAAAAATGAATGCAAGCCGAAGCACAGTGGGAGATGGAGATGCAAGCACAGCACAGCCATTTACACCATTGAGGCTTTTTTTCGGAGAAACAAGTTTGTTTATTAAATGAAAACCGACAACTAAACACACTTACTTGCAACAGCTTAAAAACTGAACAAGACTTAATTAAACTGGCATTCACACCCTGGTCAAAGATCAAAACAGATGGAAACAGTCTATATTTTACTAAATTAACTATTAAAATTTTTATTAAATGTTAGTTTATACAAACATTTAAGGGATATAGAAGTTTCTGAACAGGATTTTTAGTTTAAATATTTTTCAATAATATTATTGAACGTGCACTAGTAAAAACGAATGTTTTCTAAAAAACAGAAATTTCGCATTGAATATTCAAAATTACACAAATTAAGTGGTCTGCCCTTCCTTTGGGATATGATAAAAAAAAAAGAAATTAAAAAAAAAAAAAAAAATTCAAAGGGAACCAAAATTTTTGTACAAATTAGTAATATTTTGTTTGATCTTCGTACTTTAAAGTGAGTAGTGCTTAAACTTTTGCGTGGAAAATATATACTTTAAAACATAAATTTAAATAAAAGAAAAACTACAAAGTTAAATTTTAAAAGTTTTTGTTATTAGCATTACATTTAATATAAGCAAAAGATTCTCAAGTTGCTCTTAACTCCAAACATTTATCTGTCCAACACAGGGATACATTTTTTCTTTTTATTATACCACATTTTTAAATATTAATGCATTCATCGTTTGCTTAATCTTTCTAGGGTATGTAGACGCCAACATGCTGAACGTGCCTAGTCAGATACAGATACATATTCTTCTCAATGGTATTTGCATTTGTGCGGAAAGACTACACAGTTGGAGGCAATGTCGCTGATTCGTATTCGTTCTTTATTCATTGTATCGTCTATGCACGCGACCCGCACTCTGTCTATAGCTCTGACTCATAATCATAATCAGACTACATACTTGTACTCTACACAGAAAAAGAATAAAAAGACTGGAGGCCCCACAGTCTCACTTAGATTGTCTTCACGAAACCGACTATCACACTTTCATGCCTGTTCTTGTTCTTAGCTGTCCACCGTTACCAAGTCTGCGAATACATATATCTTAGCATAGTCTATGTATATTCTATGCATATTGCTTGTGCCACATAGATAGTACTCTCTGCTATGTGAAACTCAGTGAATTGAAATCTGAGCATGGCTTACATGTTTTAAGCCGCAACTAAAGTGATAATTGCCAGCTCATTATTAGCTTTTGGCGTGTGATGTTTTCAACAGGGTAGAAGCACGATTACCTTTTACTACATCAACACGTAACATACATACACGGTTGCCACAATTGGCGTTTTTGTGCCAAAACTGGCTCTTTTTTTCCTGTTGGCGCAATGGCACTTTATTTTTCGATTTGGCTCTTTTTTTCATCAGTTCAGAATCAGTTATTTTGTATAGTTTTAGGTTGAAAAATAGATATGTAATTTTATTTAATAACATAATCACTAAATTAAGATGAAAATGTGAATATGTTATATTGCTTTAAGTGTTTGTGAATAAAATATTATTTATATAATTAATGCACAAATCAAATTAACTGCAAAAAAAAGTTTTGGCTCTTTTTTAGTCAATTTGGCTAATTTTTTGTCTGTTTTTGGCTGAATCTGATATTTTTATGTGGCAACCGTGCATACATATATTTTACTATATCTACATATGTGTCCACGGAGGATAAGCTGCACAGCTATCTGTCTGTTATAATAAAATAAAAAAAATACAAGAAATGGACTCTTTCGTTTGATCGTCTCATAGATAAATCTTTAATAATAAATCAATAAATAAATTCTTAATTTAATTGATTGACATATAATTTTTGGTATTAAGTTATACCAGTCAGAATATATACTAAAATTGAAATTTAAATATTCGGAGTTAAATAGGACATTATTTTCAAAAATATTTCTTCTCTAAGGACCTACCCAGTATCTATTTAATATATGTAGGAGATGTTTAAATTCCCTAAAAATACTTTAAATCTCTAATGCATTGATGATCCATTTAATCCTGCTTCTATAACAATAATTATTGATTTATCATTAATGAATCCATTTATTGATTTTATTATAATATTAAATAAATAAAATTAAGATATATTTTTTGTATATTTATAACGTAAGCATATAAAACAAAGCAGTACAAATTTCAAAAGCAGTTTGAGGTAGGAAATAAATTTATTTTTAAATTAGATCGCAGTAGATTTCTACGCTGAGAATGGGGAATGTGAAATGCTATGCACATGCGCGTTTGGCTTTGTCTCTGACTCTTTCTCTTTCTTTGACTCTATCTCTGACTTTGTTTCTGTCTCTGTTTCTGAGTGACACTGGGACTGTGACACAGTCGAGTGTCGAACTCGTACGTGATGATAGTGTGGTTGCTTAGATTTGGGAGGAAAACATGTGTAGCTCAACTGTTAATGTTAATGTCGGATTGTAAGAGCCGTTGAGGTTGTCGCCGTCCTGCATGCGAATTAGAAATTAATTCGCCCTTGAATGAATATTTAAGTAGAGTCATTGAATCAGCTTGCGTTTGCCGCGTGTGCAACTGCATTTCTGTCCATTTCTGTCCATGTCTGTCCATTAAGAAGTGCGAGCAGTGCCAATTGCCAATGATTTATTCAACCTTTCAAAGGTCTGTGTCTGTCCCCCCATTGTTGTGTCCCCCCTTAAGCTGTCAATTGACGATCGCATTCCAAGAGCCCAAGAAGCTTTTGTTCTACAGTTTTGACCGTAACGCATTTGCTGTCAACCGCATTATAGTATTTGCGTACAGTTTTTTTCTTTTCCCGTTCCCACGACATTGTACAAGTGGCAACAGTAAGTTGAGCTGAGTTCAGTTCAGCGGAGTTCAGTTGAAGCACCTGGGGCATCCCGAGTGCCTAAATCAACCGGGAAACGCAACTCAAGCATTTGGCAATTAACAATTTTATTTCTATGAGCCACAAACAATGTTACCGCCACTCTACCAAGTTGCCACCATGCATCCATCCACCATCCATCCATATACTGAGCACAGTAGCTGAAGAAGCTAACTGGCGCGCGTTACGCCTCCATTACACCTTGTTGCAGTTGTTACGCCGTAATTTTATGTCTTTTCTCGGAACAAAGTCATACAAAACGGCGCGGAACTGCCAACTGCCTACCATTCAAAGATACTTGTACTCCGAGACTCTTGACTTGAGTTCGCTTTGACGGTGTCGAGGCGAGGCGAGGCGATAATTGCGTGTTTAACTTAACGTTCTTCTTGCTCTTGATAAGCCCGCTGATCTTTGAAGACCAAGAGCTATACAACACGAGAGAAACTTCTAATCACACCTTTACAACTGTTAAAATAACACTTTCTTATCTTGTATTGTAAGTGTAAGTGTAACTAGATGTTACCGAAAATAGAAAAGAATTTCTTACAATTATTTATCGAACGAAAAGAGTATCTCAGGAGAATTCTACATATATTAATAGATACATTCAGACTTGTTCCGAATTTAACTTTAGAAAAGATTTGTCGGAATTTAATTTTTTTAACCAGGTCTAATACCATTTCGGCTATATTCGGCGGATTGATATCACTTTGAGCTGATGAGTTTAAGTCCGATAAAGCGAAAAACGATAATTTTCAAACACTTTTTCTAAATTCAAAGTGAATAAATGCATATCACTTAATGCTTAAAAGTAAAAGTGAAAACCGGAACAGGCCTGAATATATACATTTGGAATGATATTTGTATTTTATAGCCTTTCCTCACTGAAACTACATTTCAGCATTTTAGCATTTTTGGAGCAAATGCTACTTTTTTCCTATACATTTCATATGGGATCTAGTGGTGGGATAATAGTACATTTCTGAGGAATGTAACTACATTTTTTTAAATCAATGCGATATTCATCGGAAATCAATCGATATTTGAAGTTTTTTTTTTAATTTGAGAATGTACTATCACTAGATTTCTCAAATTTTGGCGCCAAATTTCAAACTGCAAAAAACTGAACTTTATTTTAAATTAATAAGAATGTAGTTATGATAAAATGCTGCAGTTAACAGCAAAAGAAATCAAAAACCGACCCTTATGGCTACATGAGTCAACATTACAGATTGGCGATCGCAACAATTATTATTAAATCATTACAGTTTCTCATGATAGTTCATTAAAAAAGAATAACTAAAAAGTAGTGCTTATTGGTAAATATTCTAATATTTATTAGAATCCGTTGTATTGTACAAGACGTATCTGATAAGGGCGCTACGAGTTGCTTTTACCAATAATGAATTATCAGAATCTAAGAATCCTGACTCTTGCTCTAGTTGCGCTGATACCATACTATAAGTACGTTGTCTCCAATTTTCGTTATTCCACAGACGATCCCAACCCATAGAGAGCTACGGCAACCCCTTGTTCAATGAAAGATCGTGGAAATGGTGTTTTCACTTTGGGTTCCCTTTGCAATGGTTTTTCCGAATCGTTTTCCAATCGGGAAAAGTTAGATGATCTCCTGACCGTCAGATATTATGTCCTAAGCAGCGAAGTTTTCTTAAAATCCTTCCATTTGTTTTCTCGTATTTTTTTAATTTCAGTTGTCAAATGAATTTGTAAACAAATCACAAATGTTTTGTAAATGCTAAATGCAAATGCTATGCTATGAGGACAGACAGTTGCATACTTATCGATAGCTCCGATATTTTTATAAAATGTACATTAGTGAGGAAAGGCTATTAGATTGCTCTATATTTAAAGATGAATAATCAATAATATCGTAGGTCCCAAAACGAAAACTGAACATTTTATTCCATTTAAATTCCATTTAAATAAGTGTAAGAAAGGATTTTTTAAAACTATTAAGTTAAATGAGAATTTAAGGGAGCATATTATTTACGAAAGCCTTAAGTCAAATTTATCTCTTCTTTTTTGTTTAGCAAAAATTGTCAAGTTAAGATATAGAATCAATTAAGGAGCCAATATTATTGAAATACAAGCTTCGTTTTTTCAAATTTAAAAAAAAAAAGGTAAGGAAAAAAACATTTTAAAATTATGTTAATTTAAAGAGTCGGTTGGAATAGAAAATATGTACAAGGATCACAATTTCTCTATAAGATTTATATCGAAAAGTTGTCTTTTTATTTAACCAATTGTAAAAGCACAGTTTAACATTAGAATTGTTGTTACTAACCTTTTTTTAGGTTTCCCAATAAGGAATCTCTGTCGGAACACCTGCCTCTGTTGGTTATGGGCAAAGAGCTCAGCATAAATACATTTGCATTTACATTTCATTTGTGCTAAACTTATGGCCAAAGCTGTAACTGGGCAAACGGTTGAACGATTGATCTTTGGTCAGAAAGCGTTTAGTAGTTTTGATTGTTCGATTGCTTTGATTGCGTGTCCCACAAATTTGCATAGCCTATTGTGCGAGTACGCATTCTCTAAAAAGGTGGTGAACGGAGAGGTGGAAGGGGCAGTGGGAGGAGTGAGCTGGGCGCCGCATTTTGTCGGCCTGTGCGTCATATGGATTGACTCGATGGTCGACGGATTGCGACTTGCATACATATGCCGCACCTGCGCCTCCATGCCAAATCCAGAAGTCATGCCAAAGAAGGCGTTTTTTTTAATTGCGTCGACATGCCCGAACTACCAATGAGACCAGACGTCGTCGAGTTGGGCGACCGACTGTCCGCCCGACTGTCCGATCGACAGATAACGATAGCTAAAGCTTCGCCGTTGTCACATTCAGTCGCAAAAAGTGGCAGCCACATGTGCGATAATCCACTTACAGTGCGAGTGCATATATCCATCCACTCATACATCCTTACACACATCTCTAGATATGTACATCCACAGTAGGCACTTTTGTCGTTTTCCTCTGCAAATATCATAACTTTTGATCAAGTGATTGTATTTTTGAGTGCAGACATGGTTTTTCTTGTTACAGAGTTATGATAAACTTTTATTTTACATTTTCAATTTGTATTTAATAATCACAGTATAAAAATTATTTTTCATTTTTTATTTAAAAAAATAGAAAAAAAAAATAGTTTTCAACTTCTATAAAGTTAAGTTTAAAGTTATAATCGTTGCGGTCTTTGACCAAAATTAAAAAAATTCAAATATATTACAGGGTGACCAGAAAAAACGGAGACAAACTTTAATATGTCCGTAAGCAAAAGTATGTTACCGGATTTAATTAAATGTTATTTTATCGTATTCTTCATTCTTTTTTGTACTAGTCACAACATTTTTTATCCATTGCTGTTAAATTTTCCTGTGGTTTCAGAATGTCAAGTAAACGTTGTGCAATTTTAGAGCTGTTTCATCAAGAAAAACGTCAAATGTGAATTTGTTCGTTAGCTCGAGGTGCCTAGGTAGACTGTGTCCAAGGCCACCCGCCACTTTAATGAGATTGACCATGAAGGCTATCGTCCGGGAAGAGGAAAAAAAGCACCGTCAATACTTCTGCCAATCGTCAAATCATTCGAAAGCGGGTGATGCGAAATCCGAGGGTCTCCATGAGGAAAATTGCCCGTGAGACCGGAATGAAACGTGATTCTGTTTGGTAAATGGCGAAGAAGCACCTTGGACTTAAGCCGTACAAGCTCAAAAAATTTCAGATCCTCACGGATGAAAACAAGCGCGTGCGACTGCAAAGATGCCACCAACTCAAGCGTCGGGCCGCAGGTCAGCGATAGGAGCGCGTCCTTCTCACTGATGAGAAGCTGGTAACCGTCGAGCAGGCTCACAACCACTAAACTGCAGGATCTGGTCCGCCGAACCTTCGGGTACGTCGGCCATTGTCAAACATCGCCAAAATCCGAAGTCCGTTATGGTCTGGGGCGGCATTTGCGCCAGCGGCAAAAAACCCCTGGTTTTCGTAGATCAAGGGATTAAAAGAAACCAAGAAGTGTACCGCCACGACATTCTCGACGCCGTGGTAATTCCTTGGGCCCAACTGCACTTCGGCGATGCGGACTGGACTTTTCAACAGGACTCTGGCCGGCTCACAAGGCGAAAATGACGCAAGACTGGTGCAAAACCCATTTTCCGGACTTCATCTCGTCTGCTGAATGGCCACCCTACTCGCCGGATCTCAACCCGATGGACTACATCGTGTGGTCGATATTGGAGGCCAGGACCTGTGCTAAGCCTCACAAAAGTTTGGAGGCGCTGATGCAATCGCTGCTCTTGGAATGGAACCGACTGTCTCCCGAGGACCTGCGGCCCATGGCCTACAATTTTAAATCACGTTTGGACCTGTGCATGGCAGCTGGAGGAGACCATTTCGAAACCGGCTGAGAATCTTACTACTAGTGATCCACTTTATCGTTACTAATTGTTGCTTTGCTAAATTTCTCTCGTTTAGTAAAATTATAGTTAAAAATGTTTGTCTCCGTTATTTCTGGTCACCCTGTATTATTATAATAATAATTGGTTTTATAGTTTTTCTAGAAGGTTTTTTACATAGCTTTCTTTGTATTATTTCTCATAGAATTCCTTTATAATTTTTTTTTTTTATAAAAATCAGATATTGGGAATGAATCGATTTATTTTTAATACTTTACCATTCAGAACACTTCTCTCAAACAATAAACTCTTGCAACGTTTGGCTTCAAAAGAAATTTTTTTTATTTATTTAGTGTCAAGCTATATACATATAAGCAGCCGACACAACATTATAGACTTAAATTATAAAGCAAAACTAATAAATGTTAAGTAAAAACATAAATTTAAGCTAAAAAATGTACCTAAAGTCATAATTTTTTAGACTTTATTCTTATTTAAATTGGCGCATTTTCTAGCCAAATGAAAAGGTATCAATTTTAAGGCACTTAAAATAAGTCTAATTATAAAGTCCCATGAATTTTGACATATTTGAGAAATTCTCTCATAGAGGTTGAATTTCCATAGTGCGCTGTACAAAGCCGTCTAAATATTTGTCCTGCTTATTAAAGAGCTCTTCGATGGACACGAACAGGTCCGAAACAACTGAGGCAACTGACAATCTGTGGCAGCTTCTTAGCTTGTGGCAGGAGTTTTGTGGTGTGTGCGACATTAGATGGCTTTGAGAGTCTATTGTTGTTGATGCTTCGACCATTTATGATGCTTTACATTTATGGGTCGCATTGTTCTCGTATTACCAGCAACCAGTTATATGTATGTACATATGTAGTTAATAAACAGACAGAGACAGAGACAGAGAGAGGGAGCCAATCAACGGATCGGCTTTTAAAGCTGGCACCATTTCAAATATTTGCACAGCCGCCATCGACAAGCAATCGATCGATCGGATGGATGGTTTAAGATTCCATTACGAGTATGAGTATAAGTATGAGTATAAGTTTGAGTATGAGTATGACATTCGACACTGTTTACCTATTTGCTCACATTTAACGGATTACTGCGTTTTTGGCCCGACGAAAACTAGCCAAGATCGCACTTTGCTTTGCTCTTGGCAAACAACAAACAGTTTAAACAGGGGGAAAACAGAGAAAACAGGGAAAACAGTCAAACAGCAGCATCTCTCAAATGATCATCAACTTTAACCAAGGTGCTGGATGCATGAATATACATCTGTATAGGCAGCTCTCTCTCTCTCTGTCTCTCCCTCCCTCTCTCTCTCTTTCTGTCTGTCTGTGTGTCTGTAAAGTTGCATCTGTGTTTAACAAATAGAAATCAATGGCCGCCTTAGTCCATGGATCAATGGGAATGTTATAATCATGCCAATACTCCGCTAGCTGTGTTCCGACTCATTGGTTGGCCAAGGTAAATACACACTCGTATTTAAATAGCAACAGCGACAACGACAACTGCTTGTTATACCCTGTAAAAACAGTAGATAGGGTATTATATTATTGTGAAATGTTGATAGTAGTATTACCTGTAAAGTATTTTTATTCTTGTTGAGTGTTAATAGCCAAGTTTATTACTCTCCTCACCCAAACTGCATAAACTTATTTATTGTAAAAATTATTTATGTAATTAAGGGAATCCTCTTAATCAATATGATAAGCACGAAAACAATTCTAGAATGGCTGAAACTGCAGAGAAGGTGCACTGATGTTTTATAATTATAATATAATATATAATACACTTTAAATGCTGATGTACAGCTATTCAAGTAATTCTTTTGACAAAGAAAATTTGCAAATTTGTATTTTGTTTTTAAAAATGTTATCATTTCATAACTTCCTTTGTACCTAAATGAAATATAAAAAAAGTTTTATTGCTTGCTTTTGCAAAATAAAGTATATGAACTTTTTGCTTATCAAAGCCCTTGCTTGACACACTGTATGTATCGTAGTGTCCTCTGATTTTTATTAGGACTGATAACACGGTAACTCGCAGTCGAGCACTCTCAGCTAGAGCCTTCTCACTTGTTGTTGAAACTGTCAGCGCTGTTTTGCTATTACCTCCTTTTATCATTTGTCTTATTTACCCATTCGCTCTGGGTGTTGTGCATGGCCAGAGATCTAAGCCAAGAGTTGGACTGAGAGCTGAGCCATGGCATAGGCACTTGGCCAGCTCGATTTGCATAGTGCGCCGAGTGCGGCGAGTTCGGCGAGTGGCAAGTGGCAAGTTGGACTGTGGCACTGTGGATCGCGACGCATTAGTCGTGCCTCTTGGCGACACAAGAGCCCGGGACCAAGTTGTTGTCGCTGTTGCCAGTGTTGTCGTTGTTGTTGTTGTTGTCGATTCCCGCTTGCAAAACAGATGCCGCTTGGTTTATTTAGTGCGCGTGCGCATGCGCATGGCCCATCAGCCTGGCCAAGACAGCCGGAGACGTTGCCACAAAACGCCGGCGACAGCAACAGACCAACACAGAGACAGTAAGTGTGTGTGTGAGAGAGAGAGAGAGAGTTAGTTGCATTGCGGCACAGGCAAAGGAATGCTTGAAATGTTTAGGCCAAGTTGGGATTACTGGCGTCCAAACATCGGTCGACTTCAAAGAGTTGCCAACATTTGATGGTAATTGCCGCTAAACGATTTTCAATGTTAGCTTGTAAAAACGTTAACATTTTTAATTTGTGTTATATACTCACGGACAGCTGTGTTGGACAGATACTCTACTCTCAGCTCGTATCTACATACGTATCTGGCAGATACACAACTAACCAACCGAGATCTTGAGCCATAATTTTCCTCCTTCATGAAATACATATAAATACTTTACCCACCGCAGAACGAGTCACAATCTGAATAAAAAGCTCATTTAAAGCGTTCTTCAAGATATTTACGAGTATTTTATTCAAACATTTTTATTGAGAATATCTACGCTTACCACCTTTTATTACAACTAAGCCGAATGATTGACTTTGGTTTTAGTACGACTTACAAGTAGATGCGATGCCCAAACCGGAAGTCCTGGGGAAGAGGGAAAAGAGTTGAGAGAGATGAACCTTATCTTAATTTTAGATATACTTCTGATATCTAAAGAAATTAAAAAGATTCCTTAAAGTTACTTCCACTTGTAAGACTAATTATTAATATACTTGTCTAGTTCCTTCCTGGTCCCCTTCCTTAAAAATTGGAACTACTCGTTATGAAATATTGAAATTTTCAATTGTTTTGTTTTCCCTTTTATTTGTCTATTATTTTTAATTATAACGTCTGAATTATAGTGACTGATGCATTAAAAAATAACCCAAAGTTAATAATAATAAATTAATTAAAAATTAAATAAACAAATATTAGTTAGAGAAAAATTAGGTCTGATTGCATTTTGAACTGAATGTGTTTTCAAATCTATTAGCAATTTTACACTTGCACTTCTTGAAGGATCATCCGATTAAAATTCTGATTTAATTGTGATTAACGCAATTAATCCCGATAAGAATCAGATAATTTTAGTTGTCTGTCATGGCACAGGAAACAAGATCTACAGGTTTCTCAAGAGATCATCGAGTCTTTCAGTCAGCTATTTTTAATGTTTAGAGTACATAACCCTGTAGAATAGGGATGGGAGTGAGGAGATCGAATTGATGACTGTGCTAGAGTTGTAAAGATAATAATGATGATGATCATCATCATATCGACATTGTGCATAAAGTGGAATTCTCGAATCAAAATCAGCTCATTACGGAGGCTAATGTAAGCACAACAAAGCCATTCTACGAGATTTATTCAACAGCTTTAAGTACCTGGATGTGGATGTGGAAGGAGGATGATGCAGCGCTAATGACATTATGCACGATTGCTCCAAAGGAAAATGAAGGGGATACGAATTCGAATACATGGATTCAGATTCGGACTCAACTTGAATTCAGTTTCAGTTAACGAATGAATCAATGCAGATGAAAAGAAGTATTAATAATAAGCAGAAGAGGCTAGTAACATTTCTCAATATGGAAACTTCAGTCTTCAATATCCAAGTCTCCGCGTCTTCGAGTCTTCGAGTCTCTCTGATCTGAGGTCAAACGTGAAGCGGTGTGAAAAGGCTTTCATTTCAAACGCAAACAATCGCTCGGAGGTTCAGTTGTGGAATTGAAATTAATTTCATGTATCATCATTAATCAAAACACTCAGTCGCGAGCAGCCAAAGTGCTTTGAGTATGAGTGCGAGTATGAGTATATACAATATGTATTCACTAACATTCATGCATTCATCTGCACTGGATTGGAGTAAAGTAGTCATGGTCTGGTCTGTTTTGAAGCTCTTCACAAACACACACACACACAGACAGAGATTGGGATGAGTACTCGTATTCTTATATATATGTTTAGTTATGAATGTATAACGATATTCATTCTGCAATCGGGGGTCTGTCTGTCTCCACAAAGAAGAGACACAAAGAGGGACATTCCCCGAGCTCAACTAATCAGCATGCAAAGAAAACAACATTAAGAGTCAACAACAACGACTGGCACTCAACACAATTATGAGAACTGACGTTGCAAGAGTTTCATGTTTAATGACAAGTCACTTTCTGCGCCCCAGTTCAGTCATCGTCATTCAGTTAAACTGACGAGCTCTCCGACTCTCTCACTCTTTGACTCCTCGACTCCTCGACTCTCTAACTCTGGCCCCTCTGGCTCTAACGATGTTTTCTTTGGAAAGTTAGAAGCCGTTTCCAGTAGTTCAATTACAACTTCATCTCACTTCAAGCGTTTTGTCCAGGCCACTCCTCCTACCTCTTGCCCCTCTTACCACTCTCCGCCCTCAACTACTCACACTCACACTCACTCACACACTCATACCCCTTACTCATATTCATAATCATAACCGACAGTTGAAGCAGCATTCTTCTAGCCCAAACAAAACATAATTGAAAAATGAAGACGAACATTTATCTTTGGACTGTCGAAATTTACATAACTTTGTTGACTAATTAATTAAGCGATTGCTATGGTGACTAAACAATAATATATTTATCAATTCATAACTAAAATTATCACCATTATTTATATCAAAAAAATGATCAATTAAAAAATAAAATTATTATAAAGCGCTATAATATAGGTATATTTCAACAGATCAGATTCATTTCAAAGTCCATCTAAGAGTCCTGTCAAAAAAAAAGATACTCGGGCAGTAGTTATTTTATAGATCCGGAGATAAATCATTTCGTATACATATGTATTCTTACCTTTTAAAGAGTTTGGGTATATTTTTGACACATTCCATAATATCAATGATCTCAAGCATTTTCAAAGTAATAAATAGGATAACGTTTTTTTAAACATTGTCCTTATTCTAAACTTTTACTTAATTTATTAAATCAAATTATTAAATTAAATTATATTCTTCAAGATTTTAGAGCTCTTCTAAGCTTGAGCATAATCTCAGTTCTTCTCATCCTTTCAGATAATTTTGTACCTGTTCAAGTATATCCAAACAATAAACGTTGCTATCAAATACTAGTTGAATTGTTCAATTACAATATTTTTTTTTATTTAAAAAAAAATCGTTTACTGATATGCATTAAATATTTAATTTCAAATCGAATTTGAAAATCCCTCATCTGACACTTTGCTTTGACCTAGTAAGAATTAACACAGTGTCTAAGTAAATTTTGTCCTGATACCTAGGCAATATTTATAATAATCAAACAAAATTCTAATCATTTACTAAATTAGCTTTAGTACATGTTATTTTTTGTACGTTACACAACACTATAAATCGATTTTGAAAAGGGTTGCCAAATCGAGAATAAGGGACAGCTACCATAAACTCAAACATGGCCTGAACTATGCACAGTTCATCACGGTTCAGGTCGAGGTTTTTTTTTTTTGGATGGAGTCACAGAAAACACATTAACAAATCGTGTCTCAAATTAGAGCTCCAACAACAGCAGCTCTGACACCGACACCGACAACAGCAACAACAACAGCAGCAACAACAACAACAGTAACAACGGCAACAAATGTTGTCGCTTTCAATGCGTTTGTGTAGGTTGACAATTTTGGGAACGGTTTCGGCCGTTAACAAAACATGGCATTTAATAATACGTCTACAATACCCATACATAAGTGTTATCGCTGACTAAAAAGCTTTTTGTTGCTACTCGCAGGGTATTTGTTGTTGTTGTTGTTGTTGCTATTGTACAAGTATGTATTTGTATCTTGTTGTTATTTCTGTATCTCGGACTCGTTGCTGCCGTTCCATGTTGTTATTGCTGTTGTTGTTGTTGCTGTTGTTGATTGGCCGGCGAAAGGTTGAAACAAATGAGGTCGGAACGTTTTCAGTCTGGTTTTATCAGCGTTATTAATATTGTAGATTCAAAACAAAACACATGCACAAACACACACGTGATGCCATTAAATGCCGTGTTTAATGGTTAATACCAATTTCAGATTTATGTCCCTATCCCCCTCCCCTCTCCACCATCTTTCTGATAACTATTCAAATTATGCCCATCGTCATAATGATCAGAATCATTGTGGGATTCCAGTCTAGTTGGAAGTATCTTCTGTGAATGCCATTCAATTATTTTTTGCTATTTATTTTTATTAAACAATTCTATTTTGCTGTTAATTAAGGTTTGGCCCTAATTGGCAGTTAAGCTGCTGATAAGACCAAAGTTGTGTCATTGCGACAGCATAACAAAATAAAACTCCCATGAGATGAGATTATGCTTAAGTACTTACTAAATACAATTTGCCACTGCTTTATAAACATTTTCTGATGAAATCGAAGCTGAAATATTCAAAAGAAATACTTAAAAGAAGTACAGGAATCTATTAAATATTTTTAAAATAAATTCCTTATAATGCTAACTGAAATCATGTTGTTTTTTATTCTGTAATCAACTCTAAATAATTATCAATCGTCGACTACTTCTAGGTGACACATAAAATTAATTAACAAAAAAACACTGATCTCGTTGGAAAACTGTTGTAATAATCTATATTGATTTTTAATTCAAATTTAAGAATTTTGTCAAATATGAACCTTAAAATGTTTGAAAGATATCTCCAACTCTTTTCAACATTCCACATAGTAAATTGACAGATACTTGATATCTATAAAAATTTGTATAGTATTGAATGCAAGTGAAGACTATATATTATGTCTACTGCACATCGTTGCATATTGTGATCAATTTGAATGCGGAATAAGGAAAAACGAGAGATGAAAATGTGGTGAAAGAATAATAATTCGGCGAGCGGAAAAATTCCGTGACATCATAAATTATCAATAATCACACTTTGTTTTGACAGGATGACGACTGTCGCATCTGAACCGCATTGTTGTCTCTATTGACATAAGCGCACACACACACACATGCCAACTCGTACCTATACACACATAAATATATATATAAAAATACTGTGTATATAAGCGACGTCAGGGAGGTCGAGGTAGAGGCTATTGAATGCTCATTGTGACCAACAATACTTCGTCCTTGTCAGGGTGTCAGGGGGGTCGGACGAATTGAGCCGAGCAGATGGAGATACATAAATGACAGGATGCGGATGCGGATGGCGAATGAACCTGGAATTCAGTTGATTTTCGTTTGATTCCGTGTAGTTATGCCACTTTGTATAGACCCAGCAGAGACAAGGACTATTCTTGGGGTTGAAGCTATCAAGCTCGTTTATTACTGCCAATGCAATTTGTTGACAAACATTCGAAACACGAACGAAACCACATAAGTATTTCTAATATCAATATCCTGTGTGAGTTTCCTTTGTTTGTCCATTCACGGATTTGCCCATAAACGGAGATTGCTGGAAGAATAACAAATCAATGCGTATTAAACATTCTTTTTCGTAGTTGCTCGTATGAAAACAAAATAAAACTAGTCGGCGGTGCTACAGTCGAGCGGTACTCGACTGTCAGAGACCCCGTACTTATTATAAAGATATCTCAAACAACAAAATGATTTTCATACTAAGACTTTATTTGGACTGATCGTTCCTATGGCAGCTATATGATATAGTAATCCGATTTCAATCAAATTTCGTCAGCATGTATGGGACCATCTTTTATACATATTCTGTCAGTTTGGTTGAAATATCTCAAACTGCAAAAAAGTTTTCCATACTAAGACTTGATTTTCAACTGATTGTTCCTATGGGAGCTATATGATATAGAAGTTCGATTCCCACCAAATTTGGTCAGTATGTATGGGACCATCCCATATGCATATTCTGTCAGTTTAATTCAGTTATCTCAAACAACAAAAAAGATTTTCGTACTAAGACTTGATTTTCGACTGATCGCTCCTATGGCAGCTATATGATATAGTAATCCGATTCAATCAAATTTGGTCAGTATGTATGGGACCATCTTTTATGCATATTCTGCAGTTTGGTTGAAATATCTCAAACAGCAGAAAAGTTTTCCATACTAAGACTTGATTTTCAACTGATTGTTCCTATGGGAGCTATATGATATCATAGTGGTCCGATCCAAAATCTAAAACAAACTCGATCTGCTCTTAATATAGACGAACCTACAAACCAAGTTTGGAGTCTCTAGCTCTTATAGTCTCTGAGATCTAGGCGCTCTTACAGACGGACAGACGGACAGACAGACAGACAGACAGGCGGACAGACAGACAGACGGACAAGGACATGGCTATATCGACTCGGCTGTTGATGCTGATCAAGAATATATATATTTTATGGGGTCTGCCACGCCTTCTTCTGCCTGTTACGCACTTTTTTTTTTGTGACAAAGCTAATAGACCCCTTTACTTTTTTAAAGTACGGGGTCTAATTAAGTAAGAAGAGATATGTTGAAATTTAATATTATATTTATTTAATTAAAGAATAGCCTTATTCATTTAATACTTATCATAACAAATCATTTTAAGGCTGCCTATTACTTTTTTAGACCCCGTACTTTAAAAAAGTAAAGGGGTCTATTAACTTTGTCACAAAAAAATGTGCGTAACAGGCAGAAGGAGGCGTGGCAGACCCCATAAAGTATATATATTCTTAATCAGCATCAACAGCCGAGTCGTAATAGCCATGTCTGTCTGTCCGTCTGTCTGTCTGTCCGTCTGTCCGTCTGTCCGTCTGTAAGAGCGCCTAGATCTCAGAGACTATAAGAGCTAGAGACTCCAAACTTGGTATGTAGGTTCGTCTATATTAAAGCAGATCGAGTTTGTTTTAGATTTTGGATCGGACCACTATATCATATAGCTGCCATAGGAACAATCAGTCGAAAATCAAGTCTTAGTATGAAAATCTATTTTGTTGTTTGAGATATTTCAACCAAGCTGACAGAATATGCATAAAAGATGGTCTCATACATACTGACCAAATTTGCTTGGAATCGAACTACTATATCATATAGCTCCCATAGGAACAATCAGTTGAAAATCAAGTCTTCAGTATGGAAAACTTTGCTGTTTGAGATATCTCAACTAAACTGACAGAATACGTATAAAAGATGGTCCTTTACATTCTGACCAAATTTGATTGAAATCGGATTACTATATCATATAGCTCCCATAGGAACAATCAGTTGGAAATCAAGTCTTAGTATGGAAAACTTTTTTGCTGTTTTAGATATTTCAACCAAACTGACAGAAAATGCATAAAAGATGGTCCCATACATTCTGACCAAATTTGATTGAAATCGGATTACTATATCATATAGCTGCCATAGGAACAATCAGTTGAAAATCAAGTCTTAGTATGAAAATCTTTTTTGTTGTTTGAGATAACTAAATTAAACTGACAGAATATGCATATGGGATGGACCCATACATACTGACCAAATTTGGTTGGAATCGAACTACTATATCATATAGATCCCATAGGAACAATCAGTTGAAAATCAAGTCTTAGTATGGAAAACTTTTTTGTTGTTTAAGATATTTCAAACAAACTAACAGAATATGTATAAAAGACGGTCCCATACATACTGACCAAATTTGGTTGGAATCGAACTACTATATCATATAGCTGCCATAGGAACGATTAGTCCAAATTAAGTCTTAGTATGAAAATCTTTTTGTTGTTTGAGATATCTTTATAATAAGTACGGGGTCTCTGACAGTCGAGTACCGCTCGACTGTAGCACCGCCGACTAGTTCATTTCTTGTTTTATCGAATCAATAACAAAAACAAAGATTCACACATTTTCCACCCTTAGGATTGTTTTCTTTTCTTTTCAAAATTCCCGTCTTGTTGCTCACTTTCAAAAATACGTAATGATCAGTTAACTTGCCACATGCCACATATCCGCATAATATTCAACATCTGTTGAGTCGTATGCAACTTCCCTCGATTTATGCAGCACAAGAGTTTGACCTGTAATAGTGATTTCATGGTAATGCTATTAGCAGTAACTTTTCACTCCGAACACCTTCTTTAGGGTACTGCGCATGCGGAAAACCGTCGAACCTCGCAACTTATTGTATTTACCACGTCCTAAGCAAATATTAGCTGAGAGTTGCAATGCCATGCTTAGAAGTGTTTGTTTTAGGGCTGTTTAGCTAGGGATTTATTTAGTGGTTGCCCGACACTGTCACACTGCGGTTATTGTGTGAAAATCTGTTTTTGTGCTCAGCGCTGAAATCTAATGACCAAGTAGGCATGTAAATAGCCAAAACAATAGCCTCAAAATGCCGTCGTAATGTGTTGTGTTGTTTTGTGCTGTAAATCAAACACTGTCCGGAAGTAATGCGCATAAATTGACAGTTGAAAAGCCAGGAAGATCATTTGGTTGGACACATGTGTACCTTAGTATCTGCACATTTTGCATATGATCATTTCTATATATTAAACATGTTCAAACTGAATGATTTAATTGCTTTCCCCTCTAAAGGCAAGAGTTGGATGACTAGATGATTCCAACATTTTATATGCTTATGTTTTACATATTATTTATATTATTATAAAAAATAATATATATAATACTGATTTTAGAAAATTCAAATCCCTAGTCATGAATTTTGTTGCGAATTGTTTTCAAAATTTGATAAATTTTAATTTCCTTCTCATCAAACACAAATATGTATGTATATACAATATTTTTTGCCAAAAATGTTTAACTTCAAATTTATTTGAGTTCCTAAAATGCAACCATGATATTAGAATATTCGACTTGTATCAATCGAAATAATATTGGGGATTAGATAAAACCAGGGATTAAAACCGAAACGAATTTGGGTTTCAGTTACGGTTTCGGTTATGTTCGCATTTAGGTTTTCGGTTATCGGTTACGCAATATCTTTGAATAAAGGTTTCGGTTCACAAAAAAATTTTTTTTGCAAAAATATAATTATGTTAATAAAATAAATATAATATTTAAAAAAGTATTATTTTCTTAATGTTTCATTTACACATTTATTTCACATATAAATTAAAATTAAAAATATTAAAGAAAATCAAAAATAAAATACAAAACTAACAAGACTTTTGAGTCGACAAAAATAAAAACAGTTGAAAATTTTCCGTTTTAAATTGTTTTTAGAATGTTTTTTAAATTTTTATATTAAAAGTTGAAAATAAATAATGTTTTTAAAATTGTATTTGAAAGTTATACCATAACTCTTACTTGCAAATTTTAAAGTTACAATTAAAAATAAAACCTTTTTTCAATATTTTTTATAAAAATTGGAAATAAAAATTTATTTTTGGATGTATGAAAAACCGAAATTAACCCTTATAAATGAAATGGGTACTAAACGGTTATTTCGGCTGACAGAGTTTCGGTTTAAAGGTTTCAGTTTTGGTTTTAAATTTCAATCGGATTTTACCGGTTAAAGGTTACGGTTTCGGTTAGGGTTTTAATCCCTGGTTAAAACTAGCCTCAGACTCATTTTCAATCGAAAACTGAAACTGATTTTTCATGCGATCACATTAAAATATATAGATGAAAAATACATTCTGAGTTTAAAATGGCATTACAAAGAACTGGAAAAGGAAAAGTTTATCTAAATGCAGTTCATTGATCAAGCGAAATGGGCGAAAAGTAAGAGGGGAATTTTTATATAAGTATATTAAAAAACTTTAAATGAAAGACAGAGTAGAAAATGCATCAGATAGTACAAAATGCATCTGATCGCGGCCCCTATTCGCTGTTGGCTGTATTTTCATCAATTCCAATACGGGAGGCCACAATTTGTATCGAATGGAGTTGCGTCACTTAATCCATTTAACTCACACGGCCAGGCGTCAGTTATGACGGAGACTTTGCTGTAGCTGTTGTTGTTCTTGTTGCTGTATTTGTTGTGGCACAGACAATGCGTTGATGGCAGCGTGGGGCACGCGACGGGACACGCAGCGCGAAGTCTCGAAGGCTTATTAGGTTAATTACGAGTTTTTGATTGGTAAATTAAGACCAACCGACCAAGCGACCGACATGAAGCGGGTTGCGACTCATTCGTAATGCGGCACGCGGCAAGCCGCCTGTCTGACTGTCCGTCCGTCCGCCCGTCCGTCTCTCTGATTGTCCGCCAGCCATTTCGAAATCAGTTCTCAACTCACTGCCTCAATTCAAATGCGTAAATAATTAATTTAGAGGCAATTCATGAGCTGCTGTTTGCCACTCGTTGTCAGTCCCAAGACCCAAGCCCAAGTATCTATATCTATGCTACTTGCTGCTGCCACAGATAACCCGCCCCCCGTTGCGTCCCATAACTTATCCGCGCTTCAGCAGACGGAATCATTCCCCAAGCCCAGCACAGTGGGTAGTCCAAAGGCAAAGAACGGATTCAATAGCTTCCAAGTTGGACTTAAGCACGAGCTATGGGAACTGACAATTTCCACTTCTTCCACGTGGGGGGGATTATATAAAAAAGAATTTGACACAACTCCAAAATATGATAAATTGTGAATAATTTACAAGACCTGTGAAATTTGTTTTGTTCGAATTCAGGTTGACGAATTGTTCCACATTCATTTCCATTCATTCGATCGGTTAATTTGATTCGCGAAAATCAATCTGTAGCCCTTTTTTAATGGAAGCTAATAAACAGCTCAGAGATAGCAATATGTTTGCACTATGACATTGTTATCAGCATTTGATAATGCATACACAATTATTACCGCAGCGCAACTAAATGTACTTGCATAGGACTTGTAATCGTCAATTCGGTTTGCGATGTCGCTGATAACTTGGCTCATTTATTTACGATTTTTATCTATTCTATTTGTTTGTGATGGTCACAAAACCCAAAAGTCCCTGATAGCCTCAGTGAACTTGGCTAAATGTAATTGGCACTTTACTGCTTTCTCAGTTGTATACAAAATATAACTACTCTATTTAATTTACATAACTTAACGTAACTTTTAAAAAAATATATTTTATTTCAGTAATAAATTTAAAAATGTATTAAATATTGTTAAAATAGTTGTTATTTTTATAATCAAATTTTCTATTTTTATCCTTTTTGTTAAATAAAAAAAAAAAATTATTAAAATTAAAGGGAGTTTCAACAGGAAGCCGACGGATTTTTAGATATACCTATCACTACAGAGTGAGTAGTCAGAAAACTCGGAGTAATAGAAAACACTGAAAAAACAACCCTTATTCCATTATAATTACGATGAAGCAGTCAGAATCGTAGAAAATATTGAGAAAATGTTTAGAAATTATCCTCAATTAATTTAATTTATAAAAATTGGCTTCCTTTGTGAGAGAAGTTTTACAAATAACACCCCACGAGCAATGTGGAATGAAAGTTCATTAAAAAAAACCAAAAAAAAATAAAAAAAAAATCCTTTATGTGAAATTTGATCTATTGTTTTCTAAAGGTGGAAATTTGCCGCTCCATATGACTAAAGACTAAATTTTAAGATACTACAAAAAAAGTTTTCTTTTATACACAATTTTGAAAAGGCTTTGCCTTAAGAGAAAAAATAACTATCCCTTTCAGAGAAAATTTCATTCTATCAAAGGAATTCTGAAAAAAATCAATGCATTTTAAAAAGATCTTCCCACAAAAAATTAAACAAAATTTATTTCCTATAGATTTTCTGCCTTCTTCTGACTAATAGCAGACTGTACTTGCTAAACTGAAACTATAACTATTCCCATAACTGTAACTGTAACTATGTAGCTGTAACGGTAACCGTAGCTGTACATAAGCAGATAAAATCGAGGACCTTTTTTCGCAATTCGTGTTTTCTCGATTGTACTATAATAATAACAAAGTTTCATTTCAACCACAAAAAGGATAAATGGCTCAGCTCGTAAATTCCTGTCTACGCATGGCAAATAAATGTACGTATGTATGTGTATGCTTATGTATGTACAATTTATGATTATTATTGTGGAATACACACACATACAATATACGTATGTAGACATATGTGTTTGCAGTACTTGCCTTGACACATAGAGGGCGTGACATAAAGCGAATTTTATTGCTAGATTGAAGACGCTGCGCTGTAATTTGAGTGTCTGTGCCACACTTATCTCCAATCGCTTCGACGTCGATTGAAAGCTCGCCAACTTGCAATTACACTACAAAACATCAAGTCACGCACCCACACACACACACACACACTCAGATACTCCCTCACACACAGATACAGATACTTTCTCAGAGCACGCAATGACGAAATAAATCAAACAATATAATTGCTTCTGTTTCAACACCAAGTACACTACTTGGGGCATGCCTCGCACCTGTTCGATGGAGTTGGAGTCGGAGTCGGAGTAGCAGGAGTTCCATGTCGCAGGTATGTAGTTTCCCGCCTTGTCGTAGAGAAGCTTCCACACTTTTCTGCCAACTCAAATTTACGGCACGCAAGCTACGGGCGTAAACTTCTCTGTCCCACTGTCTGTCTGTCTGTTTGTCGTTCGTTGTTGTCTTCGAAGACGTTTTCGACAGGCCAACTGTCCTTTTAGGCCGCAGTCGATGTTGCCGCAGACAGAAACAGCACCTGCGGCAACTTGCAACCTGCGGCAAACTGAGGCAACTCGAACAGCTTGCAACTAACAGCATTTTGATGTTTAGTTCTGTTTTGTTTTCTTTCCGTGGCGCAGTTTAGAAAGTATCGATTCTGGCTGGATAAAGGAACAAACAAATTACTACCAAATAACATACGTATACAGTAGAGCTTCTGTATGGTGAACCTTTTCACAGCAAGACTCGCCTTATTGTGAAGTGATTTATACCCTATATCAGAATAAGGCATGTACATTACATCCAATAAGCTGAATTTTTACCAGTACTATTAAAGCCAACACATTCTAATTTTTTGTTACTCCGGCAATTTAAAAGAACAGTCAAACGATTTATAACGAAAACGAAACATATCCAAAGGAAAATTTGTTAATGAAGCATTATTTGGATGAAAGGCCAAATGTGAAGTTCAAAAGGAAGAAATTTAGTCAAAAACCTAAGCAAAATTGTATCGTTCACGACTCATAACTATAGCTTCAAAGCAGCGGTGGGCACGAAATCTAATTTCAGGAGCAGTAGAACAACAACTACAACAATACAAAACTCACACTGCGTTTTTGCAATGATGCTGTTGTTGTGAATTTGTATGACGGTCATAATGCCTCGACTTCAGCTGAGCAGTTGCTATGTTGTTAATGTTATTTGGCCCTTTTTTTATGGTAAAAAAATTTGTAATTTTATTTAACAGGCTTTCTGTTACCTTTGGGGCAACTTAATTTAGTTTTAAATTTGGAAAAAATCAAGAGAAAGGCTTTTTTTTGTGCGACTTCACGGCGTCGAATAGGCATAAATAAATTTGGGAGCAGCCGCTAGCTCCCAGAGCCAATGCGTGCCCACCGCTGCTTCAAAGGATCGATTCTGCACAGTAAAGATTAACTGTATCCCATTATAAAATTGTACTTGTACCAATTGTAATTTTAACAGCCTATATTTGTGCAATCGAAATTTGGAAGATCTTGCAAAAACCCATAAATAAATTAGTTGTAAGAAAAGGAGTACAGTAGAACTACTCTATAAAGAGCCAACGTTTTTTTGAATTGATTTCAATTTTGTTTGTTTGCCCTGTAGAGCAGTTCGACTGTACATTTACTTACTCTATTTGCACAATATATGGCGCATTATAAATGATACATGAAATGATAGTTTAAATAATGGCAGAGGAATACCCCTGATCTCTGTCATTATGGTCGGCCATTATGTTATTGGCATCTTTTATTTTGAAATGTCATTGTCAAAGTTTATGTAGTCCCTAGCTACCTAACTAACTACCCTACACTGCCCTACCTTCCTTTCCTCCCTTCCTCCTCATTTCCCCCTCCTCTTCAGGCCAGCTTAGAGATCTATGCCTTGCTTGCTCTCTCTCTCACTCTTCACGCAACGAGAGCGGTACCTCCACCCGTTTATTCGATCAGTCTCATTAACAGTCGCGCCGCGGGGTACGGAGTGCGGGGTATACGGATCCGGGTGTAGCATGCACCAAATTAGGGCCGAGGGCAAGGCATGGCTGCTTCTAAAGCGGGGTGGGTTTCCAAACTTCGTTTGGTTTGGGGTTGTTACGCCCAGGCCAATTTGTATATAATTTAATGCAACCAGAAGTATGTCGATGTCGTACTCGATGTCGTTGTCGTTGTCGTAGTCGCCATATAATGGAACAGTCTGTCTATATACACACACCATCCATCCATCCATTCATTATATACCATGCTCATAAAATTCACTCGAAATGCAGTTCAAAGATGGCCATAATTACACTTATCAGAGCTCAAGTTTTGTTGTCATGCACCTGGGGGGCAACTGAACGATGACTGAGCTAAACATCATCGAGAGCAGCATCAACATCAACATCACCATCAACATTGACGCCTATGCGCATCCTGTATCCTGCATACTGCACACTGCAGCCCGTATCCTTGTGAACTGCAAAATTGAATCTGTTATCGTTTCACAAACTCATTCACAAACTCGCATCGTCGCACCGTCGACGGGAAATGCGATTGGGATTGCCTTTTGACACGTCTGACTCTCTGCCACAGTCTCTGCCACAGTTTTTGCCTCTGGCGCTGCCTGCAGGATGCGTGTGGTGTGTGCGTGTGTGTGTGTGTTGCCATTGTTCCATACAAGTTAACAGCGCTGTTCAATTTTTCCGCACTAATTAGATTAAAGGAGGCTGCTACAGATGAATCGAATGGATTGATGACTCCACGGCAAATCTCAAATGGAATCGGCCAAAAAAAAAGGAACATCAACAAAGAGATTTGAACTGAATCCGAATTCCAGCATCCGCAACGACAACTCGACGATGATAAAATGGCCCAAAAAACAACTGGAGAAATACTTTAATCCTATTAGACATATAATTCAACAATAACAGCAACACATGTTGGGCCCGACAGGAAGGATAAAGCGGCCCGTCCGATTGTCCTTTTTGCGCCGATTCGAATGCGAATCCGAATGCGAATGCGACTGCAGTCAGTCAACCATAAAAAATAAGAATGAAAAAAAAAAACAAAAATAATATGTTTGCATCAAAGGCAAAAGGATAATGCGAGCAGGCAACGTGACATGTTGCCAATTAAACGCAAGCTCAAGTATATTCAACATATTCTAAGATCGAGATCCTTCGACAGGCTTCCTTGCTGAGAGATAATATTCATTAAATTGTATTAATAATATATATTAATGAAATTATACTGAGAACGCTGACATTTCAATTATTTTACGAAGACCAGATACAAAATAAATCTAGAGTTAAGTGGTCCAAAAAATTGAGAGAAGAGTTGAAATAAGAAAAATTAATTGAGAATTGATCCAAAAAACTATCTAAAAACTAAAATTCTGACATTCTAATAAAGAAATTATACTGAGAACGATATACTAAGAAGATATAAAAATAAGGAGAGTTGTGATCCACAAAAAAAAACCTCTGTCATTTAAATAACTGAAGTGAAGAGCATCAAACATCGCCTACTTTTTGGTTGAACATATTAATTTGCTCATTTCACGGCTTTCAACATTTTCGGACATTATCCGGCTTTTCCCATATGTCTCTATCGAGTTAGTTGATTGGCTGATCGCCTGACAGCTCCTTTGTTCAAGTTGTTTGTCTCTTTTTCCCAGTCGGTTTGGCATTCAAATGTCCTGGCTGCCTTTTGAAATCCTCTACACAATAGGGATGCTGATGCACTTTCTAAACACATTTCGGGTACAGCAGCCCAAAAAGCCGCTTATGTTGGCCATATTTGTGCACACCGTAAATACCTTAAATTTTGCAACTTTATAATCATTCTAAGCGGATTTCCACAAGGGAAACCTGTTATGATTCGACAGCCTTTTTCCGTTTTTCCTTTTTTTCCTCGTATTTGTTTATTTGAGTTCTGTAAATGAGATACATTAAGCGAGACAATGACGTCGCTTGCCAATTAAATTTAATGCCAAAAATAATGCATTGTTCGGTCCAAACTATGCCGTACTAGCGTCCCCGTTTTAGCCACAATTCAGACGCAGACATATGAGAATTTCTCTCGCAGCATACGAGTATAATATGTAATAAGCATATAGAATAGCTTATTGTTAGAAACTTTTTTAATATAAACATGAATATGCATACAGGATGAGGATGAGGTTGGGAACGAGGACTTTTTCCTGCCACTGCGAGTTACTATAAAAATAAGGCTCTTATTGTTAATCAGTTAACAAAAAGTGCGACTGGTGGAATGAAAATTGAATAGCATCCAAAAAGTTGGCGGCACAAAAAAGAAAAAGAGAGAAGAAGGAAAAGATATGAAAATGAAAATGCAATATGAGCATTAGGGTGTCCCTTATTTGGTCAAAGTCAATATTTTAAAACGCATACGGGCTAGTTCTGTTCATTAGGTCCTAAAGCACTCAGAAATAAATTTTTACCTTAATCGGAGTATGATAACCCGTGCCGACTTGGATCGAAAAATTTTAAAATTATATGGGACAAAAAAATTTTTTTTATTTTTTTTTAATTTTTTTTTTTTTATTTTGTTTATTAGGTCCTAAAGAACTCAAAACCAAGTTTTCACCTTAATCGGAGTACGAGAACCCATTCAAATTTGCATCAAAACATGAAAAATCATCGAAAAATGTATAATCAGTGTTAAAACACTGGTTTTTGATGTTTCGATGCAAATTTGAATGGGTTCTCGTACTCCGATTAAGGTGAAAACTTGGTTTTGAGTTCTTTAGGACCTAATAAACAAAATAAAAAAATAAAAAATTAAAAAAAAAATTAAAATTTTTTTTTGTCCCATATAATTTTAAAATTTTCCGATCCAAGTCGGCACGGGTTATCATACTCCGATTAAGGTAAAAATTTATTTCTGAGTGCTTTAGGACCTAATGAACAGAACTAGCCCGTATGCGTTTAAAAATATTGACTTTGACCAAATAAGGGACACCCTAATGAGCATAGAGTAAACTCCTACCACGTATGGGAAAAGCACAAAGCACAAAATCTGAACAAAACCGAAAATATTTTAATGACAACACCAAAAACCAAAAGTACGCAAACAACAGGCCATACCAGGAATGGTACGGAATGGAATGGACGGGCAGAGCGCCAACCACCAGCACCACAAGACAAGAGTACCAGAAGTACCAGAAATACCCACAACAACCCAGCAAAACAACCATACCCCGAGTTGTAGCATTAACCGACACCCGTTTCCATTATGTGCTCGTCGGTAATTATTTGCATAAAAATATATGCAGAGGGTCTAAACAAAACAGTTTAGCAATCAATTATGAAAACACGTTAAATAGGTGAGTGCGAGTGCAAATGTCGCCGCCAGAGGCAGAGTGTAAGCAGAAAGACATACAGACAAAGGCTGTACAGAAATCCGCACAACAAAGAGAGGTATGGGCAGAAAAACAGAGACAGAGACAGACTGAGAGTCTCAGAGTCGCTGAATAATCGACAGATGCATGCGACTCTTTAGTCTATCTCTAGTTGGGAAAGGAAAAGAGGCCCATCAGGGTTTACTCCTCGTACGCACACGGTACCTCTATATAGATACTCTTATATTACATACATACAGTGAGTACGCGTAATGACCGGCCACAGTGTGTCTTGTCTGTCTGTGTGTCGCTTTGAGTAATACGATAAGTGAAAACAAATATGCGAGGCGACAAAGGTTTGTTTACACAACTAAACAGAAAACAGAATACTGAATACTGAAATCATGAAATAATGCGTAATGTGACGATGTCGCTGTAATGTGTACTCGTAAATGTGTAAATGTTTGGCATATTTTCAGAGATATCACTTGGTTACACACTCACAAAACGCTTCTTCAAAGTATCCAAAACATTTTCCTCTATTTGATTTCCAATACTTTCAATGTAATCTAATGCCGTTTACACTTGTACGAGTATCTACCAACTGAGTATTACTTGAAATTAGAAGTCAGTAACAGCGACATCACTTCCATTGGTATTTGTAAATATTGAAAAGATTGACAAGATTGGCCAGCGAAAATTTCTAAGAATTTTGTAGCATCAGTTCAAATTTCGTATTGCAACATTGTAATCTTTTTATATCTGTGTTTGTCATTGAATTTAAAATTTAGAAAATAGATTATTATCAATTATAATATTAATTAAGTCCATCATTAGTTCATAGTGAATAAAAAACATAATTTATGGTTTTAAAACTATGGAATCAATATGAAATAAAAATATATAATTTTATTTACTGTATGAGAAACTACTAATAATGAAAAAATTAAATTTTTCATTTCATTTTTTTATATAATACGTTTTTTGTAGTATATTAAATTTATGCAAATTAATTTAATTCTATTGAGTTGAGTCTGGATAAAATATATATAAGCATTAAATTTTCATAGAATGTACATTAATTCTATATTTAATCATGTAAAACTACTGAATTTACAATCGAAGTAAAGCTGAAGAATAACGAAATATAGTTTTGTCTGTTAAATATAGATTATATTTACATTTTCTTTGTTTCTAGTACTGTAATACTAACTATAACATCTACTAATTGTATAATTAACAAAAATACGTCTAAAAACGCATGTCTAGTGTCCGATTTTTCATATTCAATATAATTATTTCAAAAAATTACAAATACAGTCGAACTTCTCTAACTCGAACTTCCCTAACTCGAATTTTCTCTAACTCGAACAAAATCGAGTGGCAATAGCGTTTACTGAGCAAATTTCATACAATTCTGTCTCCCTAACTCGAACTTCCCTAACTCGAATTTCTCCCTAACTCGAACAAAAATATTGGCCCGTACTTCTGTAAGTCGAATTTTTCGGGAAAATCTCCAACAAAGTTTGAATTTTTTTTCGTTTCTATTTTATACTTTTGTTACCGGATCGTTTGAATATGTTATATTGATTTACATTAGCATATGGTGATGAAATACGATAGAATATTGCATCAAAAATTACTTAAGTATGTGAAATTGCTATAGGAAAGATGTTCGTAATGTACTTCTTTGTCAGCGCATCAGTGTACTAAAATGTTTAAGGAAATATTCAAACTTATTAGTAGTTAAGAAATTTGAAAGTAGACCAAATAAATTAAAGTTGCTGAAAAATGTGGTATATCAGCAAAAACATTTTTCATTATATTTAAAAATGAAATATTAATTATGATGACATTTGAATAGGGAACTTATTCTGGATACGTCAAAAGAACGAAGAAACCAATTTTTGAGAATATTAACAGGTCTTGAACAAACTGGAATCCCTTTTTGTTGAAAATAACAGAAAAAATTGAAATTTGAATTGTACTTATGATTGAATGCATTTGTAGTTTTTTTTAAAACTCGAAGTCTCCCTAACTCGAACTTTTTTCTTGGATAATGGTGATTCGAGTTAGGGAAGTTCGACTGTATTCTAAAAAGTATCTTTAATTTAATCATACTGTACTAGCATCCATGATAAATTTAGATAATTTTTTAGCAACTATTTGACACACGTAGTTGGCGTTCACCTGGTGCTTTAGGTAATTCAGTGTCTACATGAAAATAACATTAGATGGGATGGAATTGGTCACGATGACACTTTCATTTTACTCAAAAAAAAAGCTAACGCAACAAACCTACCACGATTTATGTTTCTACATAAATCGTTGAAATACTTTTTTGGCTACCCACCGCAGTTAATCCGATTATAAAACAGACAGAGACAGAGAGTGAGAGAGAATAACGTGCTGTCCCTTTTGGATGATAATACGCCGCATAATTTTGCATTGCAGATACTTTTCATATACCTAGTCAGAGTCGAAGTATCTATGTATCTATAAAATGCTGGCCATCAAACGTATCAAATTAGCATGTTGAAAATTATAAGTACATTAAACAGCCTTGGAAATGAGTGTGTGGTAAGTTCATGCCACATAATAAACTCCACACCAGGATGACGACGTTAGGAATAACAATAACTCTGCAGAGGGGAAGAGGACGCACCCTGTATCTGTATCTTGGGGGGAGTACGAGTCTATATACATAAATCCACAGCTCAAGTTGAGTTGTTATGCTTGAGTTGAGTGTTGGCAAATATTTAACGTAGTATAAATATATCTCTCTCTGCCTCCGTCTCTGTATCTGTATCTCAGACCCAACTGCGAATCTCTCCATCTCCATCTCGCAGTCTACGGTTTTTGGCTAGCATTGTTATATGGCCATATTTTGGGGGTTGGTAAGAACCGAGCCGCGTTCGCGTTGTGTATAACACAGAAAAAATCTAATTTTCCAACTTTTTACGACATTCGCTTGCGAGTTCTGCGGCAATTTCATAAATATTTTCCGCTTCTTTGCGTTTAGCATACTTTGTATGCAAAAAAACATGCCATCATCAGAACATTATCCCGCCGCGTGTAAATGAAATTCCCATGTCCCCCCTCTGGTCTCTTTCGCTCTCTCTCCCTCTCTCTCTCTGTCTATCTTTCTGTCTCCCCTGTCCAACAGCTTGCGTCGGCAAAATGATGATAGGAAAGAGGGAGGAGGCAAGGGAAGGGAAGGGAGAGGGAAGCGGCAGCAACACCACAAATGGGGGAGCATCGCGGGCATGGCGACTTCGAGGGTTGTTGACTTATATCATTTATCATAAGGAATTAGGTTCAAGCTTGTTATTAATATTAGACGTGGTCTTCCACTGCTTCCACTGCCTCCACCCTCCCCTTCCCCCTCCCTGCTGTCTTCCACGCCCTCCTGGTCCTGTTCTCGGCGTGAAGCCGCTAACGTGCGAAGAGCGTTAATAAAGTTCATAAAATAAACAAAGTCGACTCCGAGTCAACATGTGAAATTAAAATCTTTGCCGATGTCAATTGACAGTTAAGTGTGGAGCGTTGAGCACTCAGAAAAAAGTCTATTAAATAGACGCAAATAAAGCTGAAGACTGAGAGCTTCATCAGGCAATTATCTGGATCTGAATTAACCCCATAATATTCAAATCTACGAGTTATTAAAATCTATTAAGAGAAACACAATTATTATTTGCGCCAATGTATACCATATTTTATATGTTTACTCTTTTTCCCATATCTATTAATTGTTCGAGAAAAGAAAAAGAAAGGTAACTTTTACTTCGACAATTTTATATCCTTAGTTTGTTAAGATCTTCAAGCAAAACAATGATAGCTAGAGTTATAGCAATTATAATTTAAGCTTCATGAATCTCCTTAAAATAAAAAAAAAATGAAATAAAAATCTTGTATTATTTCGAATTATATCCGTATAACATAACATATTTTCATGATTTTTATCGAAATAAATATCATCATAAGATCATTTTACTTCTTATTCATATCAATATATTATCTCATAGTTCTAACGTATACTGACATCATTAAAACTGTATCTCTAATAAAAGCTCTATGAAATTTGAAGTTACCGAACATTGGAAAGTGCAATATCATTTGTGTTTATATATATATATAGTCGAACTTCCCTAACTCGAACTTCCCTAACTCGAATTTTCTCTAACTCGAACAAAACTGAGTGGCAATAGCGAGCAAATTTCATACAATTCTGCTTCCCTAACTCGAAGTCTCCCTAACTCAAACTTTTTTCTCGGATAATGGTGATTCGAGTCAGGAAAGTTCGACTGTATATATATATATAATATTATAATATATTAAAATCGGTTAGAATCACCTACATTACTAAAGTAGTGACAAGGAATTTTTTATAAAAAAAATCAATTGGATTAGAAAAGCCAAATTAATTATGGTTTCAAATCTTATCATTAATCGATCATTAGTATTTCAATGTACATATTTTATCTGAATACAAAAACATTTATAACAAGGAAAAAGTAACAAAATATTTTTCTTATAAATACCACAGAAAGAATAATTTGAAAATTAAGTTTTTCTTTTTAAGTTTTTGAAGACTTTATATATCAAAACAAATAATAATATGAAAAATCTGCAGACCAAAATCAACAACAAATCCTGTTTCAATCCTTTCTGCAGCTCAACAAAAGTTGTATAAACTTAATCCGAACTGTTTGTTGTAAATATTTGCAAATAATCAACTGATTTCAATTAAACAAGAGATGCGAATTCACCAGATGCCTTGAATGACGAATACTTTTGAACGTAAATTAACGTGCTTGTTGAATTTAATGATGAATCCACGTTGAACTCGTTGTATTGTTGATTTTTGCGAACTGTTTCGGCCTCCGAATTGATTTGCTTTGAATTGATATTCGTTATTAACTTTGTCTGTCTATCCGTCCGTTCGTCTGTCTGTCTGTCAATCTCGGCAATGTTTGGGCTTCCCGTGACGCGACGGCTAGTTGTCTCATTATGATGTGTTTCAGCTTTGCGCCAGGACAAACAAGGACATTGGATCGGATTCGAGTTTCGAAACTGACAGCGCGGGACGGAAGCACTTGCATATATTTTTCCGACCTTCGCGAAGCGCTTTTCTAGCTTATAGATGCGCTCTCTTTCTGCCTTTGCCATCTCCCTCCCTCTCTCTCTTTTGCCAGCTGCTCTCTCTCGCTCACATGGCGGCAGAGACAGCGGCAGAGGCAGAAACAGAGGCAGAGACAGAGGCAACCCCCTAAACGCCTGACTGAAAATTGCTCTCTGCGCGCTTCCCCTAAAAGGAAGTTTTTTTTTTGTTGCTACTGTTTTCTTCTTTTTTTTTGCCTTCTTTCTTTTGCAATGACCATAAGCCACGCCCTGTGCATGTCGAAGCGGTGCAACAACACGAACAACTGTTAGATACGAGAACCCGAAAAAAACAAAAGGAAATAAAAGAAAATTGAATGAACGAGCCAAGATAAACACTTAAACCAAACGAAAAACGATAAAAAAACAGCCACAAAAAAAATAGAGAAAAAAGAAGCACGAAGGCCGAAAAGAAAGTTGCCAAAGGTAACAACCTATGTATGTACAATGTTTTATGAGCGAACCGGGCCCGAATCGTGGCCAAAAAGGCGGAGAACCAGGCGGGAAGGGGAATGGCACATGTCCAATATTCACTTAACGCGATAAAAATGAACTAGGAACAACGAAATCTGGCAGAGAAGAAGGTGGCACGGATGCGGCAAGGGGCATGTGGTATGTGGCAAGCGGCGCTGTGGCAAAAACACACAAAAACATCAGTTACACTTTGTTTAGTCGTTTTTGCCAGCGACTCCAACTGGACACACAGATACGCGTATGCAGATACTGCTACAGATACATATAGATACATTTACAGATACAGATGCATACGGACATACGTGCGCATAGCTGTATCTTTATGTGCTGCGTGTATCTATTGAAATGCCTCCCAGTCCAAAAGGGGAGCTGGAAATTGGGTGGTCAACGTAAAAAAGATAGCGTGGTTAAACGCGCTTATTTTCGGTTTATGATTAAATTTATTACTTGTACCGCCCAACCACAACGAGCCAGCAACAACAACAACAACAACGCACAGGAAAAACAAACTGAAAATTAAGGGAGCTTGAAATACTTTGTTTTTCCTTCCTTTTTTTGTTGTGGGCTTGCCTGAAAATTAATTAATGCCTAGACCCGAACAAACAGCAAAGAAAAGGAGAAGAAAACCCAAAAAAAAAAAACAAAAAACAAGAAAACAAAATGAAATGTATGCTAACTTTATATAATTGGCCATTCTTTTAAGCTTAGACTTGTTACGTTTTTTATGTACGTAACGTCTAATTAAACAGGTCAACGGGTTGTTCGATTTGCTCCGAGAGCAAGCGAGAGAGTGAGAGGGAGAGTGGGAGAGAGAGATAGAGTGAGAACTTGGGCCATTCGCAAAGTCTTCGACTCTGACTCTTGACTGTTTGTTGTTCACGTTAACTGTTGCAGTAGCCGACGACATGGCAACTGCATCTTAACCCCCTCTTCCCCCCTTCTTACTGGGACTGCAAGTGCGAGTGAGATGGAGAGAGAGAGCAGCCAACAGTTGCGAGTGCCTCCTTCTTTTTTGTTGTTGTTGTTGTCTGTTGTATGCAGCGACAGCTACAGATACAGATACTGACTACATGGCAAAAGTATCTTTTTATCTGCTTGCGCTGTGTGTTTCTACGATTGTGTCCGCAGGGATGTGGCACGACTCTCGAGTCGAGTCGAGTCGCCTCGACTTGTGGCGCTAGCTCGTGCTCATCCCGTGTGCTCGTCCTCATCATCATCCTGGTCCTCGTCGACATGTTCGTGCTTGCTCGCTCTGCCCTTAGCTGAAACTGAATCTGAATCTGTATTTGAAACTCTTCTTCTCGTTGCTCTTTTTCGTCTGAGCACAAAAAAAGGGGGAATCCCCTCACTCTCCTGCTGCCCCTCCCTTGACTGCTCCACTCGACAGTGCTTGCGTCTCGTTTATTTATGATTATCTGTGTACAACTTGTTTCGTGTTCATCGCATGTCGATGCCGAATGATGGGTGTATAGGCCATGAGCATCTATCTGGTTTGTTTGTTTGTTCGTTACACCCTATAGCATTAAACCCTGCCCCGAAGCGCACACATGTACATACACGTACATACGTTGTATGTATCTGTACCCTTGTTGTATGTACAACAACAACAACAGCTTTACAGATACAGATACAAGTACAATTGCAGGCAGATCAAGCAAAAAAAGAAGAACTCACCTCGGGATCTTTTGCTTTATTAATGATTTTTCCAGAGTTTCTTGGTTGGTTCACGAACTGCAGTTGAGCTCCTCCCCTACACTGTTAGAAAACAAACGGCACTGAAAAAAGATAAATAAAAAAAGGATTTGTTCAATAATGTTAATAAAAAAAATAAATCTAAATAAAAATTGCAAACTAACAATTATTTTCAAATTTTTATTTTAAAGTTACGAAATTACAATTATTGTTAATTTATTTTATTTTTATTCAAAAAGTAAAAAATAATCGTTAAAATTCATTTTTTTAATAAAAGTAGATTTTTTTCTGATTTTTTCAACAAAAAATTAAAAAAGAGCTATTTTAGATTTTTATTGTAAAAGGTACAAATAAGAATCTTTTCTTAACTTTTAATAAAAAAATTAATTTTAACGATTATCTTTGACATTTTAAATATGAATTAAATTTGATTTATATCTTAAAAATGGCTGATATCGATAGTTCCGACTAAAATAGGAATTTTGGTGTTTACCATTTTACTGTAGCATATTTCCTTCACTTTGATTTTTTTATTGAAATAAGCATTCAAACTCTTATTTGCAGCCCCTGAATAAATCTTTAGTTATACAAAGTTCTTGTATAATTTTGGAGCTCACGGCAGAAACGAATATTTACAGCTAATTATGTTATCATAGAACAAGTTCATAAAATTTTAAACTAAAAGTTTTAAATCTTTAATTTATTAAAATTCAAATTCCTAAGTGGTTCTTAAATCGTCAATCTCGACTTTTGTAATTTCAATCTTAGTTTTTCGCTCTGTGTAGTGCAGCCTCCTTCGTTGCTTTGAGGTTTCGTATTTAGCATATTTTCAAGCAAAAGTCAGCAACTTCAACTTCAACTGTCATTTATCCCAAACTCTTCTCTCTCACTCTCTCTATAAATATTTAATGCATGTCCTTTTCTTGTGGCTATATCAATAACTAAAAAAGGGAAAACTACGTTTGCTATCAAGAAAAATCAATCAAATATCTTGAATAAATACGAACACACACACACATACAATCAAATTCAGAGTGAAGCGTTCTCGAGAGGACAAGCACGTACAGGACGAAACCGCAGAGAGACAGCAGGATACACCGAGGGAAACTTGGTTGGGGGGAAAGGAGACATAGTCAATAGGGCGGCTGGGAACAATAAAAAGCGCTGGCATTTGAAAATGAATCAATATTCGCCTCAAACAAAAAAAAATGAAAATAATAAAGGAAATAGGAAAATCCAACACGCATCTTTATCCTTTATCCTGACCGCGATTCCGTGTCCCACTTGGAATTAAAGCTTTTGTGTTATGTGTAAAGTCAAAGGCAAATTTAGCATCTACACCTTTTCATTTGTATCTATTAGATTAAAATTCATGTCGACGCACACGCACTCGTCGACGCGCTAAAGATACATATATGTACATATGTATCTATGAACTCTTGTGTTGTGTTTCTAGCAAAAGATACAGTGTAAAAAGTGGCAAGAAAATTGAGCTGGAAGCTCACAATCATCATTGGCTTTGTGCAAACACACACACAAACACACAGGGGAATTGACAGCAACAACAACAACAATAAGAAGAAGAATATGAGAAAGAGGAGAAACAACAACAACAACAACAACCGCTGCTTCTGCGTTTGCTGCTATCTACAACAGAACACGAACAAGAACAAGAACAACAATAACAACAAGGCGGTGGCAAGAAGGGGGAGGCGGGAAGGCGTGGTTGGCGTGGCGTGGCAAGTTGAAGCTTGCCACCAATGCGAGAGTACGAGTTACAGATACACAGATACAGAGATACGCACGCAGTTGTGTGGCAACAAGAAAAATACAAAAGATACAAATGTATCTCGTGTTCGAAATATAAAAATCGTTAAACAAAGACTGACGTTGTTCCTGGATTTTCGATCGACTGCGAATGCGACTGCGACTAACGACTGCGGCCAACGTCGACGTCGACGTCAACGACTGACGCTGACTGAATCGACTCGAAGCGAGTCAACTCGACCCGGTCCGCGGGTGGCAACCTCCCGTGGCATAATCTAGCCTTCCCGCTTTTGCTGCCGCCAGTTGGAAGTCGTCGGTCGTCGCTTTTTCAGCTGCAGAGCTTTCTCTCTTTCTGTGTCGTGTCCCCTGGTGACGGCCCCATAGCGCCACTGAGCGCCCGCCTCCTGGCCTCAAGAGATGTCGCTTCCTGCCACTGCCACTGCCACTGCCACAGCCACTGCTCCCATGCCACCATGCCACATCCACTCTGCACCCATCTATGTCGCTGCGGTGGAAGCTGCGGCTGTGACTGTGGCTGTGCCATCAACTTCTGCTGCTGCTGCTGCTGCTGCTGCTGCTTCCATCTCCTGTGGCAAGCGCGACGGCATTTTGTGTCCCTCGCCAATGACTTAATGTGATCTGAATTTGTTGCAAGCAGGCCAATTACTGCCACACAGCATTCGCCATATGCAAAATACGCCTCGGTCTCGGCATCGTGGCAGGTCACCAGGCTTTGCATTGTTGTGCCCTTGTCACCTGAGGATCTGGGAATCTGAGGATCTGTTCATAGCTCGCTTGACTTCTTCTGCTTCTTCTCCTTTTCAAGCATACACACACACAATCACAATATGTTTCGGCCCGGATTAAAAGCCATTCTCTGTTTCGCATCTGCAATCATCATCATCTTCCTTTTTTTAATAAGGGAGTCCACTTCGATGAATACCAAATTGGATTGCATTTGGAAGGCATCGAAGCAAAGTTGAAATTGGGATAAATTAGATATAGATACATATGTATATATATTTATTTGTTTTCTTTTATATCCTTTTGAGATATTGTTTCTAAATTATAGACGGTTTTTTGTTAGTTTTCATTTACTAAAATCAAATTATATTTAAAAAAAAATTTTTTTTTTTAATTTGAATCAAATCTTTTATAAATAACAGAATGTAATGTATAATATATTTATACAGTTCTAAAAAGAACTAGTTTGATATCATTAGATAAATAATATTTATAATAATAATAATAATAATAATATTTAATAAGAGCTAGGGCTAAAATTTTACATAAAAATTGAAATATAATAATTATTTTTGATTTTTATCATATAAATTAATTTTAATAAATAAAATTAATTTTTTTTAAAAAAATTGCAAATAAAAGTTTATCCTGTTTTCGAATTTGGCGTTCAAAAATAACATATGTCTGTTTTTCCCACTCTTCTGGGACGCTTTTTTGTGTTTCAATTTTTTTTTGAAACTTTTAACTATTATTTGCAGTCCCTGATTAATATACAAAATTAAAGTTTTTAATTTAAATTCCTGTTTACATTTATATTCTAAATGTAAACTTTATATTAAAAATAAAAGAATATCGGTTTTTCACAAGAATTTAGATTTTAACTAGATTTCCAACGATTTGAACCAATGTTGGGACTAGTCCGAAATTTATTAATATTGGATTAATTGTAGTTTCAATTTTAATACAATACTTAAAACTTTTCTAAAATTAAAAAAAAAAAATACAATTCAATATACAATACAAAAATATAATACTTTATAATAAATAATAAATAATAGGGGAATTTAAAAAAAAATGAAAACTATTAGAACCTAAGTTGTGTATGTCGGTATTTGTTTCCTCGATATTAGATTTACATGAAATTATTAAATTTAGTTCCTAATAAGATTTACCGGTTATAGGTTTATACATACTATCAGTAAATTTCAATATAGTCTTATATAATTAATTTTATGCTATCAAATAAGAGTATATTTCTCTTTGATGGATTTCGGAAATTAATTTAAGAAAAGCCCTATAAGTTTTGTTCTTTGAATACCTAAATTTTGGCTTGAAAAATTTTCCAAAATTTGAAATATATCAATTTTTAACTAGATAAGATTTTATTTTTTTAGATTTTTATAATAAAAATTGTGACTTCTTTTGTGTGCTTTAATTATAAGAAAATAAAAAATAAATTATTTAATTAGTTGTACTAATAAAAAAGTCTATGCTGTGAATGAATTTCCAATGGTACAACATTATTATCGATGATATGCACCTCTCTTCATATCATCTAGCAGTTGTTAAATGTCTGTGGAATCAAGCATGCGTTTGAAATGGGCAAAAGAAGAAGGAGGAAAAGGAGGTGATGAAGAGGGGGAGTGGGAGGGGGAAAAAGGCGTGTCACAGGCTGTGGTAGTGATGTAAAAAAACATCGATGCATCGAGCATCGATGTTTTTTCAGCGATGTTTCTCGATGTTTTCCGATGTTTTTGTTGATGCCGATTTATCGATGTTGCATGGCGATGCATCGATGTTTTGCAAAATATCGGCTGACGCACTTTCAACACGCCATTTTCGCCGCTCTGGCAATGAGTTTTTAGTAATTTGGGCAGTGTTTGCAATGCCTAAGTGAGTAAATTTATTTAAATTGGTCAGAGATACTATAGCTACTTACATACATATGTCTTTTCAAAGTTCTCATCAAAAAGACCTCTTGAAGTTTGTGTTTATACTTTTAAGATAAAAACTGTTTAAAACTTTAAAACTGCTATGAAAGCATACGATTTTAAGAGAAAATTACCTTCATTAATCTAAGAAATTCTAGTTTTCTTCTAAAAATGGTATGGTTTTCAAACTTTAGACATACATCGATGCATCGATGTTTCGACCCGATGTATCAACCAACATCGATGTTAAATTTTAAAAACATCGATGGGCATCGACATCGATGTTTCCACTCAAATTTACATCACTAGGCTGTGGCATAACCGACTCACTTACATAAAAGTGACTCGTACAACAAAGTAACTTCATTTAAATGCTGTAAGAATTTGTTTTCTGCGTGTGCGACACACGCTGCCAAGGGGGTGTTAAGGGCAGGGCAAGGGGAGATCGGGGCATCGGGGGAGGGGGGTGATACGTTGCTAAGGTGGCAATATAATGCTTTAAATGAAATTTCAGCTGCAGCAGCAGCGAACGAACGAACGATTTCCATTCAAATAGCATACATATGTTCATACATCTCTACATACCCAATGAATCTATGTACGAATACGTAAATGTAAGTGTAAGTGTGTGTGCTTGTGTGTGTGTGTGTGTGTGTAATTATCTTTGTATAAATGTTGCTACAAAAATGATTCAACTGCGCTCTCAGTCACTCCACTCTCTTGCACTCGCTCTCTCACACGCGCGTTGGGGCCAAACGCCATACGCCATTTGTTGGGCTCCCTTGATCTTGCTCTCTCGCTCTCGCTCTCACGCTCACGCTGAGCTCGAAGCGTCGGCGGCGCCGTCACTCCTCACGAGTGGCGTTTCAATTAATTAGAAAAAGTTAAAGAAACCCCCCGTCCCCGAACAGCAGCAACAAGAGCAGAAAATACAAAAAGGAAGGAGGCAGAGCGAAAACAGAAACAAAAAACAAATACGAGTGTATCTCCGTAATAAAATGTAAGCGCGCATGCAATAGCAGCTGCGGTGGCGGTGGCGGTGGCAGTTGCTATATCGGTGGCACTGTCGGCGCCGGCGGCAGCAGCGCGGAAGATGCCGCCAATCCAGCCAAAGAGAGCCAACAGTTAACGTGGTCAGCAGAGGGGGCAGCGCCAGCAGCAGCAGCAGCAGCTGAGGATGATAAAAACTGAAGCTGAAGCTGAAACTGAAGCAGCAGCGACAGCAACAGCAACAGCAACAGCAACTGAACTCAACTCGACTGAAAACCGTGGCCCACCCCTTTTACGAGTTTTGTTCATGTTCATCAAGTTTTTTCTTATTGCCATTACGGCGAGCAGTTTGCAGTTTTCCAACGCTTCGCTGTTGTTGTTGTTTATGGCAACAAATACTTGCACAGCCCCCCTCCCACACACACACACACTCTTCACCTTCTGCAGCTCAACAGCTTCGACTTTCAGTTCGGCAGCAAGTAGCAGCATTGCAGCAACAACAACAGCAGCAACAGCAACAATAAGAAGTAGAAATAACAACAAAGGCAACAACAGTGCGTACAAATACATACATCGGCATTTACAACAACACGCAATAACAGCCATTTTTCTAGTTGTTAAGTTAATTTTTTCATGTTCTGCTGGCTCGCTCGCACTTAACACGCGGCAACAGCAACGCGGCACGAAACCAAACCAAACCAAACCCGCACTCGTAGTCGGAGTCCACACGACGATGTTGACAACAGCCAACAGCCAACAGGCAACAACCAACAAGCAACAACGAGCTGAGCAAATGCGATTCGTGGGGATAGCACTGGCACGTGCTATCTCGCTCTAGCGCTCGCCCAACACAATATCCCAGATACTTTATTTATGGTCGCAACGAGCAGCAGCAGCAACTCAGATAATTTTTCTGCTTTCGTTGTAGTTGTAAATGTAGCTGCGGCCGATGTCGATGTCGATGTCGCTGCCTCTGTCGCTGCCTCCGTCGCTGCCGTCCCTTTGCTGCCATCGTGACGCAACCGGTTCTCGTTTGTTGTTTTTGCTCAGCAGTAGCAGTAGTCAGCAGCCCGTCTCGCTCGCACTCGCGCGCTCTCTGTGACAAACAGCCAGCCCACTTTTAATGATAATCATTATTGCCGTTGTTACGGTCGCTGTTCGTAGTCGTAGTCGTTGTTGTTGTTGTTGTTGCTCTTTTCTTGTTGATACTTTTTCTGCTCTCTGCTCTGCACGCACACACATGTATAGCAAGAGAGCGCAGCACACACACACACACTGGCAGGCACAGGCATACGAATTAGGGGAGAAACGAGTTTTACCAACCGTCGCGCTGCTCTCTCTCTCACTCATACAGCCGGAGAGATTCGTATCTGTGTGTATCTGTGTATAATACGACTCTTGTTATTGTTGTTGCTGCTGCTGCTGCTGCTGTTGCCTCTGCTGCTGTCGCTGTCGTTGCTGCTGTTGCTGCTGCTGTTGTTGTTGTTGGTGTTTTCGCTGTTTTCGATTGTCGGTTGTCGTGTAATTCCCATTTGTCGTACACTTTGTAGTTGCTCAAGAAACTCATGTTAGTCTACTTTTGGCTGTTACGCAGATTGTTCGTATCGTTCGTTCGTTCGTGTCTCCGTGCCTGTGCCTCTGCCTCTGTCAGTTGCCAGCGCCGTGCCAGTGCCAGTGCCTCTGTCAGTGCCAGCGCTAGCGCCTGTCGTGCCGCTGCTCGCCTCAAAATCCATTCAGTGTGCGTTCGCATTGCATTGGCTCGTCTTCGTCTGCGTCTTCGTCTTCGCCTTCGACTACGACTACGACTACGACTTCGCTCTCCGCCTCCGCCTACAACATTAACATCTCTCGCCTACGACAACTTCGTCTTCGCCTTTGTTTCCACCGACGCCGCCGCGGTCAAAAAAATAGAAGCCTGGGCATCAGTATAAACAACATTTAAACAGCAGGCGCTTAGATTCGGAGAGTTGCGAAAGTTCTCAATTCTCAGTCAGCAATCGAAAACTATACGACTCTGGGATTGTGCAAACGTTCAATCGTTCAACCGCTTGACCGTCGGCAAATGCGAAATGTGTCAAATCGGCTAAACAAAAACGGTTAAAAACGGTTTAAAAAACAAACACAGTGTACTCTAATACATACATACACTCACATATACACGCCCTCAAAGAGTGATTAATTGAAGCTATTTTTGTTCGAAGTCGGAATACAATAATAAAACACAAATATAAAAAAAAGTAACAAATGAAAAAAAAGGAATGTAATTAATGAAATACTTAAAACACAATTAGGAGACCAGCTCACAAATTAATGCAAAAATTGTGCCAATTCTTATTGAATTGAATTGAATTGAATTGGGAATTGTACGTGTTTCGAGTGCAAGTTTCGAGTTTCGATTCGTGTCGCGTTGTGCGTTTTTAAAAATCATTATTAGTTCGAATCGAAAAGCAAATCTAAATTAAATGACAGTGCACAGTAATGAAACCGGTGTCTGTTTAGTAATGGTGCGTATTTAAAATATAACTCTTGTATCTATAAGTATTATAATAAGTTAAAAATGAGTGAGAATTATCTGAAGTCTACAGGATAATCAGTTGATTGCTTAAAACTAATTTAAATTAGAGTTTTCACATGAATATCAAAGAGATTCTTCAGTTTACATGTTAGATACTTCAGCAAAAAAACCGAAATCAAGTGGAAGATCAACTGAAGTCAAATGATCATCATTAGGTCAACCTTTTTTATGAAAAGGGAAAGAAATTCTGCTGATCACTTGTTGAAAAAATGCTGATCAGTTCAGTTTGTCAATTGGAATTAAGGAAAATACGCGCTTAAAACATCGTAACTCGATCGAAATGAAGATGAGTTCCCTTAATTAGTTTCAACTTGTCGTACAAGGTGTTAAATGCAACGATTGGACTTGACAGAGTCAGATCGTGAATCGCAGATAGAAGAAGATGCATGCATGCATACATACATACATGCATACATACATATGTACTCGCATGCAGGCATTTTAAAAATAAATCGACAAAAAGTTAAGTAAAGTAAAGAAATTTCAAATCGATGTCTGCCAAATCCACTTTGAATCCCAAAATGTCAGCCATACATTTGTGCTACATTTGTTTGGCGTGCCAGAGAGTGTGCTTGTATACATTCATATGTGAAAGTGTGTGTTGTCGAAACCTTTGTCGACACATGTATATGGATGCTAAGCAGTACTCCCATATAACAGTGCATACAGTTAATCAATAAATTGTTTTGACAATGTTGAAAAAGATACATTTTTGTTTTTATTTTTAAAAATAGTTCAAACACAGTAAAAATATTTATTATTTTTATATTATTATTTTAACTTATTTTAAGAACAATAATAAAATTAGTTAAACCCATTTAAACTCTTTATTTGTTATTTTAGCTTATCCTTAGAACAATATAAAACTATTATACTTATCATTACGTGCCAAATTTCAAGACGGTAGCTTTCAAATTGCTCTTGTATTTAGGTTTTCTGTCTGCATACATTCCAAATTTGGTGCGTCTAGCTCTTACCATCTCCAATCGCTCTTTCTTGAATATAAATAGTTTAGCCAATTGAGTACATTTGATTTTTTTTTAAATATTCCAATTCGTTTTTTAAGATTCATAAGCAGAAACATAAAAACAAAAAATATTTATATTTTGCAATATAAAATATGAGCATTTTTCATTTGTCGAAACAATTACTTGACTAACACTAAGATTTACTAATTTGTCAAACATTTACTTGACCAACTGTATGCACAAGTATATAATATCTATATAGGAACTGCTGTTGCTCGATTGTATCTTATGTGCACAGACAAGCAATCACGCACACTTAGATACATACTTAACACTGTCCGTAGATGTTGAAAATCAAAAAAGGCCTTTAGATACTTGGCTGGTAATCTGATCTACATGCTGGCAAATATGGCAAGTTAATGTTGCCTCTTTGCTCAAATGTAATCAATTCAACATATACTTGACACTTCAGCGCCAACACACACACACACGCACACACAGCAAACACTTACACACACACACACACTCAGAGCACTTGTACACACACACTCAAGCACAGACATTAATTACAAATAAGTAAAGCGGCAAGAACAGCAACAAAGCGCTATGAAAAGAGCCCCATAAAATGCTTGCGATAAACAAAACAACAAAAACAAAAACAAATAATGTGAAATGCAACTTGTAGAACAACAAAGAAAACTGAAACCGAAACTGAATCCGAAACCGAAGACCGAAAATTCGAATTGAAGTCACAGCGAAAAATGCAAAACGCTGTTTAGATCAAAATTCCACTGTGCGAGACAGGGATAGCTATAGTGTGTGCCTGCAAATGAATGTGTGTGAGTGAGAGTGTGTGTGGATATTCAACACTTTTGATCAATTTCCAACAAGAACATGAAAAAAGTTAACTATTTGTTTATTCAAATACTTGTGATCTCATTTCGATGAACAGATTAATGTATCTGCAAAGAATTCAAAAATTGTTCTTTTTTAAACACAGTACTTTAAAGACAGAAGGAGGTATAAATATTTTTGATCAGCATCAATAACCGATTTGATAAAGCAATGTCCGTCTGTATAAGGAATGAAATCTTAGATACTATAAGAGCTAGACAGACCAAACATGAGTTGTAGGTTCCTCAAAATCCTAAAATGATCAAGATTATTAAAAAAAAAAATTATAAAATTAAACAAATGTGAAGAACAATTTAAAAGATACCAATTTTGGATTCGAAGTACATAAATGCATAAATAAATTTTAAAAAAAGACAGAATGCTTAAAATTTTCCTAATTTTAGGAAAAGGACAAAATACCGAAGCAAAAATAATTGAAAGATGTTTAAAATTTTAAAATGTAGGCTCAAAATATGGATTGAACTCCCGCTTCAGAAGTTGGCGCATTAAAAATAGTTTTAAGTTAATATTTCTTATGTCTAAATTTGCTTACTAAAACTCAATAGGTACAGGGTCTGCTACAGTCGGCCACTCTCGACTGGTAGATCTTACTCCCAGTTTAATTTTGAATTGTCCACACAAGCATTGAAGAGTTTAAGATATGTCCAACGAACAACATGGCCGAGTAGCGAGTGATAAACATCGGGCGGTAGATTCAAAGGCGCCAACTGATAACCCATCCCCAACTCGCACTCCCTCTCCCAACCCCCTTCCCACTACCATTTCCATTTCAACTAGCCAACATCGGGAGCCGAGCCCCATATGGGTCATAGAATTAATTTTTAATCGCGTATGGCCACTTGAGTTGTCACTTGGACGCAGTGCATCCGTCTGTCTATCAGAGATTGAGAGAGTGTGTGTGTGTGTGTCTTGGCGATAAAAATCCAATCTTGTAGCCTTTCGATCATTTGTTAAAAATGAAGAAAAAAAGAAGGAGAAAAAATGGGGAAGAGAGCGAGCGCCGCCGCAAAGACAAACGAAAAGCGAACGGACGAAAAATCAAGAAAAGTTTACGAAAGCAAGCAAAGAGACGATAATAAATAAACCTGAAACTTGTTTGTGTCTGAAATGCCGCATGCCGCATGTAGCAAGCATGTGTGCGAATGTGTGCGTTGTTGCAGTTGCAGTTGTTGTTGTTGAAGTTGTTGCAGTTGTTGCTTGACTAAAAGTGTTGACAAAAGTGCGCGATAGGCTTATATGCACACAAGAAACATGGACACAAGATCCACAACACACACATACACTTACTTACACACACTAACACACACTCTTAGGACAACGTTGTCGTTGTCGTTGTTGTCGTTGTTGCCGCTCTTCGTTGCAAGCAATCGGCTGTGTAATTTAAATCAATGTTGTCAATCGAAAACATGATTTGTTGTTAATGGCGGCTCCACTTTGATGATCAAGACGAGGAACGAGAACCTAGCGAAGACTAGGCTATTAACCAAGGGGACTCTGCTTGAGTGGGCAGAGGGCAGGAGGCAGGAGGCAGTGGGGAGTGGGGCGGGGTCTACAGTAGAGACGCGCTTATCGCAGTGATAAGAGGGCCAACGATTTTAATTAAGTTTCCCCTTCTGGCTACCAGTAGTAGGTACAGTAGGCAGCAGTTGATACCCATTTGTTGCACTCTCCCGCTTCTTCTCATTTAGTTACTTACACGTATCCGTATCCGACTCTCTTGCAGAATGCCGTTTCAACTCGCCTTGCTGCTTCGTCGCCTACCACGCCCTCCACAAACGCCGCACAGACGCCACATCCCCCACAGCCGCAGCCGCAGTCGCAGCCACAGTCGACGTCGTCGTCCTCGTCCTCGTTGCATCCAGCGAGCCACGGCCACGGTCTCGGCATCGGCTCCGGTCCGGGGCCAACGCTGACCGCCGCCGTTGTCGCCGCCGCCGCCGGCTTGCCGAGCAGCGTGCCCCTGCCATTGACCGTACCCGGCTCTGGTTCCGGCTCAGGCATGGTCACCTCAACCGCACCGCCGGGCGCCCGCTCCGGCTCCCCATGCAGCGCCGCCGCCGTCACGCCCTACGGCTCCGCCTCGGCGGGCAGCAGCGCCGGCGCAGGTCCGTCATCGCTGCCGCCGGTGGGCGTCGGACCGCCGCCGCCCGGAGGACCGCCTGGCGGACCCGCGTCTGGCAACCCGAATCCCAATCGCTGCTGCGACACTGGACGCACCATCTACACGGATCCCGTCAGCGGACAGACGATTTGCTCCTGCCAATACGACATGTTGAACTATCAGCGACTCGCCGCCGCCGGCGGACTTGTTCCCGGGCCGGGCGGCGTGCCGCTCGGCGTTTATCCCGAGGGCATGTCCGCCTACCTGTCCGGCATCGCCGCCGACCAGCCGCCATTCTACGCTAATCCGGTAAGTGAACGTGCCACATGCCACATGCAACATGCAAACGCATTCCAAATGCAGTTGACGTTGTCAAAAAAAATTAAAAAAGACAGGAGAAAATATGTACAGTCGAGTTTGCGACTAAGAGATACCCGCTACATAATTCAAAAATGCAATAAGTTCATCTCTGAATAAAAATATAGAAAATATTGCATACTTTTAGGCGCTTTCCTTGCCTAAAAAGGTAAAACAGGCATAAATACTGTTATATCTATACGATCTTGATGGAATTTAGTAGAATAATAGATTATATTAAAAGAAAATATTCAATGCCAAAAAGAGCTTTAAATTTGCAATTAATGTGCGCTAAAGTAGACGTGGGGAATTTATGAATACACTTTCTTATTCGTTGACATCTTAAAATGTAAGTTGTAGAAGTTCCTATTGTGGAAGGGTTTGAAAAAATGAAGCAGTTTGATTTGCACGGAGCTTATAGAATCGTAAATGCCAAAATTTGGCTGTTCTAGTAGAGAATACCCTTCAGATCTATGAGTAAAGGGTATAGCTATAGGAAGAAAAAATAAAGGGAAGAAAAATAAAAACGAAACGTTGCCTTAGCCTGTTCATAAGTCATGAGACTAAACAATGGTGCAATAAATTTCTGAATTTGTCCAACGTCCGTGCTGGGACCACCGTCATCGTCGTCATCCGCGTCGTCGTTGTCGTCGTCGTCGTCGGTATGGTCGTTATTTGATCGTGTGCCAGAGCCACGCAGATGGAGAGAGAGATGAAGAGAGACCGAGACAGAGAGAGAGAGAGAATCAACTTGGTCCGCTGTGCTTCCGAACATGTGTTTGGAGTTTGGGCTTATTGGCGTTCTAGGCAGAGATTTGTCAAAGACTTTGGAGCCCAGTCTGGACACTGACACTATGATCATTGCCTGGTACCTGTGCCTGACCTTTTGCGACCGCGCCAGGGTGATATTTCAAGTCGCATTATTGTGACCGAGAGACTAAGCGAGTCTGGTCATGCCCATGTCATATGCCTGCCTTCCTTACAATGCCATCCTCCCGAAGACAGCTCTCCGTTCTCTTTTATCCCTTCTCCCCTCTCCATTCTTCGTTCTTCGTTCTCGATGCTGTTACAGCATGTCCGGCGCTTCATTCATTCTGTCCATTGTTCGCCGAATTATTTCTAATAGCAGCGTGTAATTTGCCTTTGTTTGCAAACAATTCTATTTGGTTTCACTTCCCGGACCACATGCCGCGTCTAGGGTCAATTCAGTGACTGTTTAAGGGTCAGGGGCGGGGGTAGGGACAAGGGACATTGGACTAGGGACATTGGACTCCCACTGTGACTTGGCCATAACGAAATGGACCGGATCTTGTGTGGCTTTCAGTTCGCTTGAATTCTAAACAATCCGAGAGCCCATTACTCGACATATGCATCTGAGGACACTCAATTAGCACAATCTCTGGTTCATCCTCTGCTTCTATCCCAGTCCTCAGCCTCATCAGCCTATAAAATCATAAAGACCTCTAATAACTGCAGACGATTCTTAAAACCTTTGTTGATCTCTTGATGTTTTTAATGGGATTGAATTTGACTCTGAGCAATATAGAACTAAAGTATCTGTATCTTTTATTAGCGTTAAATTAGCTGGGTATCAAATTAACTCACTATATTTAGAGGTTTTATGCTTTAATTGGAGAATTCTGATATTTGAAATAGAAATTTGATTCGTATGAATAGAACCTTAGTTTTATATGATGATATTGAAAAATATCTTAAGTAATTTACAAAACGCTAAAGTTGATACTAATTTAAAAAATATTCCAACCGGTTCTCTCTTCTACTTACGACAAAAAAAAACTGAGAGAGAAGACAGCTGAGAGATAATTCTTCAGCTCGACCAGAAAACGTTTTCTATAATAAATTTTACATTTACATTTCGTGATAACTTTACAATTGCCTCTACAAGGGTTCATTTTCGTAAAGGGTTATATATTAACATTGTTGAGAGTAAACATATCTTTATAGCCTATGTGTTGTTAAAAAAGCTTTGCATATCTCGTTCCAGTAGAATGTTTATGATATGAATGCGATTGCATCGCGTGCAGCTCGCAGTTTATGCTTAAAAGGATGTTCAGGAAAACAGCTCCAATAATTCCTATAGACTCTGAAACTGATGTCAAATTACTTCACAACAATTTAAGGTTTATAGCAAATAATGTAAAGTAAATTACAGTAAACAACGTTATGAAATTCCTTACAAAAAGTAAAATTTAATAAATAGGACAAAATCCTAAACTTAAATATGATTCAAAATTAGTAATCATTAAAGGTTTAATATTAAAAAAAAACTATGATTATTTCAATACAAAATTTAAGTATTCTTGCGGCTTTCCTCGAATCGATAATCGTTCAAGAATTCTTTTACCTCTCCTAAGTGGAAAATGTTGTAAGACGTTATTCGACACTCGGTTCAACAAATCAGCGAAAACTTAATAACAAAATGTTTATTTACTCAATTTGATCAACAACAATTTCCAGATATGGCAATTGGTAAACTGGCTGTCTGCAAAACACGGGCAATGCCGCGCATCCATCAATTATGTAAATATTTACATCAAGTGTTTGAAATGGCCGCAATAATGACGAACTGACCGAGTGAAAATCGATCGTCGCACTTCCCATTGTAGTTCCATTGTGTTATTTTGCGCTAATCGAATGAATATGAATGAATGAATAATCCAATCGAATATATGCAGAGTATAAATATCGATTTGTATGTTGAAGAAGCTTAGACAAAAGCTCAGACAAAAGAGAGGCACAAAAAAAAATAAAATAAAATCGAGGCCTGTCGCCAGTAGCTGTGGTTTTGCATAAATTTCGTTTTATTGCCGGTTTCGTATTGTTATTGAAGATACACACATGCCGATGTATCTTTTACTTTTTTTTTAAAAAATAAAAGCCATCTCATTTGAAATTTATCGATTGGTGATTTAGCACTGTCGCTGCTCAAGTTGAAACTCGCCCACGCCAGCAATTTGATGTACTTACTTATTTTTTGTAAGTATGTATGTATGTATGCGTGAGTGTACACTGTACATCACATGCACATTTGTCTTAATATTGATTGAGGCATTTAAAAGGCAAAACAGTTTCGAATTTTCCGGCTGCGCAGCTGCATAAATCATCCCGGCGATCGTAATTAGTCAACTGCGGCATTTTCAAGAGCCGCCGCCGGCGCTAAACTGGAGCAATTTTTCTTGGTACTACGGAAAGATATATATATTGTGTATATGTGTATATATTTTGGGCCGGAGTTGTAAAAGTGTCGGCTCTGTGCGGTGGATTCATTACTTTGACACGAGCTGTCAAGCGGCTGTCATTTTGCCGCAGCACGGGCATATATCTCGCTGTCTTCATTCCCGACGCATGCTAAATGGTGGATGATGGCTTCGTTTCTGAAGGTGGATGTGACTGTAGATGTGGATGTGGATGTAGATGTTGCACCAACGTCGCTGCTGTCATTTCAAATGGCAAGCGAAAAAGAGAAACATTTGAAGAGCACCGCCTGCCTGCCTGCCTGACAACGAATAGGCCAGGCAAGTTCAATTCCGTTCTGTTTCTTGCCGCGCCCGGTGTCGTTGAGGGCGTCGACTGCTACTTTTCGTACCTTATTAATAAATTTGTCAACACGCAACTGACAGCCTGTCCGCCTGTGATCCGCCCCCGCTCCCACCCCAGTCCCTGTTCATGCCCCGTGCCCCTTGTCCCTTGCCCCTGTCAGTTGTCAGTTTATCTGTTTATCCTTGACGTTAGCGCATATGTTGCATCCTGACTTCAGCTGCTGCTTCAGCTCCAGCTCCAGTTCAATTAGACAATAGAAGAGTCCTGTTGCGTACGTTACGATGAACTTGGTCCGAGTCTATTAACTTTTTATACTCAGCACCCAAAAAGGATTTATGAGTATTTTAGCTTACTGACAATTTGTGGGAGGCAATTTTGAGCTGTATAAATCTAGTAATAAAAGTAATCTATACACAATTTCGTGACAAAGGATATTAAATTTAATATGTAAACTATTCAAAAAATACACAATAAATAATTTGGCATTTGGCATTTTTAAACATTTAAATAGTTTGCATAGAAAATTTAATATCCTTATATACTTAACTCTGTGTTTTTAATAATTTCCCATCATTAAATAAAAATGTATTATATTTTTTGAAGTGTACTATACACAACAAATGTGTATTATTAAAAATTTAAACAAATTTGTTAAAAATTCAAAAAAGATTTAAGATTATTTTATAAACACTTTGCTCATTTTATTTATGGAAAATGAAAATCTTCGATATTATCAATCTAAAGTCACATATTTCCTTTTCTAAAAAGTGTTTCATGTTTACCGTAACAAATTTACATCTACTGAGTATCTTTCTGTCGATCAGACTAAGTTTGATTTGGAATTTGGACTTCCTGGACTATCAATTATTGTTTGATAGTTTTTCAACTTTTTTAAATCATCTTTATTATTTATTTTTTATTGTTTTGACTGCCTTTGATACCATAAAAAAAAGAGTATCTTACTGCCGAGTACACTCGGTTGAAGCGTTTTAACTTGTTCAGACTCTCTAAGTGCCACAACATCATCAACAGCAACAGCAACAGTAAGAGCAACAACATCAACATCAATGTCAATGGCAACAACAACAATGCACGAGGCATGAAATTTCGCACTCGACAATAATCTTTCTCGGGGGCACAACAACACAAAAGACAACTACGCACAAATGTGTGTGTGTATGTGGCATATCCATATCCATAGCCACATCGACTGCCACTTTACTTGTCCCCGTGTCCCTGTGTCCATGTGTCCTGTGGGAGCTACAAAAACTTTTGCCGCTGGCAAAATTGACTTGAAAATGAAAATGTAGCAAAAAAGGCAAACTACAAATCGAGTCGCTCGCACTTGCACCAATCCAACGAGCAGAGTTGCCACCCTCACACACATGCGGCACTAAACAACCCTAACAAAAGCAGAAGCAGGAAGAGGAAGAGGAACTGGAGCTGGAGCTGGAGAGGATTCTCTGCCTCAGTACATGCACTGATTTGTCAACTTTCAAAATGTCGAAGTGTCGTTGTTGTCGTTGTTGCTGCTGTCGTTGTTGTTGTTCATCTCGGGGGTTGTTGCCTGACTTTGCTAATGGGTAAGGTGACGTTTTCTGAAGCTGGTCTAAGTACTAAATACATTTACTCATGCTCCACATCAATCTCCCTCGCTCTCTCTCTGTATTTCTCTCCCTCTCTCTTTCTATTGTTGTTTTTTGGGCTCTAAGTGTTGTGGAAAGTTTTTGTGTTGTTGCCGTTGTTGTTTGGCTTTTTGGCAAAGTTGAAAATGTTCGTTAACAGTAAATTTTGCACTTTTATACACACACACAAACACACACACACACATACACACACAGAGAGAGAATGAGGGTGTCTACGAGAATGTTTGAATGGGGCTGCCTACAACAAACAAATTAGCAGTCATGGCAACGAACAACGGGCCAAACAAACAAGCAGCAAGAGCAACAACAACAACACACTTACAACTTTCACATAACAACAGCAGCTTCAGGCGCCACCTTGCTCCTTCCCATGCTCCTCCAACTCCGCCTCATCCTCTCCAGCCACAGTCATGTACAACTTTATAAGCGCCATACGCAATAACTGTCAACTACGTGGAAACGTTTCCAACTCCTCCTCAGGGATTTGCTGGCACTGTTAACTCAAACTCAAAGTCAAAGTCAAAGTCCTCAAACGGATTCAGTTGGAGATTCCATCTGATTCTGATTGTGATTCCGATTCTGATTCCATTCATTCTTAAGATCAACTGAACTCGCTGAGTTGCGTTGAGTTGCGTTGAGTACAGACAGGAATGCGTTGCGATGCGTAAACGTGCGTTTATTTTTAAATCGAAGCAGCAATTAATTAACTCGACCCGTCATTACGCGCATCATTCACATCGCATCGCATCAGGCGACAGACCACAGGCAAAACCACACAATTCTGCACCCGAAACACACACACAAACACAGACAAAGGGAAAGGGACAGGGAATGGGATAGGGAAGGCGACAGTCGAATCGAATCGAACCGAATCGCGATGTGTCGACCAATTGTCGGTGTCGGGTTATGTCCCCGGGGCTTCCATTAAGTTTGGCGTGAAGCGCACACAGCGTTCCACAATTTAGTTAACAATGAAAATTCAATGAATTTCCAGCTTCGTTTTTTTCCTTTACACAAACTCATTAATTTATTTGCCTTCATTCAGTTGGGGAAGCTGCGAAATCACAGTTTGCAATGCGTGAACCTGCACACTCCCCACAAAAAAAGGGGGGCTCAGCTAATGCCCCATATACATATATATCTCTTTTTTGGACAAATCTCCTCCAGCTTTGGTGATTTTCATTAGATCTGATTGAGAGTTATTTTCCGAGATCTTTGTCAAAATAAATTTACATGCGCTTTGGGAATTTTAGATAAATACAACTCCATAGGTGAAAAATTAACGGAATATGTAAAATAAAGTGCTGTATACAACTTTGTAACATTTCATTCGATCAGCGTGAAAGTTACTTTTTGAAATCTATGCCTAAAATAAAAAAAAAACAGATTTTTCAGCTATTTTGAAAATTGCAACTCTCTACTTGGAAAAAAGCTAAGCTATACAGAAGGGGTTGCTATGGGTGTTTAGTTATTTTTGATAGAGCTTTAAGTCCATAAGATGTTATGTTATGTTAAATAAGGCCTTTTCGCACTGCGACCAGTATTAGAAAAAGTCCATAAGATAGATTCTTTTTGTCTATCAAGTACAATATTTTCGACATTTCTTTATATTACGGTCTTCTAGCCCTGAATCTACAGCAGGAATATCAGCTGTTTTGAATAACATTATTGTTCTTCAAAAATGAATCGATCCGTAATTCAGAAATTTTAGAAAAAGTAACCCCTATTTTTCACTTTTCGATGTAACTATTACTCACTTAAAGCTGGAATATCGAGAGTTTTATATAATTTCAATGTCTTTCAATGGATCAACTTAAAATTCATTTTTGGGGACCTTTGTCACGAGTTTCAGAAATTTTAAGAAAATTTATCTCACAAAGTGAAAAGTAAATTTTTTAAAAGAATTTCGATGTGAATTATGGTGATTGTTAACAAATTATTCAAAATAAAATAACATAAAGATTTCTGTTAATCTTTTCAACATATATTTTCTCATTTTCCTTTCCCATCTTTCTTGAGTGAATGTTTGCGGTTGTAATGAAGGTATAAACTTTTCATCACAATGTTGAGTCACTTGTAAGTAATATTAGGAGTAGAAACCGACTAATGTTGTGGAGGATCAGGTAGTTGCAACGCTTGTACAATGTACATGTATCTCGAGCTCGTACGAGTATTCGAAGCTGTAATAATAAACGCAAAACGTAGTTGCACACTTGTCGGGTATTCATGTTGTATTCATATTTTGCATCACACGCAAAAATCTCGGGAGCTGTTAAACGGTAGCGAAGGAGGAGGAAACGGAGGAGGAAGTGGAAGTGGATGCTGTAGAGGATTGCAGGCAGTTGCATTTAGCTGGCTCCTACTGTAAGTGGTAGCAAACGCAACAATTTATAGGATGTTGCACTCGCATGTCCATGTCCATGTCCATGTCCGTGGGCAGCACGCACTATAACACGCTCCATTCGGCGACTGAGAGACAGTGAGACAGAGAGACAGACATAGAGAGAGAGAGAGAGACAAGGACCATACAGATTTAGAGGCAGAGTCTGAGGCGGATACTCTTGATGTTAATGCTAAACATGGTGCTCTGAGGCTGTTGCACGTTTGATAGTTGAATGCGATTATTGTAAAAGTTGTAAAAATTGTATAAACCGGTTCAGGCAACAACGACGACGACCTCTTTGCTGCTTCATTGAGGAATCGGATTCGGGAATCAGAGTCGGATTCGGAATCGGGAATCGGGATTGTGCAACTGGTAATTGATCGCTCGGGTGCAAGTTGCGACCTTCCCGATGATCGGACAGACAGACGGACAGACTTATATTTCCACATTCGGCCAACTGTAATTTAATATTGTCTTGACTTGTAGCCAAAAAGGTTGTAAAACGTTTTGCTAAATGACTTCTGCGAACTGCGAACTGCACGTTAACGCTGCGAATGCTTTTCCTTCGGCAGGACCGGCTAAGAAGGGCCAACAGATCTCTGTCGCCGTTTATCAGTCTATCGCTGACTTGACTTGGCTCAAAACACAACAGAACTTACCACATGCTGAGCATGCGAACCTCTTCGACTAGTCGTGTTTTTTCGGCCCAAAGAGACGTCGATTTGGCGTTGGATATTGCAGCGGCAACATTTCTCGTATTTTGCGGCGACACACAAAATATTTCCGATTTGGCAGCAGACCAAACGACCGTCGGCTCCTGATAACAGGCATTGCAACAACAACATTAACAACCTCAACAACATTGGCAACTGTCGCTGATGATGCGTTTCGAGATGTGTATCGATCGCAGAGTTTACATCATCGTCTTGACCTTTGACTTGTATTCCTTTTTTCATACTAAACAGCTGCTGCTTCTCCCCTCCCTCCACTCCACTGTCTTCATAATCTGTTGCCGTTATCAAGCTTAAAACATGGCAACACAGCTGACATTAAACAACGACAACGACATCAACAACAACAACGACAAGAGCAGCAGCAGCAGCAGCAACAACATCTGTCGCTGTGAATTTAGACAAGACTAAATTACTAAATGTGTATATAAGTAATTGTCATGTTACACTTAATCAACAGACACACCTACATACATAAATACACCATACATAAATACATGCATTTATGTACATCATTTGTGTGCGATTTTAATTACGCGATTCAAAACTCGCATCTGTTTCTAAATGCCAATTAAATGTGAGTGTATGTGTGTGTGTGCAAATGTGGCATTTACGTGTATTCACTTGTATTCATATGTCGCTCATTATCAAAAAATGAATATAAAATGAATTCCAATGGAATATAGCGAAAGCTGTAGTGATTTTTCTGTCACGTTTTGTCCTCATGGCAGAGCATCGATTGCTCTTCTCTTTCTCCGGCTTATCAATGACTAGAGTTTACAGTGGAATCAGTTCAGTAGAATCAAGCACTAATTCTTCAGTTATGCATACAACTACATATATGCATATACTATGATCTGTTTATGTACTGAATGATAGGGGAAACATGACTATGATATGAAAGTTCAATTAATTGCATCTATCCTCTTACTTATCACTAAATATAAATGTAATTTAAATGGGAATTGATGAATCTACTTGTACAATATATACTTCTACATATTTTTATATGTATAAACTTAGCACTGTTCTCAGTTTTGTATTCTTTCAATGATAACACAAACTTACCTCTCATGATGAGCTCTCGCGCTTATCGCTGGCGGAAGCTGTACAGTGGGATGAGCTTAACAATTTTATATTAAATTATGAAGCTACATCGATATCAGAAATCTTCTCACATTCAATTCAATGACCGATAACACATAAGGAAAAGAGAGAAATTTTCCCCAGAAACTTTATCACAGCACTATCAAATCAAAACAATTTTTCTTCAGTTCAATTTTTTCTGAGCTTCGATTTCCGGTGACCTTTGAAGTTAGGGGAAATGTAATGTAATGTTTTTGTAATTTCAATATTTAAATTTAAGTTAATATGTATCTTTTTTTTTAAATCTGAACAGTTTTCTTTTTTAACTACATTTTTCTCTTATTATTTTATAAACAGTTGGTTTTTTAAAGTAGTTTAAACAAATCAAATAAACAAATGGAAATGACGAAATAAACTCGTTGTTCTCTCTCATCTTTTCGTGTTTTTATTTTAACTGCCAACTCAAATATGCATCTTAAAGCAGCTGCAGAATTTACTCGCAGATCAAGCGTATTTCTCCCACTGTGCACATATTTTTGATAACAGCGACAGGCAACAAAACTGAGCTAAAAAATCGTAAAACGTGTACTAATCATTTGTTTAACATGATTTTTAAATAATTTCGGGTTCAAGGTTTCGCTGTTTGGTCAGCTGGTTTAATTTCATGTTCAAATTCATGTTTTCAAGAACAATTGATGAGATTATAGAATTTAATTTGTTAATAAATTTTATATTTATTTATTTGCAGGCTGGCCTCGATTTGAAGGAAAATTTGGTAGCAGGCGGTGCACCTTGGCCATATCCCTCCATGTATCATCCGTACGATGCGGCATTCGCTGGATATCCCTTCAACAGGTAAGAATAGTTGAAGCGTCAAATGAATAACAATAATTTGACATTGAGAGACGGCAGACATGAGTGTGTGTTGAGTGTTGTGTGTGTGGTGTGTGTGGTGTGTGTTGAGTCTTGGCGAGAACATGAGCGGTGGTCCGACAGGCGATCAACGCCAACACATCAGTCTAAGGACGTGACCAGCAAGTGAATCAAGTGAATGAATGAATGAATCAAGTAGGGCGCGGCCAACAGTAGCACTCCACTCACGAGTACTCGACTCGAATCAACTGTTGTTGCAACCGAAAGTTGTTGCAGTTGTTGCATTCAAATGCCAAAAGGCCCACGAAATTCGGCCAATGCGTTGAAAAGTAAAAGCCAATATGAATGCATATATATGTGTGTGTGTATTTTTTATTGTATTTTCTATTATCATAAATGACAATTTATTTGCTTGTAATTGATCGCCGTCGGCAGAGTGGCTGCTTCCGCTGGACATCGACATACATACATCGTAAATATCCAAACAAAGTTGTCGATTGAACACAACAACAACAACATTATTGACAACATCCCGTCACGTCACGTTTCGTCAGGTAGATTACGCCTCTCTCACTCCCTCCCGCTCTCCCTCTCTTTATTAACGCCTCTTCTTGTTGCTCTTCTCATTGTTTCTGCTGTAATTGACACCCATAACAAAAATTTGAAAGTTGAGTCATGTCCATTGTTCATGTTGTTGTTGTCTATCAATAATATTCACAATAAATCAATTTTGAGTTATTTTACTGTGACGTGCCGCCAGTTCTCTCTCTCCCACTCTCCCCCTCCCACTTCGACTAGCGAATTCGATTTCGAATTCAGCAAGTTAACTCGACATCGACATCGAATTGTGGATGCCGTTGTTCAGCACAATGTAGGGGAACTAAAAAACAAAAAATTGCCCTACCCTATTGTAAATATGTATGCTTAGGGGCGTGGGTGCTTTACCATTTGTCGTTGCATTGTTTTTAACATCCACAAATGACATCTACAACGACATCCACAAACGACATCCACAAACGACAGCAGCATCGAATCCACACGCGTTGATAGAGAAAATTAAAAAAATTTATTCAACTGTCATGTGATCAAAGGCAGAAATGGCTGTCGACGCAGGTGTTTTGCACTCGGCGACACTTCGCTTTTCAAATTTAAATTAATTAATGCAACGCACACTGCGACTGCGGCAGCGGCAGCGACTGAGGCAGCGACTGTGGCAGCGACAGAATGGGCATCAGTATGAGAATCAGCCTTTCCAGCCTGTGCAGCTGGTCGGGAACTACAAATGGGACAGCAACACATGTACGGGATGTACTTATGTATGTATTGTATGTGTGTTTGTACGAACATACAGACAGACACACAGTCACGCACTAAAGTATTGGTCATTTGTTAATTTTTCTCTTTACTGCCTAATTAGTTGCACTTGGAAAATAACATATGTTTTTATCGATAACTATTTGTAAATCCAACAAAATAAAGCATTTAATAATTAATTTAGTTCGCTTTGAAATAATTTTAGTGAATTTAGCTATGAGTTTAATATTTAGATTCTTCAGAAACTGAAATTTCTTTCACAAAGTGTAAATTTCACAAATTTAAAGATAAGTCGTAGTAGTTAGAACATATTTTTTAATTAACATAGTTACTAAATTATTATACATGTTTATCTTCCAAAATTAAATAAATACTGTGTCAGGCAATTATTTTTAAATTTATTTTTTTTTCGACCAATGTTTTACAACTAAATCAATAACTGCTATTAAAAAATGTATTTATGTTAGATTTTTAAATCAGATTTTTTACCAATCAAAAATATTAAAGAATTAAAATTATGTAAAAAAGCATAATGATGTAAAAGTTAAAGTTGCCAAGAATGTTTGACTTAATTGCGAACTACACTAGAATTGCCTATACTTTTGTAAGTGACTGTATATCGCTGCTGTTCCGCTGTTTCCACTCTCGCTCTCTCCTTCTCCCTCGCCTCTCGCTCTCATGTGCAGGATAACTGCCCACAAAAAGCGATAAAAGACAGTTGCTACGCCATGTCGAGCCCAATGCATATGCATATCCTGGCCAGGAGCAGAAGCAGGAGCAGGATGAGGTCGGGTCAGTTTGAAAATATGTTGCCAGACCGCAAACTGCACATGTGTACAAGCATTAATGTTGCAGGGATCACAGACACAGGCACAGACATGTCGCAAGTTGCCCAATGGGCTTCATGGCTGGCAAATGTGTTTATTATGAACAAATGTTGCACACAAGTGTGGCAAGCGGCAAGTGGCAAGTACTCGTCTGGTCGTTGGGGGCACGCCCAATAATGCCCTGCTAATAGATACGCAACCAGTTGACCAGTTTAATATGCTGCACATTTAAAAATCCACCCAAAATGAGTTGGCCAACAACTGCCAGGAGTCACAGTTCCTACACTGCCTTCAAAATAAAAACCCCCATCTAACCACATTTTTTTTGCTTTGGATTATTGCAGCTACGGCATGGATCTGAATGGAGCCAGACGAAAGAATGCCACACGGGAGACGACATCCACGCTGAAGGCCTGGCTCAATGAGCACAAAAAGAATCCGTATCCCACAAAGGGCGAGAAAATCATGCTGGCAATTATCACAAAAATGACGCTCACTCAGGTGTCCACCTGGTTTGCGAACGCGAGAAGAAGACTGAAAAAGGAGAACAAAATGACCTGGGAGCCAAGGAATCGTGTCGATGACGACGATGCCAATATCGACGATGACGACGATAACGATAAGAACACGGAGGATAATGATTTGCTAGGTAAGTCGAAATGGTTCATACCATAATTATACAGATTTTCTATATCTGATGATAGGTTCGGAATGAAAGTGGGGAAAACTTGATTTCTTAAATCAAATGTTTAACCTATCCTTAGTTATTGAAAGGAAGCAAAAAGAAAGAAGACCTTATGCCTCGTGAAAAATTGGATACGTTATTTAGATAGAAATTTTTTAAATTCGGGGAAATTGAGCTCTCATATGTTTAATTTTTAAAATTACTATAAACACATTCGGAGTTTCCCATGCAGAAACATTCCGCAAAAACCTCACATTCCTAACCGGGTCAAAAGTTCAGTAATCTGGGAAATTCTTAACCAAATGAAATAATTGATTTAATGAATAAAATATTTTGGTTTTTACTGTTTAATGTCGTTTTTAGATGTTCTCCCATCAACTATAGAAAATAGGTATTTCTTTCCTTGCATAACTGCTGAGATACTGAAACTTATTTTACTGTGAAGAAGAAAGATAATTACCTTAGTTATAGGAAATGAGTAATGTACACTTTACTAATTGACACACATCCATCAAACCGAAGAAATTTATGAAAAGAGACTGCCCTTAGTTAAAGAAAATAACTTAAACTGTTTAAAATTAATTGATAGCTATGAAAATGTAATGTCTTGCGAGGAAAAATCTAGTTATTGATATTAAAAAAACTACTATACCTTCTCCAACATATTCTAGTAAATGTCACTAACCTTTAAATATGTAATTCCTTACTTGCAGATGCAAAAGACTCTGGACTGGGCTCGAATGACGACAAGGATCGCATGGGCAGACTGGGCGACATGATGACCGATCGTCCCGGCGAGAGCAACAACAGCGAGTGGTCCGAGTCGCGGCCAGGTTCACCGAACGGTTCGCCCGATCTGTACGATCGTCCCGGCACGCATCCGCTCTTCCATCCCGCCGCCCTGCATCATCACTTCCGGCCTCCGACTGGGTCTCCGCCGGACATCGCCGCTTACCATCATCATCAGCAGCAGTTGCTGCAGCAGCATCAGCAGGCACAGCAGAACTCCCTGCAGACGGCGGTGGGCGGAACCGCCGGTAGTCTGACGGTGAAGCCGCGGATCTGGTCGCTGGCCGACATGGCCAAGGACGGCAAGGAGTCGAACTCCGCTCCGAAGGAGAATTCGCCCGCGATCGAGATGCCGCCGACACAGCCCGGATTCTATGGCCATGCGGGTCAGCACCAGCATCCGTCTCCTGGCAAAATACTCTCGCCCTTGGCGGCCCGCATCCCCAACTATGCGCCCTACGTGCGTCCCGATCTCTATCGCGGCTTCTACGGACCCGCGGCAGCAGCTGCCGCCCACTTGAGTGCGCCCACGCAGGAGTTCCTGGAGCATCAGCGTCACTTCGGCGCCAGCCTGGCTGCCCACAACGGACTCGGCATGAATCCGCTGCTGTGGAAGGCGGCGGTGTCCGGGGCGGCCACCGGCCAGCACTTTGCCCCGCTCAGCCTGACGACCACGAGCAACGCGGGGCAGCCGCAGGTGGCGCCACCACCGGGTGCCTCGCCATCCGCCTCGAGCTCCTCCTCGTCGATGGGCTGCGATGTGGTGCATATTCCCACGAGCGGAGCGCACACAACGTCACAGCACATGATTGGTCCCATTTCCAGCAACTCCACATCCTCGTCATCCTCCTCCAACTCGGGCAAGATCTCGCCCGGCGTCAATGTCACCTCGCTAAGCGGCAAGCCATGACCCTCATCGCTGTCACTGTCTGCTTCAGCTTCTGCGTCCGCTTCCGCATCCGCATCCGCGTCCGCCTCCCCCGATCCGTACGCATTGCCGCCGGCGGTGGCAAATGGAACAACCGCTTCTCCGATCTCGGCATTCCGATCGCTCTCCTTGATCGCCATACGGGAACATCATCTGCAGCAACAGCAGCAGCAGCAACAACAGCAACAAGCACCGAAGCTGTTGAGGCCATAGCCCAAGGGATTGGATCAAGCATAGATCAGTTAAAGAGAGAGAGACAGATAGAGAAAGAGAAAGAGAGAGAGAGAGCATCGATCGGTAAACTTTCGGACAATAATTTACATGTGATTATTCGGTATTTTGATTAACGCCGCTTACTTCAACCAACCAAATAGTAGCAAGAAATCATCCCGCTCAGACAGAGGAGCCGGCGGTACCATTGGCATTGACTAAAAGCAACCGCAACTGCAAAAGGACTTTGTGCAATTTTCTGTGGGAATGAAAAATCCTAAAATCTAATTGATAATTGATAACTGATAGTTGAAAATACATTAATTTTAAATACATACAACTTATGCAATCAGAGCTTATAGGAAGTAAATTTGTAAGAGTTAGTGACAAAACGATCCCCCAATGACATCATCAGGACCATTTAGCCCTCCTCTATCCTCAATCCCCCGATTCCCCTTATCAACCTGATCACAATTGCTTAAGTTTCAATTCTGAACAACTTTTAACTTCAGTTCTGGGCTGATCAATGCGATAGAGACGATCGATCTTTACTTTGTGGGGTGGACTTAGCAAACATATCAATGTCGAGCACGCTCCGAGATTCCCCCTCTCCCCCCTTTTTACTACCCCTTGGGCCCTCATCCAAACCAAATATGCAAGTAAAATGCGAGCAATGATTGATTTAGTTGTTTTGTAGCTTTTGTTTTTATTGTCTTAAGTTATAACTTTGTTCCTGTCGTTTGTAAATTTAATTTATTATAATGTATTGTATTGACTTGTACTGTACTGTACTGTATGTATGTATTTATTTGATAAATTGGCAAACACACACGTTTTACCTAAATACAATAGTGTACGAATATACGAGTATATATTAGTATATTATATATATAATATTATATTTAATAATTATTGCTGTATTTTATGCACAAATCGTATGTAAGCTCGCATAATGTTAGCGCCCTAAGCGGATAGTGTAATATATAATGCAACTGTATATAACTACATATATAAATAAATATAAATAAAAACCGAAAAAGATACATATAAAAAATAAAAATACCAACGTTTTTCAATACTTTTGAAGTGGAACATTTAGGTACCTTTTCCAGATATTGATTTTTTCTTAACTGAAACTTGTATTTGCTGAAAACTACAATTTATTCATCGAAAAAACTCATTGCTCTAAGCCAACTTTACGATAATCACGATCGATTTTGCTGAAACAGACAGGATATGTGAGATATCCCTTACTATAGGTATGCTGAATTTCAGCGAGATAGAAACAGAAACACAAAAGTTTTATAAACGCTCATACCCTTCAATCCTTAGATTGTAATTATACGTGGTCTGAATACATTTGGCATATTAAAACATAAATATGGAGAATTTGAAGAATGTGAAACAAAAATCTCCAAAAATAAAGAAGCTTTAAATATGTAAAAACTCATTGTCTGACAAACCAGTAGTCGTCCAATTTTTTATATAATTTTATTCGGTACTTAGGCTTGTGAAATTGCTATAGGAAAGATGTTTGTAATGCACTTCATTCTCAGCGCGTCAGTGCAAGATTATTTACCATGGCACCAGCACGTGTAGTTAAACAATTGTCTATCGCTTTAAGAAATATTTAAACTAATTTGTTTAAAAATTCGAAACTGGACCAAAAAAACTAGTAAGTGGCTGAAAAATATGGTATCTTATAATATCTGATAATTATCGAACACAGTTTTCATTATATTAAAAAATGGAAAATTAATAATGATGTCATTTGAATCGGAGACTTCTTCTGTATACAGTAAAAGAACGTAAAACTAAATTTTTGAGAATATCGACAGATCTGAACATGCTGGATTTTTTTGTTGTTGAAAATAGCAAGAAAGTTTGCAATTTGAAATGTATTTATGAATGAATGAAATTGTAGTTTCATTTAAAAAATTTAAAAAAAAAACAGTTCCCTAACTGAAAGTCTTCATAATTCGAATTTTTTCTTAGATAATGGTGATTCGAGATAGGGAAGCTCGACTGTATGTGTATTTTTCAAAATAAAGTAGCTTCTTTACAAATGGTCGTTTTTAACCGATTGTTTTAATTGCAATATTTATGTTATAAATAGTCATCTGATCATATAAATAAATAACAGAATAAAATAAAATATAATTTGCATAACTAAGAATGTGTTTATGTGTAAATTTGATTGCAATTGTCAATATATGTATAGAAATTTCTGTTAAGTAACATAAAAAAATAAAAATCAAATCAAAAATTTCAATTATAATTGTAAGTTTTAGATTTTAAGGAAATCGAAATAAATCTTGGCTTAGTAATTAATTTAAAGTTTAATAAGTAAGAAGCTCTTGAGTATAAGATGGAGCTTAAATTGATATTTGTAAATGTAATCACAAATGGAGTACAATGTCAAGTCACTCCACAGTTTACAGTTTACAGTCGTTGATGATGGGCCTTGGTTCTCTTATTGCTGTCGTCATGTCATCGTCATCGTCTCTGTTGTCGTTGTCTTCGACGTTGTTGTCGTTGCTGTCGCTGTTGTTGTTGTCGTCGTCATCGCAAGACAAACTCTTTTGGTTATTTTTCAAGGCGTACGATTTGGTGCACTGGCGACTTTCGACTGGCGAAAAAGCTGAAAAGCAAAAATTGCATTTTGCTGGAAACGTGTTTTCCTGTAGCGCAGACCGGAAACAGCATTCGCAAACCTAAACAGAACCAAAAACAGACAGAGCTAAAGACATACGACGCTGGGCATGAATGAAAGTAATAAGCTGAGGGGAAAGAATCGTCGACAGATAGACAGACAGATAGTTTATTAAACTCGGACCAATAAATTGAAAGATGAAGTACAAACATTACTCACTCCAGTGTTATTTTAATTAACTGGTCTAAATATTATAATTTTCATTCAAAAATAATCAGAGTTTTTTTGAGCTTCCATTCAATTATTAAAATATGCATATGTAGTGTAAAATTCAAAAAATAAAAAACAAATTTAGTAAATGCAATTAATGTGCTTACTGCACCATTTTAATTTGTATACATATTTGTACACACTCTGAGTACAGCATATCTGTAAGTGCATCAACTTTAATTTTAAGTCTTCTACCTGCATACACTCAGGACTTTTTTGTCATTTCAGTGATGTGATCTGAAAGTGATTTCGTAAATGCACACTTTATTTTGGTCTTTGTTCCGCCGACGATCAATAAGAGTAATGCTATAAACCGATTAGTTGACTACAGTTGTAAAGCAGCAAACTATTTACAAAAAAAAAAAAAAAGAAATAAGAATAAGAAAAAGTGAAGAATCAATAATTTGTATAAAAGAAAGTTGTGTGCCCTTCCAGCCGACTCTACATAATTAAATCATTCAACTGAGAAATCAAATAGAAATACCAGGCGATTGAGAGTTAATCTGGTGACAAACGTTATCCGTTCCAATTTCCAATTTCAAATGACTGAGATTTTTGGCGGCGCTGACAATACGAAGAAACACGCCCGACATTTTATGTTTAGGCCTTTTGTTTGGACCCACAATGAGGGACAAGAAATACGACAAAGTGCTCGGCGCATGAAATAATAATTTACTTCATAAAAACAGACGTCAGCTTAATATTTGAGAGCTCTTTTTTCTTCTGCTTCAATTTTGTATTTTTTTATATTTTTGATTCTCTTCTTCTTTTACTGTTGTGCTACTGGTTTTTAGTTATTTCTTTATTCAAGACACCAGATTACGCTGCTTGTGTGGGATTGACAGACACCTTTGTTGGCCCAAAGCGTTGCCTTCTTCCAAGCTAAGCCGATGCGTTCAGCTCAATTGGTACATACATAAATACATATATCGTGGTAAATTCTCAATCGTTGTTATAACTTTGTCACAATATTTCTATGGCATTTGTACGCCCGAAATACGCACACAAAATTGTTGCTGATAATGTGCCGACAACGGAATTAAACAAAGTGAGCAAGTCTGCTCGACTAAAAGATACCCTAGCCAAGTCATTCATCACCTATTGAATGCACAAACTTGTCTGGGTTTGCCTGAATAGATTGCATTTTCTTTAAACACACAATTTAATAAAAATTATGCTAATTTTAAACACAGGTGACCTGAACTTGATAAACAAATCTGACGATAATGACACGTCATTAACAACACAGACAACGAACAAATTTTAAAACAATGCTGGGAATTGAATGCGAATAAATAATTTGTTTTTTTTTTGTTTGTTATTTTCTGTGGAGCAAGCAAATTGAAGCTTCCGTGTTTAAGCAACTGGAACCGAGACAAGAAAATACAATTTACATGTGCAATTTTCGGGTCCTATACCAAAATTATTAGTTTATTAAATTTGTTGTAGCAGTCAGACAGAAACGGTCATTAAAGCGTTAAATTGTGTTTATAAATGGAATGTTCTTAAAAAATATAAGAGTTAGAGATATTGAAAATAAGAAGATTTCTGAAATTTTGGATAAAAACCACCGCTTAGAAATAAAAAGTTTGAATGTAGTTTTAGACACAAAATAGAGCTTGAAAGAATGATAACTTTTTTAAGGATTCTAAAATAATGAATATGCACTTTAAGCACTTGAGCACAATTAAGTCCACTGCTTAGTTTAATTAAAAATACATATATAATAAGAAATTTCTAAAATTTAATGAGCATCCAGGGTTTAATCTTGAGCTTTAAAGAAACAAGCAAATTTTCAATCATAATAGGAAGACGATCGTATTCTGTACTGTATTAATACTAAACAATTTTGTAATTCAAAAATCAGAACTCAGAATACAACGGTGGCCAAAAGTATTTTGGTCTTTTGAATTCCTTTTCATAGCCCATTAGGTACCCACTGAGATTTTTGAATTTTGTAAACGTCTTATTTTTCAACTTCTTTCCTCGATTTTTTATGCAAAATAAACAGTTCTAGGAGTGACTGCAAAAAATTTTTTTTCAAAAATCTCATCGCTTGTATTTTTTTTAATTTTTTTAAAATTGCTTAAAAGGCACTATTGTGTGAAAATTACGAATAGCTATAAATAATAGCTTTTAAATAACTCAACCTCATATTTTTTTCTTTGAATTCGTTTTTACAATAAATTTAGAATGTATTTTTTAATTAATATAACTTCGTTAGAATATATATTATTAGATATTGTAGATATTATTAAAATATATATATTATTTGGAACTTCCAATCTCTCCTATCTTTAAAGACTCGCAGATGATTCGCAAATGAGCCTTGATCAAGGAAAGCGAAGGAAAAACAATTGGCCAATATGGATATCAGCTGATTAAAAAACTCCGTCAAGATGGCGTTGATGTGTCCTTTCAACAGAATTGTTCTTCACACATTTGGGTACTCATGCGAGTACGACGAGTACTCGTATTTATTTTGACACGTGCGTCCCCCTGCGTAATTCAGAAGACATTCAGACATTTACATCCGCGGTTGGCCTTTGATTCAAAAACTGTGTTGATGCAGCAAATTAAAAGATCAAAGTGAATTCAACCGCATCCCAAAATGTTCATACTCGTATTAATATGCAAAACTAAAAGAAATACATTCGCACAAAGGTGATGTATGAGTGTATTCATGACATCCGTGGTGCAATGACAAATGTGCGAGTTGATTGGATTGAAAAGTAGAAGCAGAAAAAAACGAAGATGTGAATAGTGCGTATGACAAAAGGAGGCAAAAGGAATCACACCCAATACTCAATACACGTTCGAGTACTCACATAATAAGTATGAGTGCAGCAGTAGAGATAATCTCGCTAGGTCGTGGTCGTCTTCTGAACAACAACAGCTTGAACATGTGAATCAATGAGGCACTCACATGTGGGTGAAGTGTTTGTTGTTGCTGTTATTGTTGTTGTTGTGTTGTCAGGAAGGTACGAGTGCCACCTTTTGGTGCCACAAAAGATACTTGCACCTCAACTCTCTCAGTGTGTGTGTGTGAGGCAAACAACGTTGCCAGTTGCCAGTTGGTGTTGCCAGTTTGAGTTGTTGTTGTCGTTGTTGCTGTTGCTGTTGCTGTTGTTGCAACGGCAACAACAACGGCAACGTCGAGATCGGTGTTACAGATTAAGGCACTTGGGATGTTTCTTATTGCATGTCGTGATTGTGTCAGTTTGTATGTTCCCACTGGCAGGCAGCACTCGGAAAAATTAAGCAGCAACCAATCATTGTTAAATATAATGCTTGCCCGTTTGTTTAAATTGAAAAGTTTTAAATTATCACGCCACAGCATCAAAACCAAATCATTCCAATTAAATGTGAATCCATTTCAGCACTCACCACAGTGGTGCCACATATACATACATATGTGCACATGTTGACTTACCGTGGTATTTACTTATTACTCTTTGCCAAATTGAATTGTGGCTGCAACTAACAAGATCATTTTTTTATTGTACTCATTCTATATTAGTACTCATTTACTATTCAAATTGTAGTTCAAAGCCTTCAATTCATTGAGAATATAATTCAGCTAGCGTACAGTGGGGCAAATGCTTACTTTTTGTCGATTAACAAATTAAAATTAATAAAAATTTGCTGAAATTATGAAGATCAATTTCTGAGGATCATTTTATAAAAACTCTTAGTACTCACTTACTATTCAAATTGTCGATCAAAGCGTTCAATCCACTGAGAATTTACTTCAGCTAGCGCACAGTGGGGCAAAGGATGACTATTTCATGGATTTTTAATCATTCAAAATTAAAATGTGCTAAAATTAAGAAGATCATATTGTAAAAACTCGTACTACTCGCTTTCTATTCAAAAATTTAGAAAATAATAAAAAATTTTACGTACAGCGACTGAACGACACTGGTATTCTTTTTTATCTGAAGCTTTAGAAGAATTCAAACTATCCTTTTCATTTGAAAAAAATAGTCGTAATTCCCATTTTACTAAAAAATGTCATTTAGTTAAACAAAAAGGGCACATTATACGTACACTTACAGATGATACCTTTATAGATGCTGGAAGTACTCAATAACTATGGATGGATTTAATTAGCAAATTAACTGAGAATATTTTCAGCAAGCGCACAGTGGAGCAAATAAATACTTAGAGTGATATTATTAATTTGTTTCTCAATATTTACCATCATATATATTTATAATAATTTAAATTCCAATTGATTAAATTAGCAAAAGATGACTTTCAAATCTGAATTTACCTTTTTTATATGATACAGATTCTATTCCCAAACTTTATTTATTATTTAGCTATAATGAAGAGATTTGACTCAAAGTTCGCACAGTGGTACAAATAAACTTACACATATTATTTGGTAGAGCATCTCCTTACAAGTTGAATACCATTCATTAAGATGGTTTGAATACTCGCACTAATTATTCACTACTCAAATTGGTGGCAAATAGTGTAGATTCCACCTGGGGATTTGAATTGTTGAATTGTTGACAGTGATCGCGCCACATGAGATGACGATATGCACACGTACAAGAGTAGACAGAGAGTCGACATCGAGATCGGCAACAAGATCGTCATCGTCATCGGGATAGGAAAAGGGATAGGAATCGAGATCAAGATCGGGATCGGGATCGCTAAGTGGCTGCTTACCCATATCATCTCGTTGTCTGTCAGTTGACTATGCCGAGGTGTGCGTCAGATGCTTAATTTAAATTACTCGAGGGGCGGCAACGAACGGGACGGGAAGAACAGCAGCGAGAGCAGCGAAAGAAAGAGAGAGAAAGAGCGAGAGAGAGGAGCGAGCTCAGCATGAGTAGCTGCGATTTGACACCTCGACTGACAGCTGAAATTGTGGAAAATTATTGAGCGCATTGGAAGTGGAACCCAAGAGGGCGCCCATTAGATCCCTGCTCGCTTTTTTCTCTCCTCTCCTCTTCTTCAAACTCATTTCTTTTATTTTCTTCAGTTCTTTAAATGATTGTTGTATATAAAAACAGAACGTCTTTATTTTGAAAGCCCCTTTGTTGCATATTTGGAAGTTGTGAACAGGGAACATCGTGGCCAGACCTCTAATTTAGTATTCCACATCAAATTGCCGTATAATTAAAATGTTCTTGCACTTGGTTGCTGTTTTTACGACTTCACAAACAAATAATCATATATTTTGTAACCGTATCTGGCCATTATTTTCAAATGCAAAGTCGATTCTTAAATGAAGTCTTCATAGAAGTCAATTTACGCCTCATTCATTGTAGAGATAGATGGGGAGAAGGATATATTGAGAAGATGGATTTCTCATAAAAAATTGACTTTTCTTAGACTTTTTATGATAGTATAAAAATGAAAGTCTGAGTACTTAATGCAATAAAAAGTAAGTAAAATATAAGTAAAATATGCAGATTAATTGATATTTTATATTGAATAAATGGGAAAGGAACTTTTCTTTATTTAAAACCTAATTATCAATATTTATTTTAGAGGTAAGTTTATATTCAAAGCATCGACCAACTTACTATAAAGTTGTCAGATGGATCGATAGTCAGAAATAATAAAATTAAATTAAAGATTAATAGTACGATCTTCAGATAGAGCGACAGTCGAGAAAAGGATATATGTCTAGACCAAAAGTACTCAAATGAAACATACACATTCTGCTGGAAACATTGAATCCCTCAAACTCCTTATTAAACTCACTGGTTGACGGGGTTATTATTGAGTTGCCTTTTGGACATTAACTATAGCACGGCCCGAGCTCCTTTTAAGGGTACGCAGTACAATATGTTAACAATAATGAATTCAGAATCATGTCTTTTGTCGCCGAAAACATTTACCGCAACGAAATGAACATAAAACTGTCATATTTTCTGATGACTTTATATTTATGAAGGCCAAAAATGTTGATCGTAAAAGCGAAAACAAAAACCAAATAAAAAATGAAACCAGTTGTTTTTCTTCAGCGTGTACGAGTATATTTTCGAATTATCATTATGAATTCATATTCGTTGGATACGAAAGAATCCTTCCCAGCTCTTCGACTGTCAGAACACACAGGCGGTACGTGCTTTACATTTTAAACGATTCCTCAAGTTGTCCACACTAATTGATCGCTTCCGAGCGTGGAACCCTCAGAAAAGAAAGACGAGAGATTGGAGATTGTCAAACTGGACCAAATGAAATGTAATGATGTCCTCCTGTCACTCTGACTAGATTATTTCCTTCCAACTGAATTGAATTGATGTTTGACATTTGTCAATGATTATTGTGTTCATATTTTTGGTAGCAACCGATTTTATGATGTCCACTGAAATAACTCTACACTCCTACCTGTAGGTATGTCTTCTTTTTTTATTTATTTCTTTTTATGTTTCCTTTTCTTCACAACAAATGCACTTCGAGAACTAATTGCTTATTGCCATCATAAGCAAGTTGTTTGACCCATCTAATTTAAAATTGAATATACATAAATATACCTTTTATTTTAGCTGACAAAGTTTTTTTTTATTTTTTTGGTGGCCTTATCAACAGGTCTCCTAAGTATTCGCCAGTAGAGCCACGAGTAATTCGTAATTCGTATCTGCTTTCGCTTCAGTCTGCTCATATCCGATTTCCCGCTGTAAGTCGACTCTGTCGCAATCCGAGTGCATTCAATTTCGGCTGGTTATTCACTGTTGTTTAACATTGAATTCCGGAATATTTTCTTGGAACTTCATTTTCCCAAGCTTTTTGTGTAAGCGCTGATACCTGATACCAGCATATACATATACATATATATACCATGTAGACAAATTTGAGTCTTTATAATGATATGTGTACATTTTTCAACTCAACGATTTGTTCATTATACCCGTTACGTAAAAAATAAGTAAAAGGGTATATTGTATTCGGTGAAATGCATTTAACAGTGAGAAAGAAGCATCTCCGACGCTAAAAAGTATACATATTCTTGATCAGCATCAACACTCGATTCGATATAGCCATGTCCGTCTGTCCGTCCGTCTGTATGAGGGCCTAAGTCTCAGAGACTATAAGAGCTAGAGCAACCAAATTTGGCACATAGACTTCTATAAGCCCCACACAGATCAAGTTTGTTTGAAATATTTGCCACCCCACTTTCCGCCTCCGTTAATCGCGAAAAGTCACCACTAATTAACTTTTGCTACTATTATTACCTATCATCCTACTAAATCGTAAGAAGATCGGACAAATAGAAAGGTGTTAATGGCTAATTAAAGTTTTTAAGCAATGTAAGTGCCTAAAAGCATGCAATAAAAAATATTTTAAAGTTATTTAAATAAGTAGCGGGTATCTAATAGTCGGGAGCTCGACTATAGCCTTTTTCATTTGTTTTAAACTGAACTTCTTCGCAATTTCTAAGACTTTTCGAATAAAATAAATAGAAATTCTGCATCCTTAAAATTTTAAATACAGTACATGTATATTAAGAATTATTATATTTATTTTATTATTATTATTTATTATTATGATTTATTTTTATTATAATCTATTATTATTTTAATTTATTATTATTTTTTTATTTTTAAGACACTTTTAATATATCATATCAAATCAGTACGATAAATCTAAATCTATAACTTTAAGATTTACTTCGACAACTTGTTAATTAATCTATTTTTACAATCATTACTTACTGCCAAAGTTTCCCAATAAATAAGAAGAATTTAATTGTGTAATTCAGTTATCGAGAACAGTCGAAAAATTTACTTAATGGGGTTGGAGTTGGCTTCCACTCCACTCCAAGTTTCATTATTAACAACATTATTTCCCATTCGAATGGAAAGTGCTTCAAACTTGTTTATGATTCGAAACTACGCATGTTCATAAAACACACTCATACAAAATCCATTCATATTCACGCATACACTCGTGAGTGTGTTGGAAATTTGTAAAGGATTGTCCGGACTTGGATTGTTGTTGTTGTCGCCACGCTTCTGGGGAAATGTTAAAATGGAACAATCTGCTACATTGTGTAAAGTGTACACTGTACACAGCGAACACAGTGAACACGGACAAGGGCAACCACCGCGCATTCAGCATCAATAAAATCATAGCACGCCCCTCGGAAAATGTGAAAATGTGGAAAATGTTTCAAATAGTCGTCATACTTTGTGGGGCTGTCGAGAGTTACAAAAGGAACTGTGGAACCGTTGAGGAACCCATTTAGGAGGAGGGAGGTAGAAATTTAGGTAGAGGCTCTCCGACAAAAGGACTTTTGAAAATAAATGGCCTCAAATATCAAATGATTATTGACGCTTTTTATGTTTTAATAATGTGAGAGAAATATTGTATATTAAGGGTTAAATGAACCACCCACGTCATAAACACTCGTCGCCCCCTTTAACACAATAAAACTTTCAAATTCCGTTTTAAAACGACACCGGCTGTTTCAAAATTTATGGCAATTTTCTTTTGCAACAGCCGTTAACTTCTAAAGAAAGCCGAATATACTTATAAATATACTTATGTATATTTATATGAATATGTCATGCTTAGACTTTTTTCTACAAATGTTCAAAAAATAAGAAAAGAGTTGCAAAAGAGGGGTGACGAAGTTTAGATACACTTGCAGAAGGTTCCATGTTTTTTGAAGGTGTCAATGTTTTAGGTGTTTTGTCAACTAAAAATGAGGAAAATAAAAATATATAAATATAAATAAAGTAAATTATATTTTATTGACTTCATAGAGAAATTTAGGAACTTTTCTATATCCTATTAAAAATACAACAAAATGATCCTTGTCTCTGGTAAACTGATATACGCAATATCATGCACTGCTTGATACAAGACACGCACTCTGCAAGCAGTGCAGCTTAAACTAAATTCTTGCACTGTCTTCGCTTATTCTCAATGAAAGTAAATCATATTTAATTCTTAACAACCTATAAACTATTTATAATTACAAATCAGAGCAGTCAGGGCAGTAATTGCAATTTATGATGATGTATTTTAGGCGGATGTTGAAATTACATTTATTAATGTTTGCATCGATAACAAATACTGAAGTGGGCATAAGTTTTCCATCAAGGCAAACTACTGTCTCTGTGATGTGCAGCATATTAGCTAAAGGAAATAAATACATTTATCATTTCTCGCCAGGAACCAAGACCAAGACCACCCGTAGCCATTAGAGAGAGTGCGAGTGATAGTAAGAGGATGAGAGTAAGAGTATATCCTGTAGTTTAGTTTAGTGATGCGTCTGCGTCTTCTGTTGATAATGCTTCTTGTGCTACCGCTGTGGTCCTGCATGAAAGTCTTGTTTTCCTGTCCTGAAATTGCCACAATATCCTTTATGTCCATCGATATAATAGACACAACACACACACCGTGTCATTGTTGTATCGACGACTGGTGTTGTGTTCGAGTATAAATCCCCCAGTGTCAGGCTCAATGTGTGTCCGCCAAAAACTGTATTAAAACGAATACAAGAATAATACCCAAGTCATTTATCACTTGGCATATTGTCCGGCTCTCCGATTGGCGTAGTCCTCTGAACCCATTTCCCGCTTCACTGCCACATCTCCTCCTCACTTACTTACTTACTTACTTACAACAAACAACAGACAATCGTACCATCACATGCGTTTCGCACTATAATAATAAATAAATATCGAGCTCACTCTCTCTCTCTCTCTATCTCTATCTCTACTCGGCACGAGCAACGGTCCTCGATTGAATAGGATGACCTTTTCACTGTCATTTAATTTCGAGCATTGTCTATGCGCTTTGGGAACTGGATACTGGGAACGGAAACCCCTAATCTAGCCATGATGTTATTCGAAGTGCTATCATTTTGTCTGAATGAGCTGAATCAACTATTGAGGGATGGAAATTGAATTGAACGCTGGCGAAATATTTTCCTTCCTTCAACGTTGGAATTCATTGTCATCTCTCTTTCTTTTCTTTCTTTCTATCGTTTGGAACACACATTTTGAGTTCAAAATATTTACGGTCAGCATTTATCTTCCTTTATAAGCAACCTTACCAAATTATTTTTATACCCTTGCGCAGGTTATTATAACTTTGTCAATAAAAAGGCATCGCTTAGATAGTGTATATATTTTTTTAATATAATATAAAGCGATATAGTCATGTATTAATATGTATTTCAGTAGACTAGAATAATATTGGATATTTTTGATATGCTTTTAAAAAATACTAAATGTATGTAAACCACCCCTAAATTGCCGCAAATGTATTCAATAATGATGCTGCTAATATTTTGCCTGACTTAAAAGTGATTTCGTGACTGTTTGACTTTTCGTGGGATAACGAAAATTATAATATGACTGATTACCCCAGTAGCATGCCTTCGATCTGCCCACAAATCAATTCATGTTCTCTCACAAACAAGCATAAAATATACATGATGTATCAGCAGCTAAGAGGGGTTGATTTTCCAGCCTTTTTTTGAGTGTCGACAAAATCGTTCGCAAACCATCGGACTTAGTAATAAATCAATAGTGTTCTTGGTCGAAAGCAAAACATACAGTTAGTCAAGTAACTCTTTTGACAAAAAAAAAGACACTTACAAAGCTGACAGAGTATATTTTGTTCTATTTTCTATGTTCTAAGAAATTCTTCCAGTCAACGATCATTGGAATAGTGGGAACGGTGATAATGGGAACAGTTGTGATCAGCAGAATGTGCACTGCTTGCACTGCTTATGACTGCACTAGAAACTGTTCCCTAGGCAAGCAGTGTTGCATAAAATCTAACGCTTTTTAGTTTCAAAAATGAAACTAGAAACAGATTAACCTAAAACTGTAACCACAACAAACTGAACAGATTCACTTATTTAAGTAATTTCGCTGTATAGAGAAAGAAAGAAAACTGGCAACGGTTCAACGGTTGCCACCGCACATCGTTGGTAATATTAAAACACGTGTTGACGCTACCGCAAACGCAACACGGCATTTACGAGTACGAGTACGAGTACGAGTACTCACTGCTGCAATGCCCCCAAGGCTGATATGTGTGGTAGAGATGGTGGTGCTACTGGTGGTTAAGGATTCGCATATCGTAAAATTGCATCGATGCCGCATCCGATGCAGCAGCCTCATTAAAAACAAGGGAGGCGTAAATCTGGGTGTGTCCCATCAGAAATTTCCATATTGAAATTGAATTTTCGCGACGTTTGTTGCGGTTTTGCTGTGGGCGGCGCCGCTTTTTCGCTTTTCCGACCTGCAGCTGCAATCGACTATTTAAAGCAGACTCTGCTCATACTTATGCAAAAAACAAAATGTAGATGCCAATGTCAATTTTCATTCACTTGCCAAATGACAAATAAAGCAACAGATAACTCAACCAGAACCACAATAAACTTATGTATATAACATTCAATTTACATAAATATGTGTGTATATACAGCGTTTGGTAGTGTTAAAAGCTCGGGATAATTTAATTAAAATTGTAAAATATTTGGCGGATTTTGCATAAGCTTGCAAAATCCCATTAATTCAGAAAGCAACCCATTGTTGACCGCAACACAATCAAAATATGCAAATTTATCGCATTAACTCGTGAAACTTCGAATGCCGCCAACTGCCAACTTCGAATGGGATAACAGCAAAGAAAGCCAGCCCAATGCTGTTGTTAGTAAACAAATGCCAGGGCTATTTAATTGAGAAACGACCTCAAGCAACTGAACAACGCCCTAGCCAAAAATATAAGATACTCGGACTCACTTTATGGCCTGAAAGGCGCGAGATCTTAGCCCTTGGTTCTTTAGGCCGCGTTTTCCAAGCCAAAATAATTTAAATTTCTTCTTTTTTTTGTCAAATCTTTCGACAACCCTAAGGAACATTCTAGTAAAAGGGGCAGCAATCCACATGGAATAAATTCGCTTTCATTAATTTTACGACTGTGTTTGTTGCAAGTACTTCAACATTAAGTACTTTTACATAGGCATTAAATATTGTTATTTAAATACATGATCTATTGAGAGATAACATTTAATCTTTGCATCATTAAATATGTAATTATTTAAAAACAAATATTTATTAAAATCTAACGGCCCGTTTTAAGTAAACTTGATCAAAAGTTTGCTACAAATATCGTTCATCTACTAATCAATTAGATTATTTATTAGAAATAATCGTAGTGATTATATAATTCACTGTTGAAAAATTTGTGAGTATTTAATGATTACGATTAGAAAAAATCAAAAAAAAATCTAAAATTATTACGATTATTCAAAAATAATCAGAAAAAATAAAAATAATCAAAAATAATCGTTTTGAGTATTTCGGATTATTTTTGATTTTTTCTGATTATTTCTGATTTTTTAGATTTTTTAGATTATTTATGACTATTTGGTAAAAAACCAAATTATTTTAAATTCTCACAATCAAAATAGCCTTCAATACTTACCAAATATTATTAAACATTTCGATCATTCAGAAAATCCACTAAAATAAATTCTCTTTTTACACAAAAGAATTCGTCAAACTAGATTTTGTAACAGTTTTAACACAACAGGGGAATCGAACCTAAACATTCAAAATTTAGAGTATAACAGTTCAGCAACTCTAACTAGTGAGCTAAGGAATTATCCTAGCAGCCTCCTGCTTTCTTCTGAATTTAACTGCTTTAGACAGCACAAAAAGCAACTATAATCAAAAGCTTTGGCTACTTTGATTGTGAAAATTTAAAATAATTTGGTTTTTTACTAAATAATCTAAAAAAACTAAAAAATCAGAAAAAATCAAAAATAATCCGAAATACTCAAAACTATTATTTTTGATTTTTTCTGATTATTTTTGAATAATTGTAATAATTTTCTGATTATTTTTGAATAACCGTCATAATTTTCTGATTGTTTTTGAATAATCGTAAAAATTTTAGATTTTTTTTTGATTTTTTATAATCGTAATCATTAAATAATCAGGCAAAACAAAAAATAATCGTAATTTAATCATTGGTTCGACTTTTAAACAAAAATAATCTAATTACTAATGATTATGATTACTAATCATTATTTAACGGGTATGGTTCATCTATAGTTCACTTAACTTAACGAAAGAAATTCGTCAAGTTTGTTCGATTGACTTAAGGCCCTATTCTCCTTCAGCTTGCTGTTTTTGGACCTTTTTTGAAAAAATTCTCATTTGAAAACGCAAAAAGATATTTGAATTTTGTTTTTTTATTAAACTAGTAATGAATGAAAGAAAATAAAAAAATTTTTTTTGCCTCGACACGAGGGGTGTTCAAAAAGTAATGAGACTTCAAAGTTGGGGGTTGAAAAAAAAGGTGTCGTCACGGCGGCCACGATTCCGGGTCTCCGGAGCGTCGGAAATGAAAAAAAATAACGGGGTTATAATCAGTATAGATGTAATTCTGGCCCGTAGTAAAATAAAAATTTTGCGATTTTTTTTGACAAAATGGCGGCCACTTGAATTGACAAATCGAATTTTGACCCATTTTTTTGTAGTTTAGTGTAAAAAAAAAATAGTTTATTTTACTACGGGCCAGAATGGTGACAATTCTACGTCGATTAAACTTTGTTTCATCCAAATCGGTTCAACAGAACTGGCCGAATCGTGGCCGCCAGCTCGAAAAACGTGGTTTCGAGATAAACGCGTTCAAAGTTTTGACTCCACGTGCATTAACACTAACATTGCTGGATAAAAATGGCCATATCTCCTTAAATATTTCGAATTTCCTTTTAGGGGCATATTCACAACTACCCAAGCTATAAATAAATGCAAAAAAAAAAAAAGTCGAAAAAAAATTTTTGCTGAAAGAGAATAGGGCCTTAAATCTCCTTTGCGTTGTTTTGCCATTTTAGCAAGTTTATAGTTATACTTTTATAAATTCGCTATTTTAACTCTAAGTTGCGCAATAATTGGACTAAAATGAACAACTTAAATACACAGCTCACTCCAAGTAAAATACTCTTACTTATTTTTGTTGTTTTGACAAAGACTACTTACCATACATATTGTCTGGTTAAATATATGTAAATATTTATGTATGGACACTAACTATTTTGGCTTCAACAGTTGTCTATTGCTTGATGGAAACAAACAGACAAATAAGAAATATGCAAATTTGTGTACTCGTATATTCAACAATGGACTAACCGTTTAAGTAATTGAATATCCATTTTCTTCTGTTTACATTTGCAGCAGCATCGTCGCCTCGGACACTTTGGCTAAGAACACAATGATGTTGAGTGGAAATCCCCTATTCTAGTCTCATTGGCATGTCCTGGGATACCGCAATTGAGCATTTGGCTGGCACATTAACAGCAATGGAATGGGTAGGTGGGGTAGACGAGAAGACGGTGGAAGAAGGGGATGAAACGACCGAAATACTTAGCCATAAATGTGTACTGTGTCTGGTCTGTTCTGGTTTGGTTTGGTTGCGTTTGGTTTTCCGTTTGGCGTGACAAAGAGTGGGCGTTACTCTCCAATCCAATTTTCGGATTTGACTCCATTTAGATGAATTGAAGGATTAGAATAGGCGAAAAAGGTTTTCCAAAGCCAATAATGGCCTTTGGGGACAATTCAATTTCGCCTAGCGTACTTAAAAAATTTAAAAAGGATTTATTGCGTTTTCGAAATTGATGATGTTTTCTAATTACATTTACATAACATTATTTACTTGGATGGATGCACATTATGCTTGATCTGAAAATGCAAACACATGTTTAGGGTATTCACACTTGTAAAACGACACATACAAAATTTCTAATCTTGTTAGTATACCCTGTAAATTTAGAAAACTGTCACTTTGATTGAAAATCTGTGTAAGATGTCTGTCTGTTGTCTTTTATAATTAAGAAAAACATGTTGAAAATTACGCTGCTTAAGAAGAGTATTTACTAGTAAATACCCTTTAAAGTGGATAGATATGAGCATTTATATGTGTATATGGATTTTCATGTACTTTACCAGAAATATTGAAGTTTTTATTAAAGATTTTAGCTCCAATTTGATGTTTACACTACCGAGAATTATTGAAAATAAAATAATTCTAAATAATAAATAATGTTTACTAATAATTAAACAGGTTTTTTTTTAAAATAATTTTTAATCTTTTAAAAAATTTGATATACTCAATTCCATATTTCAAAATATGATTGCAGGGTATAATTATTTATGATTGTAATGCAGCAGCTTCAACGGATTGGTGTGAGCCGTCGAAGTCTCCCCAAAAAGGGGGAAAAAGAGAGAAGAAGAGAGAGAGGAGATGAGTACGTCATACTGCGCAAGTTGTGTCTGACCTGCACAGCAGGCGCTGGCGGAATTCTGTTCTTATCTTATCCTCCTGTCGTGCCTGGGTACACAGAGAATATGTTCTTATTTGTGAAATTGCTTACTTGTGCCGATCTCTGACTAACTAGTTTCTACTCGTACCCATGAATGCTGCTGTTGTCTTCTGTCTGTTGTCCAAATCCAAGTCCAAGTCGCAATGCCTTGTCATTGCAGTTATGTTGATAATGTATAACAACAATATATGAATGCCGAGACAATGAAACAAACAAGAGATTACTTGAAAACTGTTGATGGCTTTCTGCTATCCTCGCACAAGTATCTTTGGCCAACAACCAACAAAAAAAAACGACCCCCTGGCGTCAAACACAGCCACATCCGATGTTATTTCACCTACGAAAGGATGTTTGCACTCCGCTATCAAAGTATATATCTGACAAAATTATTTGTTTGTACCTCCTACAATACAGCATGACTCAAAAATCATAACAATCGAACGTGCATAAATAAATATGGACACATATTCATATGTATTTGTTTCCTCTTTTGTACCTAAAAGCTCTTCCATGGGAATATGTTCTCTGGCAAGTGTGGAAATTGGTTTTAAGTGGAGAATTTTGGTTTTTTTTTTTGTGTTTAAAATTGGTATTCCTCAAGATATTTAGATCTTTTCCTTAATGAATTCCGCTTGAAAATCGATTTAGTTTTGGCAAAGTTATGAGAGTTATTTTTGTTCATTTTCGACTGAATTTTTACCTAAAAAATTAACCGTCTGAAAATCAAATTTCAAATGTTTTATACTTATAATGACTTAAGAAGTGGCATGCAAATTAAGAATTAAGATTTAAAATTTTGAATTTTTGAAAAACACAAGGGGCGACCCTTAGCATAAAAATCACCTTCTGGCCAAAAATAATGAACTTAACAATATTAATACAAATTCTGCTTTTCTTCTTCAAAATCTGTTCAGTTTGGCAAAGTTTTGAATGTTTCAGTTGGTCTTATTTTGTATTTACGCCGTTTGCATTTAAATTTTTGAGGAGTACTGCACTCTAAAACTTTAAACATAAACAGCCAACACCCTAACAACTTCTGGGTTAACAAAATCATATATCGTTACAATTCCATTATTTGCCGCCCAATCGATTGATGACGCTACCAAAGTTTATTTCATTTAAACCCCTTGGCTTCCTTTTAAAATCTCACCCAAACGAATTAAGACACGTGTATAAAAGTGTCTTGATTTTAACACGGAAGAATTCCACCCTTCTTCTGCTGACAACACCCCATGGAAGAGAAGAGAATCTCCCATGCTGTGAGTTAATTCCTTTCGATGTGGTTATGAATTAGGCACAACTCATCATTTGCAGCATCTGGGAGCTGGGAGTGTGTCCTGGGCAGGGTGGGCGTTACCGGTTCGCCTTAGCAAAATATCGAATCAGACACACAAAGTTTGTGTTAACACCCGACCATTACATAGCCCAAAGCCATGGCCATCAGGAAGAACAATATGGCACGTGACACGTCCTTTACCGTTGCCGTTGCTGCCAAACGTCGCCATGTGACAACAAACAAATAAAACGTGCCGCCCATGCTCCCCTTTCGTTCCATATCCAAAGATCCAAAGATGCTAAGTAAAAAAAAATAAAAACATAATGTGCAGTATATTCCCATACTCTTACCTACTCGTATGAAGCTTTCCTTTCCCCCCTAACAATAGGATTTAATTCGCCAAGAACTATAAACTTAATCTTACATACGATACAAACATTATCCATGCATAGCAATATAATGTACTATGTACCATAACAACAATGCAAAGAGTATGTCGGAAAGTCTGTATATATAATCAAGAAATTTGTTTTATCTTTACTAATCAATACCTTTTTCAACGTTCCTTCCAATCCTTATCAGTTCCTTTCTTTAGACATGGAAATTAATTAAATGATGATGTTTAAGGTGATAGATTTGATTAGTTCGATAAAAAGAAAATCAATTTAAAAATTAAAAAATCAATTTTAGTAATGTTTCTTGAAGAACAAAGAGTTGAAAATCAATGGTTTCTACAGCATTTAAGCTAGATTATCTTAGATCATGGTCCGTATCAAATATTCAAACCTTGAAAACAGCTTTTAAAAATAAGTTAAAGGCCTTTTTTATAGTTCATTTGAATTTTAGGTTGCAATTTAGAACTGATAGATATGTTAGAATGTTATTACTTTTTCTATGTACTTAACATTTAAGATATGAGCCTATGGGGAGCGTGAGTTATATGAATGCACTGTGGTGATCCGGCATTCCCGATGTTGTGCAGCCACAAGCCCAAAAACGAATTAATAATTTCAACTTTGTCTAAGAATACTTATTATGAATTTGCCACCCGGGGTGTAATATCTGACTTTTGGGATTTTTATTTTTTATAGATAATTAAATATAATTTTACCGCTTATTAGATACATGACACTTTTTTATAATTGCTGTTCGTATTTTGCAGAAAGCAAGCTTATACGTATATTTTTAAAAACCACAGTTGTTGATACCATACCTCTTAAATAATGATTAGTAATCATAATGATTAGTAATTTGATTATCTTTGTTTAAAATTCGAACTAATGATTAAATACGATTATATTCGGGCTTGCCCAATTATTTAATGATAACGATTACAAAAAATTAAAAATAATCTAAAATTATTACATATTTTCAAAAATAATCAATAAGAATTATCCAAAATAAGCTATTTTTTATTGTTGATTTTTTCCTGATTATTTCTGATTATTTTTGATTAAATCTGATTATTTATGACTATTTAGTAAAAATCAAATTGTTTTACATTTTCACAATCAAAGTAGCCAAAATAATCAGAAAGATTATTTTTGATCATTTCTGATTTGTTCTGATTATTTTTGAATAATTGTAATAATTTTAGATTATTTCTTATTTTCTGTAATCGTTATCATTATATAATCACAAATTTTTCAACAGTGAATTATAAAGTGACTACGATTATTTCCAAAAATAATCTAATTGATTAGTAATTCTAATCAAAATTTATGGCTGATACATAAAATGACAAATTCCCTATGAGAGCTATGTTTTATAATAGCCTCATTCTAAATAAATTTCAAAATAATTTATGTAACATTTGAAAGAGTTTAACCAGAAAAGCTCAAAGCCATTCCGTTCATTTGACATATAACGTAATTTCAAAATATAATTAATATATCTTTGTTAAATAACATTATTTGATGCCCACTAATTAAGTGTGTTGAAAATATTACGAACTACCAGTTTGTTTAATGAGAACTCTTGTGTGATTGCGCACAGAACACTCAGTTTAGTAATCAGTAATCAGAGGGTGAGTACAGTGAGCACACTGTGGGGTGACTGCTGAGCTGAGCTGATATTATATTATGAAAGTCACATCAGTGATTCCCGAAGTGATTCCTTGCGAGTAAAAGCCGACGGGCAAACGGGCAACGTTAGCGCGCTTGATGGGTTTGGGTTTGAGTTTGGTTTGGGTTTTATGAAGGTAAACAAGGAGCGACGTTCGCTATTTGTGTTTGTTTTTGCATCACTGTCAGTGCGCTGAGCACTGACTTTGACACGTTTTCTGACTTAATTTTAGTTTATTGCTTTTTATGTGTGTGCGGTGAGAGAGAGAGAGAGGGAAGCTATTCGTATCATAGACGAGCCACAGTTGGACTGCAGTTTATGTCCGACAAACAATTGGCGTTCTTAACTCGAGCGACGCCGAAGCGGCACGTGTTGCGGATGAGACCGGCACTGAAATGCCCACTGCGCACTGCGGCCTTTGAAGTCAACCTCCCACTACCCCCATCCGCCCTTTTAACCACCCACATCCCATCGCGGACTGATGACTCTTCCGTTGACTTTGCCAATTGGCGGGGTCGTTGTTGATGCCAAGACGTGAAATAAGTCAGCCTCCTTCGCAGCCAGACGACAACATCATCAGCTTAGGGTTGCTGCTGCTCTTGTTGCTGTTATTGTTGTTCCAGTGTTACCAAAGTTCTCTCCACTTATGCATGTTGCAGATACCAAGTTCTGTGTTTACTCTTCTCACGCTTGTGACTACCAAATGACGGATTGAAATACATATGTAAATATTTGTTTGTGGGCCGCTGGTCGCTTTTTATGCTCAATCCACCCAATCCCCCTGGGTACCCTTATTAGATAGCAGGCACAAGTTGCCTGATTATAGGACCTGTGATAATGATAATTGTTTTTTTTTCATTTCCATCCTTGTTTTATAATATATTCATTGATTCTGTTCTATATTTTACGAATAAAGACAAAGTCTGCCACGTGGCGTAGTTTATCGAAGTGATAAGATGATAAGGTGAATGAATGGATTTAAATAAGTATGTATACATCTACGCTAATAGAGACATTATACTAAAAGTAATTTGAAATGCTTTTGTGAATTTTTCAAAGCATTAAAAGTTCTTATGCTACTTAATATAAAAAATAAACAATTTTCTTACATTTAATAAAGTCTAACTTTAGATAATTATTCTATTATTATTTGTTATACATTATTTAATATTTTTATATCCGTTACTTAAAATATAAGTAGTTGCCACTAAAGGTAACAGAAAACTTGTTTAAACAAAATACAGTCGAACTTCCCTAACTCGAATCACCATTATCCAAGAAAAAAGTTCGAGTTAGGGAATTTTTTTTTTACTTTTTTAAATGAAACTACAATTTCATTCATTCATAAATACATTTCAGAAAAAAAACTTCTCTTGTTATTTTCAACGAAAACAAATTTCAGTTTGTTCAAGACCTGTCAATATTCTCAAAAATAGGTGTTATTGTCCTTTTTAGTTTCCGATTCAAATGACATAATTAAATTTCCATTTTTTAATACTCGTATTATAATAAAAACTGTTTTTGATGGGGCACTATATTTTTCAGCCACTTTAATTTTTTTGGTTAACTTTTAAATTTCTTAACAAATAAGTTTAAGGATTTCTTAAAAAGATAAACATTTTAATACACGTGCTGGTGCCATGGTAAATAATCTTGAGCTGATGCGCTGAAAAAGAAGTACATTACGAACATCTTTCCTATACCAATTTCACAAGCCTAAGTAATTGTTGATGCAATATTCTATCATATTCCATAAAAATACTTATGTTAACGTACATCGATATTAAGTATAAAAACGAGCCGGTAAGAAAAGCATAAAATAGAAACGAAAAAAAATTCAAACTTTATTGGGAATTTTTCCGAAAAATTCGACTTACAGAAGTACGGGCCAATATTTTTGTTCGAGTTAGGGAGAAATTCGAGTTAGGGAAGTTCGAGTTAGGGAAGTAGAATTGTATGAAATTTGCTTAGTAAACGCTATTGCCACTCGGTTTTGTTCGAGTTAGAGAAACTTCGAGTTAGGGAAGTTCGAGTTAGGGAAGTTCGAGTTAGGGAAGTTCGAGTTAGGGAAGTTCGACTGTATACAAATTTTTTATGAAAAAAATAAAACAAAAGAAATAAAAATATGTATATGTAAAAGGGGATATTGTAACATATTCGTTGCAATGTAACATATGTATGTACTAGGAAGAAGGAAGCATCTCCGACCCTATAAAGTATATATATTCTTGATCAGCATCAACAGCCGAGTCAATATAGCCATGTCCGTCTGTCTGTCCGTCCGTGTGAGCGCCTAGATCTCAGAGACTATAAGAGCTAGAGCAACCAAATTTGGCACACAGACTTCTATAAGCCCCACGCAGATGAAGTTTATTTCAAAATTTCACGACGCCCCTATCCTCCTCCGTAAATCTCGAAAAGCCACCACACGCACAGTTTTCAATATATTAGAACTTTTTTTACTAATTACCGTTAACTACTATTATTTCCTATCATCCTTCTAAATCGTAACAAGATCGGGCAAATAGAATTAAAGCTTTAAGACAGTGTAAGTGCCTAAAAGCATGCAATAAAAAATACTTAAATTTACACAAGTTTATTATTAAATTCTATTGATTTTAAAGAAAAGCTGTAAGTATCTATAAAACGTACGTTTCTCACAAGTCGACAACATTTTAATCAATAACATTTTTTCAATGTTTTCTATGGTAGCTTCTTCTATTATATACTTAGAAATCTCGTTTAAAATAAATAACCTTCATAGTTTATCTGAAGTACTTTAAAATGAAATTGGTATTGGATAACTCTATTTAATCAATATTATAATTAAGTATGTTTTCCCTTAAGCATTTATAAAAAATGAAAAAATTATGCTTGCTTCTGCCATCCTATGGACACAGAAAGACAAGACTAATTGCAATTGAAACGGGCACTTGGATGGGGCAGAAGTACATCAACTCATCATCTACACCATGTCCATCGCCAATAACAATTATAAACATTACAGAGTTCGTGAAGTCGAGCACCTGCTTCGGCCTGTTGTAGATATTTCTACAGTTTCAGTTGGTAAAAATGGGAATTAAATAAAAAGAATTATTAAATTTTCAACATCGTCCTCGTACAGGCCGAGTGGCCATTCATAAGTGTTTACACAAGTCTTCAGTTTTAACTGAAAACATAATTTTTAGCTTGATGATGAATTTAAGTGGCAACCGGTACGAGTATTCTCTGATTCTGACATACAGAACGTTTCTATGCACCCGACAATATTTACTCAAAAAAGTTAATTAATTTAATGAAAGGTCTGCTACGCCGTACAGTTGCTATAATGTGCGGATTTTTGTATGTAATGCAGCATAAATTGCTCCTCTGCGTGCATAAAATGTATATTTGAAACCAGGGACCGTAATCAATTTAAATTATATTATAAAATTAACATTTAAAATATTATATTTTAATTTTTACTTTTTCTTATTTATTTTTAAGTGAATTTATAAAACTTAGACCATAATCATTATTTTCGATAAAAAAAAAAAATAAAACTTAAAAATAAAGATATGAATGAGTTTTATTTTTTCGCTCAAAATAAAACTCAACAGTAATTTACGGCTTCTGTGTTAAAATGTTTACCAATATTATTGAATAACCTTGTAAGAGGACACAAAACTACCTCACAGCAGAATTTTATTTTCGGCTCGTCCATATCTGATCCGTGAGCATAATTTTTAAGGCTGGAAACGATCCTTCAAAACTTACTTAGCTTAATGATTAGTTTTCCTAATTTTTTATTTGTTATTAGTACATAACAGCAATTGCCGATCGTAGCTGTTATTTGTTATAACGTCGTTTCAATTAATAAAAATAAACAAAGTTTTATTTTAAGCGGAATTAAATAAATATCAATAATATTTATTTAATTATTTCATTTTTTTTATAAGTTGTTTTTAAGGAAATTAAAAATTTTGCTGTAAGGAAGTCTTGCGGTAAAGATATATGTTACAATTATATTGGTAAAAAATTTAAGATAGAATCCGTAAATTACTGTTGAGTTTTATTTTGAGCGAAAAAAATAAAGCTCATTCATAGACATTCTTTTTAGTTTTATTTTTATCAAAAACAATGGTTATGATCTTAGTTTTACAAAATTACTTAAAAATATTCCGGGGTGCAACAGAAATCTGATTATGATAATATAAGAAAAAAATAAAAATCAAAAAAAGCCATTATGGAAATACAGAGATGGTAAAACAAATATAAATTTTCTGTAAACCATTATTTGATGTAATTTTTTAATAAAAAAAAAAAATAATAAAAATTTTTTGCAGTCCCCTGTTTGAAACTCTTATTTTGTTCAAAAATTAGATAGTAAATCAAGATTCAAAAGTAATTAAAATTGTCGTTGACTTTTTAAACTTTTCTAAAACTGATTATTTTTTGGCTCTCTTCGCTTCCGACCTATATGTATATTATGAAATGGGAATCTCTGCCAAATTAGTACTGGTTTAAATTAAAACTAGTCGGCGGTGCTACAGTCGAGCGGTACTCGACTGTCGGAGACCCCGTACTTATTATAAAGATATCTCAAACAACAAAAAGATTTTCATACTAAGACTTAATTTGGACTGATCGTTCCTATGGCAGCTATATGATATAGTAATCCGATTTCAATCAAATTTGGTCAGTATGTACGGGACCATCTTTTATACATATTCTGTTAGTTTGGTTGAAATATCTCAAACAGCAAAAAAGTTTTCCATACTAAGACTTGATTTTCAACTGATTGTTCCTATGGGATCTATATGATATAGTAGTTCGATTCCAACCAAATTTGGTCAGTATGTATGGGTCCATCCCATATGCATATTCTGTCAGTTTAATTTAGTTATCTCAAACAACAAAAAAGATTTTCATACTAAGACTTGATTTTCGACTGATTGTTCCTATGGCACCTATATGATATAGTAATCCGATTTCAATCAAATTTGGTCAGTATGTATGGGACCATCTTTTATGCAAATTCTGTCAGTTTGGTTGAAATATCTCAAACAGCAAAAAAGTTTTCCATACTAAGACTTGATTTTCAACTGATTGTTCCTATGGGAGCTATATGATATAGTGGTCCGATCCAAAATATAAAACAAACTCGATCTGCTCTTAATATAGACGAACCTACATACCAAGTTTGGAGTCACTAGCTTTTATAGTCTCTGAGATCTAGGCGCTCTTACAGACGGACAGACGGACAGACAGACAGACGGACAGACGGACATGGCTATTTCAACTCGGCTGTTGATGCTGATCAAGAATATATATACTTTATGGGGTCTGCCACGCCTCCTTCTGCCTGTTACGCACATTTTTTTTTGTGACAAAGTTAATAGACCCCTTTATTTTTTTAAAGTACGGGGTCTAATAAACACAACAACATTTTAAAATGCACTGCAAGATTAGTTCAAAGGGAAATATATATTTGGTAATAAACCACATAAATCATTGAAGCACGCTGTCAATATACAATCTTCATACCATAAGCATCCGGTTAAGTAGATCTTCTGCAGCTTGCTAAATAAGTTAAGGATATTTATTTGAAAACTAATAGAAAAGTGACTTGTTTCTTAAATGTAAAAGATACATATTTTATTTATTATTTTTTTACACGAAATCTTATAAAATAAATTAATATACTTCCTTTGGTAGCTTTATCAATATATAAATACGCACATACAGACATTTACATAAGCATCTGTATAGACACATGTATTGTATAAGGTTAAAAATATAATGGTAAAAAAATGTATACATTCGCCGCATTCAAATACTCGTACATACTATATGTAGTTTCATGAAATGTACATTTTTATAATATCTATGTATTTAATGTGTAAAGTTGCCTACACTTATCTTATGAGTACACACACAATATTTCCTTAATCCTCAATATTTTCCGATAATTTATGTAGATCTGAATAGTTTATAATGGCGCGATGTAGGAACTCGTATTGTGCCTGCAATAAAAAAACATGAAATATTATCAAAAATATATTTTTATAAATATATTTCAGTCTATTTAAAATATGTTAAATACACTTAAAATCGTAACCGTAACCGTATTAAAATAAAAAATAATATAATAATTCAAACAAGACAAATAAATATGTAAATAAAAATAGATAACAAGCAACCAAATTAATAAATCCTTAAATACATAAATATATAATTTAATTTACTTACGAATGAATTTAGAAGTCCTGGTCGCTGAGATCGCAATTTTCTTGTTGTTGAGCAAATATCTACGCTCTTTTCGAATCGCAGATGCTGAACCAAAATGCACATAGCAACAAAAATGGAACTTCGATCAGTACCCAAGCTGTAATAACAATAAATTTGTTTTTTAAACGAAATTCCATTAAATTCATTATAATGTTTAGCTGAAAATTACCTGCAATGAACTGTAAGGGGAGATCGGCAACCAGTATTTTTATGGCTTTTGTAATGTTTGTGCGCTTGGTCTACAAGTTCAATTATTCCTCGACAGACTTCAGGAACTTCTCCATCAACCGTAGGCCAACCGTTATATTGGAATTGCGTTACCTTGAGAGTGTCATCAATTTTGCAATTTGTTACATAGAATTCCCGTCGTGTGTAGTATGGGCCGTTTTCACTGTGTACGTATTTTACGAGTATTTGATCGTATTGAATTTCATCATCTGCCCAATAACGTGGACACTTCCTTGGACCGTCGCCAATCTGTAAGAGTAATTTTAATACATAATTTCAATCTGGGCCGAGCTAGTCTTTTTTTTCAAACTCACTTCAGATATCATTATAAGTGTGGACACACTTTGCTCTGATATCATCCTCCAAAAGTCTCCAACAGTACTTTCTAAAGGATCTTGTGCAATAATAAATGATTCAGTATTATCATATCCTTCAATAAACGAAGCATTTATGTATGTGGAATTATCCCTCATTGGTATTGGACTTAAAATAACCTGAAACAAATATTCGAATTAATCAATCTGTAATTCATTCATTTAAAAAGTTCATATACTCACCCTATTACGGTCATATGGAATGACTTCATGGCTTCTATTTTTCTGCATATTCTCTTCAACTTCGCCCACGCTGCATGTCTTATTTATCTCATCAGTTGTATTAATTAGTCTCTATAATTATAGATAAATTAATTGATTTTGAATGAGTGTGCAAGGCAAATAATAATATGGTACAAACCTCAAATTCGGTTTCTAGCAAGCATTTTCCTTCGTTCGGCTTAAACTTAAGGGATTCAATGGTCGATTGCAGCTGAGCTAAGGGTATGTCCGTGTTTCCATATGTGGCAGTGTCCAATAATGCCCGATAAAGAAAGATGTATTGTTTCTGAAAATTAAAATAAAAGTTTATTAAAGTTGTAGCTACTAAAAGAAAGTATCATCTTACCAATGACTGAACCAAAAAGTTACGTTGATGTCGTAAATCACACACGGTATTGAAGATTGAAACCATACTTTCTTCTTCCAATTGTTGGACCAGAGAATCAAGAGCAACCAGTGTGCCTGTTCTGCCAACACCAGCACTGCAATGTACCAATATTGGCCCTCTTTGCACCGAGTAGACGGAATTTATTTGTCGTATAAACTTAATGATACCATGTGGATGCTCTGGTGCCATAAAGTCCTTCCATGTTAAATAATGATATTGCGTTATTTGTCGATGATCTTCCTCTTCACCAATTAAATTTGATTTCGTGACATCTAAGGATCTTATAATGTAATCACCAGTCTTCCGTTCGGTAGTAAATTTAACCGATATATCTCCAAACTGCTTGGAGTCAAAAACTCTTTCGGGCCAATATTTCGCGCATTTCGATTTATTATACTCCTCCAGATTGGTAAGCATAACGATTATCTCTAAATGTTGTTCCCATATCATTCGCCAAAAATCGTTAATGGTAGTTTCCATGGGACCCTGAGCACAGATAAACTTTTTCCTTTCCTTATATCCAATCACAAAGTTGGCGTTAATATAATCAGTACTTTGATTTCCATTTGTTGGAGATAATTTCACTCTAGTTTGATCGTATGCCTTTATATCAGGATATCTATTTTTGCAAGCGTTTTCCTTCATGTCACTATTTTTCGTCGTTCGATCGCTGAAGCGGTTAGGCAACATCTCATATTCTCGTAGAAACCCATAATCTGTATCTTTATGTCGGTTTTTATAGGCTGTAACCAAATCTAATTTATGTATAGGTCCTGTGTCAAAGCCTTTCTGATTTCCAGAGCCGATGAATTGACTATGACTGTTGATTCGTCGTCCAAAAAGTGCTCTAAAAGTTAAATAAAAGTATTTTAAATAAAGTACTTAGAACTCAGTATAGAGGTTCAATTAAATACCTTAATGAATCCCTTAATGTCAATGTATCTTCATCAGGCATCGCATTCTTGGTTTTATGATGATGAATCATCCATAACGTTACAAAGAGGACGATAAACCCAAATGAAATTGCAAGAACTGTAATGCCAGTATTCAAATAGAGCTTCGTATCATCCAGCGATTGAATATGTTCAGCTTGAGTCGCAGGTGTAATTACATCAAAGTAATCACTATACGCCCTAAGAACCGTATCTTCGGATCGTACTAAATTAAAATAAATGTATTAATATCTTAAACTTTACATTATATTTTAGCACTCACCAATAATTTCAATGAATCCAGTGTAGTTTGAATTTATATCTATTTCCCCGTCCCAAATGTCTGGAAAGCTATTTGAAGGAACTTGATTTTGATGATGCAATGGAGCGTCAGTGCTTAAATTTGTTTCCTCTCTTTCCATGGCAACTGTAGGATTGCGTCTTCTTCGTTTCCTGCTTTCCAGCATTTTAATCGAGTTTTCTGTTAGATTTCCAAGTTTATTTAGATCTTCCTTTTGAGGCAAATGAGGATCTGAAATTAAAAAACAAATAATTTAATGATTAATAAATACAGTTTATATTGATGTCTCTTACCTGTTTTTGCAATGGTATCCTGTGTTTTGAAAAAGGGCGTGCCCTTCAGACATTTTCGGCACAAGTCATCATTGTCCATGAGATCCTCGCGTTTCGTGGTGAATCGCGTCTCATCTCCCAGGAATATTTCCGATTTAAAGTAACGATTGCTAAGCATTTCTGCTAAATATGCATAGTCCTGTGTCTTACTATTGTTATTCAGTTCATGATAGGTAGCAATGTTTAACTTTTCCGGATGCGGTAGTTCTTTGTCTCCATTTATTATTTTAACCAGATAGAGTCGGTAACAACATATAGGACCATTTCTTTCGCTTATTTTGGGCAAGTATAGCTTCAAAACATATTTGGGGCCATTTTTAACCTTTGTCCACAAGGTTTTTCCTATGTTTTCAGGCAAAGAGACAGGCATAAAGCAATTGGTTACCGCTGGCTCGCCAGTCTTCTTATGCCTTGTAATGGCAGAGACTGTAACAGTGTAGTTTGTATTGGGACTGACGCCTTCGTAAATCGTTTTGTGACTGGGCTCGTCCACTCTTCGAATTTTTGGTCCCCATTTCTCACTGTATTGATGTTCTCCTTGTTTGTATGTATAGTTTCCTTCCAGGTTAATTAAATATGAAATTATTTTTCCATTTGGTGTTTTGGGCACATTCCAGCCAATAGAAATGGAATTGAGCCTTGAAATGTTTTGCTGATTACAATGAATTTTCAAATTCGTTGGCTTCGTTGAAACTCCATCCATTGTTGTACCATTTACAATTTCCGACCACGGGCCACATGTCCTTGTCAAATCACTGCAAGCCCGAACCTGAAACTCGTAGTCTGTCGCGGTTTTCAATTTATCAAACATGTATGGCAAATTTCTTGAATTCTGTTGGTAAATGGCTTTTTCAATTAACTTTGGCACATCCCCAGATTCGGATACAGTCAATTCATAGTATTGAATATATTCAATTAAATCCTGGGACGGTGGATTCCATCCAATCGTAATTGTCGATGCTGTGCTACCAGTTGTTTCAACCTTGGGTATAAACGTTGGATCATGATCTAGTGTGGTGACTGCCAATGGATATTTGTTTGGCGTTCCGTCGCCAATCGAGTTTTTTCCTGTGATGCGCAAATGATAAGTTGTATTTGGTTTAAACGTGTCCAAGACATACGACGTTTGGTTGCCATTTATGTAGTGCTTATAGTATTCGAAAGTCGGCGAACCTTCCTGTGAGTACTGAATAAAGAATTTTTGTATTGGATCATTTCCATCGTATGATGTCCAATTGAGGAATATTTTGTTGGCGCCAACGGCCTTCACATAATCAATACTGATTTGTGGCACTTCCATCACAAGCAAATTGATTTCATTGGATGTGATCTCTTCGCCGCCAGATCCATATAAAACACATTTATAAGTTCCATTCTCCTTTTTGTATACTTCAGTAAATTCCAGTGTAAAATTTAATCGTGTTTCACTCAGCTGAGTTACGCCGTAAAAGTTTTCCAGATCCGCAACATGGCTTCCATCTCTCAGCCATTTCAATTGCTTATTTGTCGTAGTATTTTGTGGATAAATATCAAATACACAATACAATATGGCACTTTGTCCAATCTTTCGCTTGATTTTATCAACCGTACTTTGAATGACTTTTGGTTGAAGGAAGGCTTGCAAATTATATTCAATTGAAGTGTTAGTTTTAGGTTGTTTGCATGTGTAGTTTCCAGTATCCGATATAATGACATCACGTATGTGAAGCACATTATTATATTTAGCTATCCCATTACTGCTGGCACTAGTGTTATCGTCCGTTATAATATCAGCACTAATTGTAAATCTGTAAGTAATGAATAACAACAATATCAGTATTACAATAAACAATATTATCCGATGTTATAAAAGACAATACTATTTGTAACTTTAAAAAAATATTTAAATAATTTAAGTAGATATAATAGTTATTTTTGTTATCTTTCTATTCTTAAATTCACCAGAAGTGTGCAGAACTTAATAAAGATTCAAGCTTAAAGAAGTTGTATATTTTCTCAAAATAATTATTTAGCAACATTTTAAAGTACAAATATTCAAATTCATAAAAGATACAAATATTTTAAGTATCATTTGCTAGTATTGCTTACCTGGTGTCCTCAGTATTTATGCTTTCATTATTAAATATCCAAGTCGCAGGTTCGTAATCAGATGCACATCCAAAGGAAGTATTCGTTCCAATTTTCACCCATTCTATAAAAAATTAACAAAGTTAGTTGGCTTTAAAAGTGTCACTTAATACATATATTATTCCCTTTGTCCACAGGGCTTGACATATCAATGACGAATAAAATAAATATTCTTTTCACAAACGAAATTAAATTCTTAATGAAGTACAGAAACTTTTTAAATCGCATTTGACAATCGGCAGTTGAGAATGTATTCTACGCGGTCGATTGCAAAGAAACTAATTGCCCACCGGGTGAGTAACTCAACTGTTGACGGGGGCCGGTCTGAGATACCCCCACCTCCAGACTATGTCATACATTTCCACAATTATTAGTATACACTTGCTTGACCATTTTAAGGGTGCACGTCACATAAAATACACAATTAATAAATACATTCAAGGCAAATGTCGAGCATGTCTCGGTTTTCATCTATCTTATGAATATCCTTTATCATGAAACAAATAGGCGGTATGTGCACTCATATATGTATGTATTTCCACACCCACATACATACATACATACTCTGTATCTCAGTCGATAAATTTCTGTATATGAATGCGTATATACAAAGGAAAAGGTTTAAAACAACACAACCAAGACAAAATAGATAGAACTGCATTTATATTCGTCATATTAATGAACATTGTTAGCATTATATATATATACCTCTAATAGATCCTTGCGCAAATACATTGGTAAATAAGAAAAGTAAAAGAGTCACAAAGCCAAATATTCGGTGTTTGTAAAAACACGCCATCGCCTACTAACTATGTGATTCCTTTTCAGTATTTAAAAGGACACAATGAAGTCCCCTTCCTTTTTTTTATCAATTTCACTGTTTTACACCTTTATAAAAGCATATTAATTTATTTCTGCTACTAGTTTATTAAAAACTGGCTAGACTCAATTTGGCACAGGGTGTAAGATAAGCAAAAAAATATTCCCAACTGTTCCCATAGATTGCTCAAATGTTCTACAATTCAGGTACAGCAGAAGTGGAACATTTTCATCAAAATCTAAAATATCGATAACTTTTCTCTGAAAATATATTTGCAAAAAATTGTGTTCAATGAGATTATTTAATATGTAATAATTGTTTGATAACGTTTTCAAAACAAATTAACTAGAATAAAAGATACTCAAACATAAAGTAATAGTTTTAAAAGTTGTCTGTCAACAGAAACTAAAATCTTCTTACTTCTTACACAATATCATTATGTGCACACTCCTGGCATTTTAATTTCATTACAATATTGAAAACAACTTAATTAATATTCTTATGATAATTAACAATTTAAAAAAATAATTATCCTAAATTTTAATCGGATCTGACGATATTTCGATTGTTCTCAAAATCAAGCACGCCTGTAATGGAATCGATGAGATAAAATGCGACGCTATGTTGTATACGTATATTGTAGAAAATAGAAGCGGCGTTGTAGTTTATTAATTTTCGTTGCCGGCTCAGCCTTTATTGTATTTATCTTATTTTCGGCGGACTCTAAAACAGTTAAAAATGAAGTTGGTGAGGTATGATAAGTATATTAATACAAGAAATGTGATATTATAACCTGCATGGAATTTGCATGTGTTATTTACATGTGTGATTTATAAGTTTGTATACACATGCAAAATTAATGTGTATGTACATACATATATTCATACATATGTATGTATGTACATCTATCAACATGTATTTGCAGAACATCACAATAAAAACCGCGCGCAATGTTTAATATAATTTTCGTTGTCTTTTATGAATAAAATAATTAAATAAAACAATTCACTTTCTGCGGACACCAAATACTACAAAATGTTATGGGCATGATTATCAGAAATATTAAATCGAACATTGTTGAAGTTGCTTTATTTTATAGTTTGATCCTATATTTAAAAATGTTTGTTTCAGATTCTTGATGAAGCTAAGTCATGAGACTGTAACAGTTGAATTGAAGAATGGCACTCAAATCCATGGGACAATTACTGGAGTAGATGTTGCCATGAACACGCACCTGAAAAGCGTAAAGATGACCATCAAGAATAGAGACCCAGTGCACCTGGAATCCTTGAGCATTCGTGGTAACAATATACGCTACTTCATATTGCCGGACAGCCTGCCACTGGAAACTCTGCTGATCGACGACACTCCCAAATCGAAGTCAAAGAAGAAAGACAGCGGTCGTGTTGGAAATCGTGGACGAGGAAGAGGAAGTCGTGGACGCGGTGGTCCAAGGGGACGGGGAAGAGGCCGGGCTCCCGCCAGACGTTAAATATGTAAAACCCAATATAATAAAAACTACAGTACTGGATAACTTACATTCGACGCTTACAAATTAATACAGCAGAGAGAAACCCAATAGGCTTCTGTCGCCAACTGTGTTAATAAGAACTGATTAAGAGAGAAAACAATACGCTAGTTTCCCATTTGTATTGTATGTTATGGGTGCGCTTTTAATTACTGCAAACACGCTATATTTTATGCATAAGATTGAAAAAAGTTAATAAACTTCAACCAAAAATTGTTATTGCGCGCTGGTTCGACAATGGCGCTTACCGATAAATATATCGGAACCTGTACTGCCAGGTCGACATGCTTTTGAGTAGAGTTGTGTCGTTTAGTTCTGAAAAAGTTCAAATGAACGGGTCATTAAGATGAACTAATGAACTTATTCAGTCAATCATGAACTAAATCGGTCATTTCGCAGTTGGTCAGTAATTTCTTTAAAAAAAAATTTAATTTCTTAGAGAAATACAATACATGGAGTTCCGCAAATGGATTCAATTTCTTCTTTATTTACATGTAACAATGTTTAAATTCTATATACTTTTAAGTTTTTAACAATGTGAAAGGTAACTTAAGCCCAAAATTAAAAACCAATTTACTCTTTTTTCTCATTTTCAAAAAGCCAGGGTATAAGAATAACCCAAAATAATAAGAGGAAATCCGGAATCTAGTTGGCATTTGTCGTCTATTTGATTCAAAAACTTAAAACACATTTCACATTTCACTAAAAAGAAACAGTCGTAGCCTATTCACATCGTTTATCGTTCATAAACAACTGACTAACTGATCAGAATGACCTATTCATCTTTCATCGTTCATGACCAACTGAATAGAAACCATCTCGTTCATAGTTCATGACCAACTGAATAGAAACCATCTCGTTCATAGTTCATGACCAACTGAAAAGAAACTATCTCGTTCATAGTTCATGACTAACTGACCAACTGAATAACTGAACTAATGACTGATTTAGTTCACGACTGAAAAATTAACGATTGAACTTATTCAGCAAATCGAACTAAAAAGCCCAACTCTACTTTTGAGCTATTTGAAGATAACAACGAACGGTCACATTGTTTGAAATCAGTCGCAACTTGCGACTCGCAAGTTCTTGTTTTTGTTAATTAACATTTCTCTGTTAATATGCTTAACAGCACACTGGAGTGACTGGTGCGGCTAGCTATTTGGTGTTTAATGATGGCCGCCCTACAGTGCGTGCGTTTGTTTTGTGACAAAGACAATGTGAGAGAGGAGGTGAGAGAGAGAGTGACCAATGTTTGGCTCGCTCGCTCATCATCGTTTCCCTCTTCTTTCGTGTTTCGCGTTTAGTAGAAAAAGTGCGCGGACCGAGCGGAACAGCACGGACGAGAATTGTAGAATTTGCATTTGTTTTTGTTCAACATTTTAAGTTTTTGCGTTTGCTGTTGAATTTGGGTATTATGCCACCCCCAAGACCAAAGGGGATAGGATTTAATACAGGGGTCACACCAGCTAGGCCCAGTTCAAACACCCCCATGTCAGAAAGACAACAAATGGCTTTATTAATCCAAATGACAGCGACCTCCTCAACAGGTAAGCCAAATGTAAATATGTATGTCCCCAAGTACATACAACACTCCTTGTAGCTGTGTAATTGCGTAAGTGTAAATTGTAGTTTTCTGCACGCAATTGTTTATCCTAAAATAATAAGTTGCAGTGCAATGTAAAACATATGTTTGTGGGCGTAATATGTACCATTCTACTACATGCATGCATACACATGTACATGTAATATGTGTGTGAGTGTGTGCATATGTAAATTTCTTCATGTAGATACATATGTATGTATGTGTGTACTTACAATTTTCAGTGAGATCTTTTTCACGCCGTGAGTGTTTGAATTGTGCAAATGTTTTGTAATATGCAGTGGAGAGTAATTCATAAAGTATTCACATATATTCCTGATGACTCTTTATGTCTGTAGAAACGTGAAAATTACGCAGAAAACCATTTTTCCAAGGCGATAACAAAGAAGCAGAATGGACGCTGCGTTGCTTGTGAATTTTATGCCTTGAATGGACATCCTGATCAAATGTATTGGGTTTTAAATGACGTGTGTACCTCATGTGCATATTACAAACACTAGCGCAAAGGAAAAAGTAAAAAAAACAAAAACAACAGTTGCATATATTTATCTACATTTTAACTCACTTGTTCCACAGTTAAAAATTTACATTTGTTTTGAATTATAAAGGCAACACATGTAAATACTTAAAAAAATAACGAGATAAATTAGCTTTAACTCATTTTTCCATCAATTAAATTTTAAAATATATTTCTAATAATAAAATAAGTTTGTATAATTGTTGTTTAATTGAATCTTTACTTTCTTTTAGAGACATCTCGTGCACATTCAAAGAAAAATGATAAAAAAGGAGACGCAGATATTGACGAGCTCAATGTTACGGAAAAGCAATTAGAGACTGCCGAGGGCAAGGACAAGCCAGCAATCGACGATGGGACTGCGGACGGTAAAAATGTGGAACAAACTGTAGTTCAAAGCGTCACAAGTACAAAGCGAAGTTATTCGGACATAGAGGAGGAGTTCGAGGATCATGGAGATGATGTGAAAAAGAAGAAAAGAAAAGATTTAGATAGTCTAAAAGATGCGAAAAACCCATCCCTTAAGATATCTTCAAAGATTGACAAGAACACCAAGCTAGCAGCTACAAAGAGTTCACCTTCAGGGAGTAAATTAAGCACCACTGTAGCTGATAAGGAAGTGGAGGTTAACAAGACGGTGGAGATTGAAAATGAAACAGAAGGAAGTGAAGATTACAAGAGCAATGATAGTCTCTATAATGGTGGCCTGAAAGTTCCACCATTGAAAATTGTAATTCCGCAACAGAATTGCTCCATTGATACGGATGGAAACGTGCTGCGAACTGGGAAAGTAGCCGCATCCCGAAATGCAGCGCTGCCATATGTTGTCAGCTCTAACAGCGATTCAATCGATAATATATTATCAAACCAATGCCTTAGTCCTCATGAGAGTCCACAGAAAGTTAATATTGCTTGCTCCACAATTCTGGATGATAAGAATATAAAACTTTTCAATGACGAAAAGAACTTAAGGGTCTTACGCAGTTCATATCGGAGTGGTGTGACAAGCGCTGAGCGCAGCTCCAACAACTCATCCCCGCAAATGCAAAGCAGCTCTCCATCTCCAGCATCGTCGAACCATGCTAATGATAATGCTGACGTTAAGGTATCATATTCAAATATGACATCGAGTCCGATTCAACAAAATCAATTTGACCACGACGTTTTGCCGAACGTTCCGAGTCCCTCAACTTCTTCAACATCGTCGTCAAAGGAAATAATCACGTCTTCAAATGCTGACCTTCATCCGCGAAAACGAAAGATAAGACCCAAAAACAATGATGATAACTCGAAGACATCCCAAGCTGAAACTTCAATAGCCTCGGGCGAATCTCATCCCCATGATTATCCATTCACAAATGGATTCCAAATGTTTTTGAACATTCGAAGACAAGTGGAAAGGAAATGGAAGAATTTGTATCCAGTAAAACCACGTCCACCACAGGGATATAATGATTATCTTCTTACTAAGCGATCATACCTTCTAAATGATAATGTGGAAACGCCTGAAATAGAAATACCGGATGCAATTCCAGAGGGTATGAGATCATTTTACCTTCAGCAAGAAAAAGCCAGACGAGAACTGGTCGAAGAACATACAGTGGAACGAGAAAAACTCTGTTTAAATGTGGAACAAGAAATAATCCGAGTTCATTCAAAAGCAGCCAGAAGTATATCTGGTCAATGTGCACCGTATTCCGTTTGTACATTCTTAAAAGACGATGAAATCTATAACATGATTACCCCCGAACAAGACGAAAAAGAAAAGAGTGCCCGCTGTCGATTCAATGGTCGATTGCTGCTAAGCTGGCTACAAGATGTGGACGATAAGTGGGAAAAAATTAAGGTAAACTCATACTAATATTTATTATAATACTTGCAACAATAATGTATTGTTTTCTATTCAGGAATCAATGGTCTTGCGACAGCATAATGAAGCGGAAAGTCTTCATGCAGTACAAGTAATGGATTGGAACATATGCTTAAAGAAAAACAAACTTTGTGACTACATTTTTGAATCCACTGTAGACAAGAACCACGTACCTATCGTCCATGTCGGAGAGGATTTTGACACATTACCAGCATGAGATTGTACGGCAATTAATTTTAGTTACAATACTTTATACTTACAGTGTGTAAATGACAAAACCTTGTATTGATTACTCGTAAAACTTGTAATATTCATTTTCTTAACGTCCCACATTTATTTATTGTATATTTTCTCAATAAATGTAAGTTAAGAACTGAGTATGCAAGTGTTCAAACTAAGCCTGCTAATGTGACTTCTCTGACAAAAATGGTTAGTCGTTATAGTTATAGTAAGAGCAGGGATCAAGCTAAGAGATTGCTGCATACTCAATCAAGAGAACCCGCCTAAGCTCTCTTCATGGTGGTATCAAAGCAAAGTTCACAACGCAGAGTAGAAATATAGGATTCCGGTAGCAGCTGGCTTCAGTTGCCGGTCGGTGCAGCCCGAAGGCTAAAGCGTAGTTAAAAGGAGTTCGGTTTGGAATTTAAGTTATTATTTTTATTTATTTTTTATATAGTAACGATGTGTTAATTATTATTATTCAAAAAAGCATATAAATCAACAACATTAGTTCACTATTAAATTTCATACTTTATTTATTTTGTTATCGTATTTAAAATATTTCGCGCATACTTGATCATCTCCTGAAACAAAAAATTAAGATAGAATTTAAATTTAACGACAGTTCAATTATGGTTATATTTGCATATAAACTTACTTCGCAGGTCTCCGATAAAACTTTATTATTAATTATTTGCTTAAGAATTACGGCAACCTCCTTTTGCTGCGATGGAGTAATTTTCCAATTGCTATTCAATGAAAGGGCGGATAGGGCAAATAATGTAGCTTCAAGCTTATCGTCATATTCATCCTTAGCCTCCACATTGTTTAAAAGTATTTGAGCAGCATTTTGTTTGTTAATAAGATCTGAAAGGGATAATTGTTATCTAAATATGTTAATTATTATCTCAATATAATTCTCACCTCGGCATGAACCATCATTTGATGACAAAGATGCTATAAGAAATGCCGCTTTAATATAAACTGTGGCATGGGGAGAGCTTAAGCAAGACAATAGCGTTTGAGTTCCCTTTGCTCCCATAAACTCCCTTAGTCCGAGTGGACAATTTTGAATCAACGATGATATGGCGTATATGGAACCCCGAGCTAGATCCTCATCAGCATCGTTCATGGTTGAAGTAAGTACTGAAATTATCTTCTCATTTACAAAATAGTTTTGGCAAAACTCATTATTTTGTGCCATTTCAGCTACTATATAAATGGATTGGGGTCGTAAATCACGATTTGGTGCTCTGATATATTCCAATATTGTGGTTATTCCTCCAGTCTTAACAAAAGAATTTGCAGCATCAATATCATCAATGTTGTCTCGAATAATATCCAAGCATTCCAACTTTTCTGCTATGCTAACAGATTCATTTTTTAAATTGGCCATTGCGTATTGAACCTCGTCGACTTTCATTGTCATTGACTGCAGGGCACCTTCCAGGAATTGATTTCTCTGTGAAGCGAAGGAAAACTCATTGAAGAAACTATTTTTCAAAAAAATAACATTCATTTTGATACCTGGGCATCCATTTCACTAGGATTTTCACTTGGCTGGGCGTCTTCTCCCATGTTTTCAACTGCTAATCTCAGCAGTCCCTGCAAAAGAATAAATCATTTACAGTAACCGTGCATCGATTAACATGCATTTATTATTACCTCTAAATTTTGTTTCCGCTTGGCAGGTAATCTAGTAGAATCCATTTTACAGTTGTTTCTTTAAATAATAACTATAAATTTTAAGGAATTTGTATACTTTGATGACTAAATATTATTTATTTACTAAATAAATAAATAGAACATGCGAGAATGAACGCACGATTAATGTAGATTAGTTCAAATGAATACACGAATGAACTTATTCAGTCAACCATGAACTAAATCGTTTATTTTGCAGTTGGTCAGTCATTATTAAAATATATCGATGTGTATCGAAAAGCATTGATAAAATCAGATGCACTCTATATCGAAACTTTGCATTATTTTTTTAGCGTTGTTTAAAACACAAAATTTTGGTAGTATTTGTTTGGTACCTTTCATTTATCACCCCTCTGCATTATTGGCGAAGTATATCTGAAAAGCCTGCAAAGTCAGTCTCTGGCCTTGACATTTGACTTTGCAATCTTCTGGCACTACATTTAAATATTTAATAAAACATACATAGCATGAACAATTCGTACACTAGTTAAGCATATAATTTTAAAAACATTTAGATATCTAAAATGTTTTATTTTTATTTCTACGCCAATTACATTTTTTGTTCCATTCCAACGCTCCAATTCAAATGTTAGGTTTATACTTCTGTTTTATGTTATGTTATTACAGCTGTTTTGTCACTACATTGGATAAAGTGTTTGCTTTTTAACCAGATCGCCTGTAAAATATAAATAAAGTAAATAATACTGAAAATTAAGAGTCGCCGTAAGACTGTACGGCTACAATAATGTTAAGGGACCTGATAACGTGGGTTTTAAATACTTACCTCGGAAAGTATTTGGAAAATTTGAACTCAGCCCAGTTATCTGTTGCGTTGCTATCAGGTAATGATATAAACATGTATTTTAAGAATAACATAATAAACAAATTGCATTTGTGTTATTTTTAGGAGAAGTAGAGCTTGAAAACATTCCAATTAGAAAGGATGCGTTGCGGTCGTTTGGATTACCGATTGAAGTCTCATCGGGGAGCATTGGTAAAATTAAACTTCAAGTGCCGGTTCGTCAATTTCGAACGTCTCCGTGGTGCATATCAATCGAGGGACTGTTTTGTGTCGTCTGCCCGAAGGATTTCGAGAATTGGGATGAGGCCAAGGAGAAACTCCTTGATTTGGAGTACAAGCAATCTGTTTTGGACACTGCAGAAGCCAATTGGCGGTCCGAAAAAGGAAAACTGGTTGAATCCTATTACTTTTCGTCCTACAATAATTGGCTCAAATATGGCACGAACATGGCAACAAATATTATTGACAATATTGAGCTGAAAATATTTGATGTGCACTTTCGATACGAAGATATTGTGGATGTGGGTAATAGCAAAATTGCCGCTGGCATTCGAATCGGATCCCTAACTGCACAAACCTGTGATAGTAATTGGACGACGGGCACAAATAAAACGATTAACAATGATATTAACTATAAAATCGTCGAATTAAAGGAATTGTCGTTATACTGGGATATATTACATGATGATATCAAATGTCAGAAGTTCTCCAATCAAGAGCTTCTAACAAATATGAATCCGACGTGTCAATTGCGACCCCACGAATTTATAATAAAACCAATAAGTGCAACAGCTAGATGGAAACGTGAAAAATCGCCACAGGTTATTCGCTCCAAAGAAAAGCCACGAGTCTCTTGCGATCTCTTGGTGCCTGAAGTTATAATTGTGTTGTCCAAGGTAAGTAAAACGAACAATTTAACATGTCATCGTTACATCTCTAAATTTATGTAGTACATTGCACAACAATCATAAACTAGATTGGCTTGATTAAAAATGAAAGTTAATTTATCTTTCTGTTGATAAGATATTCAATTTTAACTATCTCTATTCGACAGTGATTGTTGTGCCTTGGATTAAAATAAGTGATAAATGGGATTGCCTTATTATTAATTGTTTTTAATTTAATTACTTCTCAGGCGCAACATGTTCAAATACAGGATAAGCTTGCAGGAATTCGCCAAATAAAGGAAATATCGCAGTACAGATTAAAACGTCCCGCGTTCAGTATTTTGGAGAATCCGAAAGCGTGGTGGAAATATGTTCTCGTTTGTCACGGACGAGCACTTAAAAAGAAAGATGAGAAATATTTGACACTTAATGAGAACCTGAGATACATGAGAATGTATCAAACGGTAATATTAAATCCCAACGAAAATTTGTCCACGGAGGACAAGGAGTTTAAGTCTTACATTGAAAGTGATCGAGCAGTATCGGATTTAATCATTCTGCGCAGGATATGCTTTGAGAAAGTATTCACCAAAGGACTGGCAATTAAATCATACAACGCCACAGGCAAACGTATGTTATTCCATTGGTTTCCAAACTGGATGGGATGGTACGGTAATAATAATGCAACCAGTATGGAACAAGACGAAACCTTGCAAAATTTGGAAGACGACATTTTGGTGGCATTGGAGCATTCATTACAAAGTCAATCCAACTTAAAGTGTGACACTGTTTTTGGATATTTTACTATTGAACTCCTAAAAGGATATGTTATCTTACAAACAGAAGAAACCACGAAAAGTGCAAAGAATGCGTGCATAGAAATGCAGTTTAATAATCTATCATCTTTCCTTCAATTGAATCCTCTATTTACATCCTATGTGGTAGGAATATCTTTGGGAGAAGTTTATTTATTAGATAAAACAAACAATAATTCGAAGCATTGTTATTTAATAAAGCCACAGACAGAGCGATCATCCTTAGCACACCAGTCGGATTTGAAAATGACTTCTAGCTCTACAAATAAACAGGATCCATTGTTTCAGTTACAGTATGAAAATGACGATCAATTACAATATCGACTTTTAATTAAGTCAAAGAGCTTGGATTTAATATATAATCCTGACGCCCTCGATTGGATCCTGAAATTCTTTACCAAATCTAATAATGTGCGTCCTATTATTGAAAATAATGATCCAACTGGAAAAGAAAATAACTTTTTCAATTCTTGGAATCAACTTATTCTTGGTAATGAGGTGAGTTTTTATTTAAGAAGCTACGATTTCTGATTCTTTAACTTATTTTTTAAAGTCAGCTGAAGATTCAGTTTGGACTGTGTAGTTTTAATACTTAGTATGCTGATAACAAACATAATTTTTAATTTGAATTATGTTTAAAAATATTATATTTTTTTTAAATTTTTGAATTGAATTGTGATAAAATTTCACAAGCGTTTTTGTCTGCAAAAGTTTCATACAAAAAACCGGCTAAGACAAATATTTTCTTTTATGTATGTTATATACACTTTTTAAATCGCATGGTTGGCTTGATACCTTATGTTCCTTGCCTATTATGAGTTCATGCATTTGCACCACTTCATTACACTTTCACATTCTTTTTTATCAGATCAACATCAAACTTAAATATGAACTTTGGCACGCCGAACTTATACCTTGTATCTTGCTGAAATGTATATTGAGAATCAGCATAATACTAAAGTTATGATTTCGTTTTATTTTAAGCCGAATCGAAAAAGTTGGACCTTTGAAATTGAAGTGTTTGCACCACGAATTATATTTTTGGAAAACTACAAAATCAACAATTCATTGATGGTTCTAATGGATTTTGGAAAGTTTCAACTGGTTAAAACAGATTTTCAAAAGAAGAACTCAATCTTTACGTCAAAGACTGAAGAAACGTATACTACCGATAGCAACGGTGATGAAGAGGAAACATTTATGACACCATGTTCAACACCTCCTGGATCAGAGAAAAGCGGCTCGGAATCTCCAACAATCCATGAGCATTTCTTCAGGGACCTTATCAATAAGAACAGTCAACTGGAAACTGTATTGCACAGTAAAATTTATAATACATACACTATAAATTTTACAAATCTACAAGTTCTAGTCTGCAAATACCAAGAGAGATGGGAGGCTAGCTTAAAGTCTTCTTCGAATTTTCATTTGATCGACAAATTCAATATTACACTTACGATTAAGCAGCGCATTGTATTTACATCTGATCCGGAATACCCTTCCTTTACGCTATTTGGAACATGCCCAATGATATTAATACACGGCAATGAAGAAAGAATTAAACATTTCTTAAATATAGTTTATCCAATTACAAATAATTCACGGTTTAAGGATAAAAAGATACAAAAGCCCGAAAATAAAGTTATTGCTGACAATTATAATGTTAACGGAAGTCATTTAGTTGTTCAGTGTGCAATTGGACAACTAATAATAGAAATGCAATCAAAGGAAAAAAGCATTGCCGAACTGCAAGTTATAGGAGCTAGAGCTGGCATTATAACAACGGGAGGGAAATCAACCATTACAATGTCTGTGCATGGTTTACTACTTGTGGATGCTATTCAGTCATTCGGTCCCGACTTTGAGTTATTGGTGGCTAGTCACCGAAATGTTGGGTAAATAATTTCACCTTTTACATTTCATAGCTACTATGAATTTATGTGATGTTTCCTTTCAGAATGGACAGCTTTTCAGGCAGTCTCAAACATAGCACAGCCTGTTCACCGGTGACACCCAGCTCTCCAGATCCAGCAGATTTTCACAGGCCAACCAGTCCACACATAATTAAAAAAGCAGTCCAAAATATTCAAAGCGGTAATTAGACTTAAATTTAATTTAAATATATAAAGATAATTGTTAATTCAACATACATTTTAGAGTCAACAACAGATTACTTTGAAGAAACGGAATTAAATGCCTTGATTAACATTGATATTGTGATTATTGCACCAAATGCGAATAACTTAAACTACGTGCATAATACAAAAATTTCATTTAATAGTTTGGAAATTATTGGTATGTATATAAGAATAATATAACATTTTCGTTCACCATCAAATTTTATTATCTTTCAGCTAACCAAGAGACAATACTTGAACTTTTAAATTTTGCCGAACGAATTTTCCATGGTCAACAAATAATGAAAAACGTAAGCAATGAAAGCGTTAAAGAGACTGCGTTGGAATTAAGCGAATCCGAAGGATCCCTTAACCACAATAATAACGAAATCATTTTTGATTTCTTTCGGTTAAATGTGTTGATATTATATACGATAAAACGTGATAAATATGATATAGCCCGTAAAGTTGGTACGCTTACAATAAGCGAAGCGAAAATCAATATTTCGATGCAATCGAGCTTAAATATAATTGGATCGTTGGGAGGAATACAAATCATCGATATTACGCCGCAAGGTGTCCGGCATCCCCGAATTCTATCAATTGGCAAAGATCCGGAACCAGAAATAAACCGCCAATCAGTGCTTAATCAACTCTCCAATGAAATTTATTTAAATAATTCCGAAGATGACAAAAGTGAACAGATTGATGCTTTAAGTTTCACAACACAATGGAATAACAATACTGCAATAAGTCTTCAATTGAGAATGGCTTCAGTTTCTTATACTCATAACCCTCGGTTCTTGCATGATTTCAATTTTTGTATTACAAATTTCAAACAAGGACTGAAGTAAGTAATTTATCTCATATATATCAAAATCATATCATGATTATTTCGTCTTTTTAGGGAGTTTTTAACTTCAATTGGCAATAAGGCAACAGATATAGCCAAAGAATTTGTACAGCAAATAAAAGATGTAAATGCTCAAACAAAATCAGAACAGTCTAGCAAACTGTTTGAGGAAAATTCCAGGATCTCGTAAGCTGTTTAAAAACTAAATGAATTAAATTGTTTTCATTATATATGTTATTATATTCTTTATTTTTGGCAGACTCGATGTTATTATAAACAGTCCCATAATCGTTATACCTGTATCGAATGATAGCAAAGAAGTTTTCATTGCTAGTTTGGGAAAGATTTGCTGTCGAAATGATGTCGATGAATCGTTAGAAAACATGCGTCAAGATGTGATAGTCAAATATTTAATAGAAGTTACAAACATTAATTTATTTTCGTTAAATATTAATGAACAAAATGAAGATTGGGCATTCACTTTCCCAATCGCAAGCAGAATGTATGCGAATAAACAAAAAGCCTTCCCAATACTACACGATACTGCAATATCTTTAAAACTGAATCTTGGATATGGTGATGCCAATGTCGAAGAGAGGAAAATTCAAACACTTTCGGTAACTAAGCATAAAAAATTAATATATGTAAATGTACAAATCAACCTTTTTTCTTCTTTAGGTCGAGGGAAGCATGGTAGAAACTTTAAAAGTCACACTTTATCGAAAGCAATATAAAAATATGTTGGACTCGATTAAAAATGCCACAAACTTTTCGGATGGAAATGAGAATATAAAACCAAAGATACAAAGCTCAAATATTACAAATTCTACTGATTCCATTAATGATGGACAGCGATTAAGTACAACTGTTAAATTCTCAGTCCCTGTACTTGAAATTAATCTGCAAAATGAAAGCCATGAGCCCTTAGTAAATGTTACGTTTAAGGACTTCTTTGTTAAGCATCGTGTTAGAGGCAACGAAGAAGATGTCAAAGTCATATTGAACTCTGTGCTAATGGAAGACTTGAAGTCGGATTTGTCATCTCCATTTAGAAATATGGTAACATCAATAAACCTGGAAAACAGTTATCGAAAGAAGAAACAATCATCCTCATCGTGTCCGGACTTACCAAGCTTCTGTAGCAAACATAGATCGATATCAACATCAGTTCCCACCAACCTATGCGAGTATATAAAGCTGAAGAATAACGAAAAGCAACTGAAATCTAAACTATGTAGCAAAAAAGACTTAAGCGATCAAAAGAAGCACAATTTAGTCATTTATAGATCGCATACTAAGCGTTTGCTTCAACAGACTTCCGAAACTAAAATTGAAAGCCAAAATTCTATAGAATTTAATTGTTTGAACTTAACAATTTGTGTAGACAGATGGTATACGATATTTGACTTCTTTGGCCTAATTACTGAAACGGAAAAACCCCATCACTTAGTTGAGCAAAAAGATATTATTCCAGAAAGTAAGTAACTTAACATGCACTATAAAAACTATTATATTAATCTATATTTTGTTTTTGTACATTTTTCAGATGTATCGGAATTTTGCAGCAAACTAAATGTTTCCATTCGCTCGTTAAACTTTAACTTGACTCGTAATGAAGCTGTCTTAACTAAAATCAATGTATCGAACGCAACATTTTCTATAATTCAGGAAGCTTCTTTTAAAGCTATTGAAGGTTGTCTGGGATCAATTACGGTATACGATCTTACCAAATTTGGATGCGTTTATAAGGAAAGGTTTTTAACGAGTGGCTCAGAAGCTTTAAATTTTGTATATAAAAGGTAAGCATCCATATTTATCATACTATGAATATCTGCATTAAATGGTTTTGTTTATAACAACTCATTTCATTTGTTTACAGAAAACTTACTGATCTGGAACCTCTAAATAGCATTAATGCCGATGCAGTTCTATGGATCAACATGTCATCTGTTCACTATATTCATACCAAACGTTTTGTGGTCGAACTTCATTTATTTATCAAAGATTTATTACAACTGCAAACGGTAACGTACTCGTATTTTTTAGTGTAATATATGTTTATGAAATTCTATTTAATTATGCACTTTACTTACTTTATAATAATTTTATATTAAAATTTTGTATTTATTTACAGCCTGTGATAAGGAAACTTAAGAAGCATAAAGTGGATACGGATCGAAGTGAACAGCCTTCAAAGATAAAGCTATGCATTCAAGCCGCTTCCCCAATAATAGTTTTGCCAGCTTGCTATAATAGTAATCACGTTTTAATAGCTTACCTTGGGCAGTTTACGTTGAAGAATAGCTTTCATTTTGCCAGTGACGAGTGCATCATAAGTAAAAAAGGACTAACTCCAAGTCCAGATGAAATGTTGGACGTCATGCGCATTGATTTGGTCAACATCAATTTCTTTTCCGCTGAGCGCAGTATTCAGAAATTGGAGACCAACTATGACAAGGAAGTGTTTATAAATATCGCAAATACAATATTCATAAAGGGCAATAGAATATTCAAGGAATCATGCTATCTTAATGTCCAAGTGGAGCGAAATCTAACAACGGCGAGTACCCGAGTTTGTCCGGATATAAGTGTTAAAGGAACATTCTCCAGATTAAATGCAACACTAAATATTCAAAATTATAAGCTCATCAGAGGACTTTTAAGCAACAATATTGGAGAGCAAATAGATGATGTTTATAACAATTCACTAAGCAATACGTTTACTTCAATGGAAACATTTTCGGCATTGAATTTATTTACCAAGGCTGAAGACTCGACTAAGGTTATGACTTTGCTTTCGATAAGGATTCTTCTGGAAGACGTTTCAATTTTACTCGTTCTAAACACGAATACACTGCCCGACTTTGTTCTAGAACCATTGGCTTGCATTCATTTTATACGATCCCAGCTTGAAATCGACATGTTCAGCGATGGAGCGCAGGATATTGATTTGATATCCAGCAACATATTGATTGTTGACGAACGACCCAGCGAAGGTAAACATAATGCAAATAATGTTTTCCGAAACATTTTACAGCCGTCAAAGAAGAGTTCGCCCCAGAAGCATTCAGCACAAGTTGAGATTCATTGCAGAAAACGGGTAAATCTATGCAAATATACAATCATGTTGAACGATATGCGAGTAATCGGAATTCTGGACTTTTTGGAACATTTAAAGAAGTTCTTGGAGGAAGACTCCTTACCCGTATTGCCTGTGAGTCCGAAATCAAATCAACCATTGCAAATGGATCAAGGAAATTCTCAAGCATCGGACACTTCTGTGGTCGAATATATTATAAATGTTACCGACTCTGAGATAATATTTGTAGAACAGTGTAACCGATTGGACTCGAATGCTATCATTTTAAAGAGCACAACGGTAATCTCATACAAACCCAACAACAGTTCTGTGCCCCTGTCTATAAATATTAACCACTTGGAAATCTTTTCCTGCATATTGGACGCCGAGGATGAAAGTGCTCTATCTATCATTGATCCATTTACATTGAATATAGAACTGAGAAACAATTGCCTAAATATTGTGGTACAAAAGCAATTAAATATTCGATTGTCTTATATCGATATGAAACTGTTTTTGAGAATGATCAGCACGATTCCAAACCAAACTTCGAATCCACAGAATGTGCTGTCCAAATCGAATTCGGAATTTGAGAAAATAGCTCCACTGCTTGCAATGGGATTTGAAATAACAAATTGCTGGTATGCCATGGAGCTAAACAATTGGAAACTCAATGACGCTGCTCTATGGCTGTCCCAACAAAAGCGAAGCACAACCCAGAACCCGGCATTGGAGTTGAAAACCGCAATACTGGACGCCAACTGCATATCCATGTGCGTGATCGATGATTGCATGGACGCGGATGTGCCGCTCCTTGAGATATCCCTAACAAAGGTTTTACTTAAATATAAATTTCAAGGAAATGCAATCGAAGTGGATAACCTGAGTACCAATAACTCAGCTGAGGGTGATCTGGACACGGAAGTTACGCTCAACTATTACAATCGCCGATTGAGTGGATGGGAACCTTTGGCTGAAATCTGGCAATGTACGGCCAAATGGAAATACAAGAGACTCAATTTTGATAAAAGGAAACGATTCGAAATCTTTGTGAATAGCAAACAGTTGCTCAAGATAAATATTACCTCGACGTTGATTGAACTATTTCATATGGTTTCCAAAAACTGGTCAAGCGATTTCCATTCCCTGGACAATGTGAAGAACTCCAATTTCCGACAGCGATCTCCATTCGTTCCATTTGCATTGCAGAACCTCACGGGCTCAGCACTTCTCTTTAAGCCGATCTACGCGCAGTTGGGAGACTTGACATGCTCGGAGCTGCATCAATTGGAAATCATCAAGAATTGGATAACCGTCGAACCCAATGAAATCAAGACATTCGACTTTAGTCAGAAGAGTAAACTGAGGCACATTGACTCCCATCTGCTGAACTTACATCAGATTCTTGTGCAGATCCATGGTTGGACATTGATCGGACCGATTTCCATAGATAAAGTTGGCATCTACTTTCGAACAACGATATTGGATTCACACTATGAGAAGAAAACGCGCATTATCTTTGACATTTCACTAATGGGATCTGCACAGAAGCTGATTAAAGTCATGTCCCCTCTAAGAATAATCAACAAATTGGATCACGAAGTTATTCTGAAGAAAGTATTGAATAAAAATCAGTTTGATGCGATTTCAGCGATAAGCACGATTACTCCCAATGATCAGCAGTGCGTGCCGCTAAAGTTTCTCGATGCCTCATTATATATCTCTCATGTTCCCAATGATGGCAAAAGATCAACAACTAATGCTGATGCCGATGATGTGGGATTCAGTAATGATGAAATAACTTGGAAAGATTCCGGATTAGAGAGCCCGCCAAATCTGTATACCTGCTACGACGTTAATAAGAGCATTCTTTACACACTTATCAATATCAGCAAGGAAATGTATCCTTACAAGGAGAAGAATATGCCGGGAAATGCGATTACACTCTTATCCCCGCTAATGCTGAAGAACATGCTCTGCTGTGATTTAATTTTTAACATTAACGGATGCAGCAGTGGCCGCATAAATGCCTTCCAAAGCAAGAATATTTATAATATAAATATTTGCGAATCATTCAACTTAAGCATCACATTGGATAATTTCCAAGTGTCCGGCCAACTAAAAATTCCAACGAATCACATTGGCGTCGTTGAACCAAAATTAAAATTAATCGATTCTAAGAATAGAGAGTTGCATCTTCACATATCGATTCAATGCTTTAAAGGCAAGGGAATAGAAATATATATAAGTGCACCCATTTGGATTATCAACAAGACGGGCCTTCCACTCATCTTTAAGCAAGAGGGGGCTTCTAATATTGGTGCTGGACAATTTGAGGAGCATGAAACAGCTCGCCAAGTGTCACCACTGATGTTCTCATTTTCCGATCAGGAAGGATCACCTTCCTTGGAAGTGCGGCTGGGCAACTCCTTTGGGACCAACAATCAGGTAAGTTTTTTCCCAACAAAACTATCAATCAATTCTAAGTTTTGTTTTGTTTTTAGTGGTGCAAAGGTTTTCCATTGATCAAGAATATAACACACCGAGAGTTGCGCACGGAAGGTGGACCAGGATGCTATACAATTGGTATAAGTGTGCGTCGTGGCCGAGGATTCTATTCGAGCACGACCTTTGTGACAATGTCTCCTCGTTTCCATCTCTATAACAAAAGCGGACATAAGCTGGAGTTTTCGCAGAAATGTAATATCGTACAAAATGTAAGTGTTTCAAATATAAATGTTGTTTTATTGATTCCATATACGAATGTCGAAAAATATTACTCAGAATACGAAAATTCGGAAGAAAAAAAATCAGGAATCCAAAATTAGGAATCGAAAAATATGAATCGAAAATTACGAATCCGAAATTGGGAATACAGTTATTTGGAATCCAAAATTAGGAAGACAAAAATTGGGAAAAGCCGAAATCAAAAATATTTGGTTAAAATTCGAGCGATTTGCTTGTTGCTTATATATTTTTTCAATTTTTTCCAACAAAAACAAGCCACCGTTCTGGTACAGAGCTATTTGAAAATGTATAAAACTATTCGAAAGAATTTAACCAATGACAGGAAAATCAAAGATACTTTTCACAATTTTTTTTTCCTAATTGTTTTTTTTTTCAAAATTTTTGTACCCTAAATATTTTTTTTAGTTGATATTCGTAATTTTTTCTTCCCAGTTTTGGATTCCTAAAATTTTATTCTTGCTTTTTTTTCTTCTTTTTTAAAATGCCTTTAAAAAGTTTCGGAATTCGTATGAGATACCGTTTTATTAATATTTCATTTCATTTTTCATTTTTTAGGAATATGCTCATGCATCTCATATAATAACTGCGCCGATTGATTGTAATTTCCAATTTCATTGGGCAAACTGGGATCGGGAGCCTCTGATTTGTGTAAGAATCGCAGATGTTGAGTGTTGTTGCTGGTCGAAAGGCATACCAATTAGTGACGAGCAGAGTTTGTACATCAACATAAGGAATGAATGGTGCGAAATGTATTTCTTGAGATTGGAAATCATATCTCGAGATGCGACGCTTATACTTTTAATTACTGATGCCAGAAGCTTACCACCTCCAATTAGAATTGACAACTTCTCCGAGGTCGTTGTGAATTTTTCGCAAAAGAATTCCAGGCCCATTTGGTCTACACCAGTTCGACCACAGTCGTCACTATCATATGTTATGGACGATCCATTAGGAACACAAAGATTGCTTATGGAAGGTCCAGGAGGAAACATTATTGAATTTCCAATTGATTTGTCGAATAGTAGTAGATCATTAACTTATTCAAACTTCATATATATAGCGTTTTATAGCACCTTTGATCAGTTCAAAAGGGATGGTGATAAACCAGATGAGAAATACCAACAATTAGTCCTAGGTGTCTATGATAAAAAAGTGATTATAATGGAAAAGAATTCTGGAGATCGCTCACAATTGTGGCTAATGAACTCGAATGGGCAGTTGGAACATGAAGGATCCACACCTCCGATTCAATCGAATGAAGGTAGTGCTGTCCGATTGGTGTTGGACTTAGAGAAGCCCCCGAATCCAACTGAGTTCACACCTCTAGTCGTTCGCACGCCCAATAAACAGAGAGTCACGACGCAGACATGGAGATTTGAGAATGGACGACTCATGTGTCACGCAAATATGTGCGTTCAGGTAAGGAATTATCATGCCTTAAATGGAAATCTACTTATTCATTCTTTTCTTCAGTCTTATAACGGGAAAATGGGCTTAAAGCCTGGAACACAGGCAGCTCTAGGATGTATCAAGCACAATTCAAAAAGTACGGATGCGATACCCATCCAACAACATTTAGTTGCTCAAAAGCTGAGACCCGGCTCGGGACAATTGGAAATAACTACTAAAATGGATGGACCAATTCGCACTGTGCAAATTTGTGATATTAAGCTAAAACCAAATGAGATTATTTTAGCACCGGATTTATTATGGACTCATGCTTCCTTCAACAACAGACAGATTATTGATAAGGGAAAACCACAAGCCGTAAACGAGTTTCAGGTGATGATGATGATGATTTCAAAAGTAAACTAAAGCAAAACATTCAATAATATTTTGTATTACAGATAAATGTCGAGCTTCCTAAGGGAATTGGTGTATCCATTATAAGTCTTAAACCCTGCGAGGAAATTGTATATGTTAGCCTGGACAATATTATTGCAGAAGTTATAGACAGTTCTATGGAAAAGTCTATTGATCTAAATATTGCATACATCCAGATTGACAATCAATTATTGGATGCCGCCAGTCAAGTGACTTTGCATAGTTGTATCCCAACTGATGACGTTCAGAAGAATGCGTTGCTTTTGAAAGTGAAAATGTTGCCCAGTCCAAACAGGAACGCTTTGATTTTTAAGCACTTTACCCTGGATGTAAAGCCGTGCATTATGTATCTGGAAGAGAAACTTATTCTGAAAATTGCTGCTTTTCTTGGTTATGGTAGAGAGAGTAAACAGAATTCATTCCTGCCCAGCGATTATGAAGATTTTGTGAAGAAATCGTTGGAGAATGATATGAAAAGATACTACTTTGAATATTTTAGAATCGAACCCACTCAGGTTCGTCTATCAGCATTCACATCATCCAAGCTACCGGAGGAATTGCAAAATACGAAAAAAGCTCTGGGCCTGACGCTGATCAAATTTGAAGATGCTTTGATAGAGCTTGATTATTTTTCGGACAAGTATCACTTTGAAACAATCGACATTTATCTGAGAGCGATAAAGAAACATTATATTAATCAAATCAAATGGCACGCCGCATCGATATTGGGAAGTGTTGATTTCCTGGGGAATCCCCTGGGATTCGCAAATGATCTGTCTGAGGGCGTATCTGGACTTATCTTCGAGGGCTCTGTGAAAAGTCTGGTTAAAAATGTTACCCATGGTATTTCCAACTCGACGGCCAAGCTAACAGAAACATTATCAGATAGTTTGGGTAAAGTTGTACTGGATGATCATGACAACGAGACGAGACAACGAATTTTAGAGCTACAATCGAATACATCCGGCGGCCACCTTGCAGCGGGCATAAAAGGCTTTGGATTTGGTTTGCTCGGAGGAGTTACGAGCATTGTCCGACATACATACGATGGTGCACAAGCCGATGGCGTTCCCGGTTTCCTCAGCGGCTTGGGAAAAGGATTAGTGGGTACTGTGACGAAACCACTTATTGGAATGCTGGATTTGGCATCGGAAACAGCAAGTGCCGTTCGTGAAACAAGCAGAGATACACATCGCACTTCACCAAACCGAAAACGTTTGCCGCGATGCATAACTGGTGCTCCAGGCGGACTCTTGCCTTCATATTCTAGTCGACAAAGTAAAGGCCAGCAATACCTTTACTTAATAAATCGCAAAAACTTTACGGAAAAGATAATATTTTATGAGCCAAACATTTGGAGTGATAAAGAGGCGAGATTACGCCTTTTGGTTTCCACCGAATACGTTCGCATGTTTTCTTTATGCGATGGAAACCCAACTGTCATGTTTGAGGGTCACCTCAGCGACATACTGTCGTGTCATCATTTGTCAACAAACACTGGGATCACCCCGTCTGCAAGCAAAGCTTCTTCATCAAGCTACTACATAGAAATATCAATAAACTCACCAAAAATCACACGACCAAGAATTCGATGTCGGACTGAGGAATGCGCTGAAGCTGTTTCCAGATGTGTAAGTTGAATCTAAGTTATTGTCTCCTGCCTATTATTGATTTTTGTATTTTTCTTTTCAGATAAATTACGCAAAAAGTGTTTTCGATGAACGTGAACTGTCGCTCATTAAATATTATTAATGTTAATTGTAATAAATAATTTGTTTGTATATATATTTAAGGCGGTTGTTTTGTAAGATTTGAAGAGGTGTCGGAGATGTAGGTAAAAGATAAAATCCAAATAAATACTGTTGTACAGACTGATCCAATTCATTGAGTTAATTAAAAGAGAGAATAAATATTTATTTATATTTGGTTTTTTTTTATTAAAGAGCCGTTCGCATAAATTGCGCAACTTTGTCTATTTACTAAATTAAGCTTGAGTTAACTGAGTCAGTTCTCTCAATATACGGTTAAAATATATGATTGTAAAGCTATTTAAAACGTCTTTCAGAACATAAGCAGCTTTATTTAAATAGAATGCGGTTAAAATTGAACTCCGTCATTGAGAAAATCAACCCAATTAATATTAAGGAATGAATAAATATATTTAATGTTCGAGTTAGCGTATGTATAAAAAGCACATTGATTTCACAAACACCGCACTGCAAAGAACGTGCTTAAGGCTTGATGGATTTCTGTGAATTAAAAAAGAAAACGATAATTGTTAAAAAAGTGTGTAAACTTGATGTTATACATTATAATTTACATCATCTGAGAACTCCATGTCATCCCTCATCTGTTTTGAACGCCGCTTTTCGGTTGATGTGAGAAGTTGTGCAACTTTTGTTTGTTTAGCCAAATCGTATGCCTCTTTTTTACTACGCATTGCACAGTCTTCCAGAGTTTCGGCCGCTTCAAACATGCCCTGTCGCCGGTAAAGTGCCCCAAGGTTCTTCAATGTGGTTGTGACGGTAGGTGAATCAACTTTAGCAGCTTTATGCCATCCACCATACTCTCCATATGGCGTATTTTCGCGATTATCATATTTGTGCTCCTCACGTTCTTCTGCCACCTACAATTAAGACAATAATTAATGGGGTATACTTAAACGTGAACAATCTTTGAATTCGAACAACGCTGAGATGTTGCAGGTCATCATCAGTTATAAATAATCTTGAGTGCAGAATAAAGTAGTACCTGTGCCAAGTTAGGTAATTATATTCGTTTCAACCGTTTATCGGAATTACTACCCGAACTTCAATAAAAAATAATAATCAAAACCTTCAAATGAATTCATAATTATATATTACCTGCCAAATGGGCTTATTTTTGCTGTCGATAGCTCCAAATTCACGCTCGTGGGCTCTTGTCAATACTTGCTTGTAGAGGATTTCGGCTTCTGCATATCTTCCCTGTTTTAGGTAGCATCCGGCCAAATTGTTTTTGGTCTTGGCCACGTTGGGATCATCGGGACCAAGCTTGGCTTCATATATATCAAGGGCTCGTTGATAGTACTTTTCCACTTCATCATATTTGCCTTGATTTTGGCAAAGCAATGCCAGGTTGTTCAGTTGCTTAGCAACATCTGGATGATCTTTGCCCAAAACCTTTTCGCGAATTTCCAGAGCACGCTTGCAGAGTGGCTCAGCATCCTTGTATTTACCACGTTTACCGTACAGGACCGCCAAGTTGTTCAAGGTTGCAGCCACGGCTGGATGATTTTCTCCCAATGTTTTGCCACGAATGGACAAAGCATCGTTCAATAAATTCGCAGCCTCTTTGTATTTATTCTGGTGATAAAATAAATTCAAAATTTAATAGTTTCTCTTTACTGTTGCTGACTTTTAATCATACTCACTTGATCACGATAAACAAGGGCCAAAATGTTCAGCATTGTTGCAACATCTGGATGATCGTGACCACTAGTTTTCTCGAGATCCTCAAGGGCTTGTTTGCAAAGCGGAACTGCAACTTCATATCTAGACGATAAAGTAATAATATTTTTTAAATAATAAAAAAATATATAATAGTATATAACGAATACAGTACCTGCCCTGCGATGCATACTGAATAACCAGATTGTGTAGTGTTCGCAGACGAGCTGGAATTTCATAGCCTGATGTTTGATTTGCAAATTGGCTTGGAGGAGTCGGAGACATATTGTTTCTATCTTCATTTTCTTCATCTGGGAAAAGCTCGACCACCGGATCCGCACGTGTCTTTTCGCACGATTCATCTTGATCCTGATTGTCATCATACTTCTTCACAGATGCCATAAACTCAAGATGTTTCTTTTCCTCTTCTAGCTGTGCCACCAATTGCTCGGATGCCTGGAACTTCTGTTGAGTGTTGGCAAGTTCATCACGTAGCCAAGCATTCTCCTGATGGAGACGGCGCACTTGTGTCTTAAGTTTCTGCTTCTCAGCTTCAATATTTTGCAAGTGGGAAGTCAGGGCCATCATCACTTGTGCTTCGCTCAATCCAAGCTCAATGTTTTCAATATTCTTTCGCAATATATCAGATTTCTCATTATCCTTTTGGACCTCCGATATACCGTTCATTATGGAAACATGTTCAACGCGCAAAGCTTCCAAGCCTTGCAAAACAGTTTTCGTATTGCTTATGATTTCGTCTTGCGACATTTGCGTCATTTTGCCGATTTGTTCGATTTTCTGTCTGTAAACAGGAAAAGTGGAAATTGTTACTTAAATTTTCAATGTATATTTATTTCTTTCTTTGCTAATCTATTGATGCCTTTTTTTCGCATACTGTATGTATGAAAAAAGTGCGTATGATCCTGGATTTGCAAATATTTGTATGCCTTTTAGATTACAACTGTTATGGCTGTTTGAATTTAATAAATATTAATATATTTCTTACATTCTATAGTTTTTTATAGCTTTTGATACAATCATTTTCACAAAACTCGTGTCGACTAAGAAATAATTTCACATCAATCGATAAAGACAAAAATTGCTCGCGCATGCGCTTACAGGCTGTTCCAAATTTCAATGGAATATCCTTAATAATCTTTGCACATAAATAAGGGCATACTTTTACTCTTATGTTATTTGTTCTAGCTTATATTAACTAGAACAACTAGAATATTATATTATTCCAATTTTGAAAAATAAACATTTAAGTTTTTGTAAATTAAAATAAGATAAAAATAAAAGAAAACATAAATATTTTATTCTTATTAGGCATTATAAAATTATTCATAATAATCAGAATAAACATACAGATGTCGAAACCTATCAATAACTTAGATTCTTGTATTTATATCTTTTATCAAAAACTTGTTAAGGGCTAAAAAAATAATGTTTTATTCATTTTCCCTTTTAAAAACTTTGAATATACAAAATTTTTAAAAGAAGAATGTATAAATTATGTCGAATAAATGTGTTAAGAGTATTAAGTTTATTTTAAATTTGTTATGGATAACTGAGTGATTTTCCTACATCTGCGTTATTCTCGCAACAAACATGCAACATGTTGCTCAATTTTGGCTGTGTCCAAGTGAAGCAATGGAGCATTTCATGAACAGCGTGTAAGGCCAACTCAACTTGAAGTTGCTTTCATGAAAGTCGCTCGCTTATAGCACACATTTCCTCATGCTACTGAGTCAGCTGCTGTTTCGCTTGCCCTGAACATTAGAAAACAATAATAAGCAACTCGACAGTCAGCAACATTCCGTTATGTGTTTGTATGTACAATGCCTGCAGTGGTGTACGTATAATTGTGGAGCTGACTGTGTATCATGTACTTATGTATGTACTTATGTATGTACCTACGTACACAATATGTATGCAACTAACTTCTGCACAACTGCATTAAAGTATAACATCGAACTTTTGTATTTATTACATCTGTGTTAGCGAGTTAGGAATCACAACAAAATTGTCTTCATCACAGTTTTTGCATACGCACTTATGAGCATAAATATGCACACATTTGAATGTATTAGTCATTTAGTAATGAGCATTCACCAATTATTTAATGTCGCTTTAAGACCAAAATAAAAATAAACATATATGTACATATCCATGTCTATGTACAAATGCTCACTTTCGGCATGTTTTAAAGTACACATAAATAAAAATGTATTTACGTCTAAATATTTATGTACATGGCGTACTCATGAATGATAAAGTACCCACCATATACAAATGTTTATGACGAAAGAATTTTCAACACACATACATACAGAGATACTTACATCTATGTATATAAATTAATAAGTACAAATGTACAATTGTAAGTACATACATAATAACACAGATGGTAAATGAGTATACATACTTAGCGGCATTGCCGTAAACATACATATCTACCACCCATAGAAATAATAAGAACTTACATGCAGAAACACAACTTATAAAAAGATTTAAAAGATACAGATTATTTCTAATAAGTTTTAGTATCGAATAGAGTTATTAAAGTGATATACAGCTCTGAAACAAATGTTCTCTTTGGAACGTTGGAATGGTACACTTTTTTCTTTGTTTTAAATCAGGTACGCTGGTCAATTCCAAGATAAAATGAACAGATCTAGTTCCAGATTTTAATCGTATGAAAACAAGCACAAATTTTTATTTTGATTCATACAAATTAAAAATGTATTTAGAATTTGAGAAATCAACCATATGAAATGCAATATTTTTTTTATTTTTATTATTTTATTTCATTATATTTATTTTCATTGCTTCCTGGTGGAATCAATTCAAGTACACCAAAGTAAGATTCAGTAAAATAAATAAATTATTGATATCGTCCAATAAAATCATATTTTGTAATAAAAACACTAGAAGTGTTTTTGCTCGCTTATTTAGTTGTTCCGAACGACATTCCCACCTGTTTCAATGCATTTTTGACATCCGTGTAACACTCTCCGGAACGGTTGGTCAAATTTACTGGTTTTAAATTTAAAGTCAGAATAAGTTAGATTCCCCTTAATATATGAATGAACCTAAAATAAGTATTTTTTTTATGTTTCAAGCGAAATGTATTTTTTTTTATTTATGTTTTTTATTTGTTTTTTTAATATATTTTAACTAAAATCAGTTAATCACTGTCATTATCATTTAATATGGCTGACATAACCTCCGCAAACTGCTCTGCTTTATTTAAAATTTCATCTCTTGTCAGGTTTGTATTGCTGCGTAAATTTTGCGCAGTAATAAGCAATTTTTCAAAATCATTCAGTTGATTCTCAAGTTCTTCAGCATTATTTGAATCCTTGCGATTGGAGCCTGTAAAAATATAAATTAAAATATAAATTATTTAATTTGGTTCGTAAAGCTCTTTCAGTCGACCGAGGTAAATGAGATATGTATGTTACTTACCGATTTTTATATTTGACCATACACAATTTCTCAACCCCTCCAGAATCTCAGCATAACTTATCTCTTGAGTATCTTCTGTTTTGTCTGCATCTTCTTTTAGTGTTACAATATCCAATACTACATCTGTGACATCTTTAAGCTCTTCAAATGTTAATTCATTTTCAGCGCCAGTAAATGATGTTGTTACCAGGAACCCAATCTGGATTTCATTATCTTTTATAAAGTCATTTATTCCAGGAAGACACTTAAGGAAGGACCTCTGAAATGTTATAAAATTATAAAAAAAAAAAAGCTTTAACGTACAGTGCCTATCAATTAAAACAAATAACTTACATCAGTAGGATCAAAATAAATTATTAAAGCTTCAGTTAGCTTTTTGATTTCTGTTGGAACACCTTCAAGTTTTCCCTCAAAGGGAATTAAAGATATGCTGGTATTATAATATTTTGTTCTAATGTCACACTTAAAACTGATTATGACCGTTGATTCGTAAGAATTAGTTGCTAACAATCTTGGTTGATTCAGTCCAGATAGTATATCTGAAAATGAAAAGAGTTTTAGAGAAACAATTTTATGAGTATAGGTTACATATTAAATTTAAAAGAATTCGAGTAAAAATACACAAGCATAAAAAAGTAAAATCCAACCAATGTTGGTTAAATCAGATTTAACTGCCTTATAAACTTGGTAATTGAAAACAGCGTGCAAGGCCGAAATCGGGGTAGTTAATAATGGATATAAACATCGTCACTCTGAAGAATACTAAACATTTTACGGATATCATCCTTTAGAGCGGCTCTTCCCACATTATGAATCACATAAAAAATCATACCGTTCAGCGACTTCCGACACATTGTTTACAAGTGCACGTACATAAGAATAAAACTTTAGCGTACCCACATATGTGTTCAAAATATTACATACTTTCGGTAATCTCCACAGGAGAAAGGCTTCCATATGATAAAATCAATGTGGCTGGATCCATTTCAATCAAACTGTGCTTCTCCACAACACCGAATTGTAAACAAATATATTTATTGAAATCCGTAAAACCAATAGTTCTCTTATCGAACTAGTTATTTCATCGATAGTTATACTTTGCGATGATGTGTATCGAAGAAATAAATTTAAGTTAACGAAATGCAACCAACACCTACTTCAATTGTAATTTATACATAATGTACATATTTTAATCATATTCAAGAAATTTTTAGCATACTGAAAGGGAAATTTACATGTTATTGCTGGAAACCAAAATATCGATGTTTGTTAATTGAATTATTTGAACAAGATTTAGTTCATTTAGTATGATAAATTGGGTGAACTAGTTAGAAGCACCTCAGTTGGTGCTGAAAAAACCTCGTTCGTTTTTAGTACAAATTTTTTGATAGAAACATGCCTCCTAGTAAACTTGACAGCCTTTACCGACGAATGCTCATAACAAGGTTTTTTGAAAAAGGATGGGGCAAGCCAGAAAACTTACACAGGTAAGTTTGTCGACTATTTATGTGCACACTCTTCTACATATGTGGGCTGAGAATGTGTCTTTCATATCCTTTACGTAATAAACCAAATGCAAAATTACTCTGTATATTATGATAATTTCTAATGTGTTTACATTGTTCAGATTTCTATCCTCGCCTTAAACCTAAGAAATCTGAAACATTGCGGTTTTCTTATCCAAAGTTCAATAAAACTTGGTGCTGACATATCATTTTGTTTTGGTGATAACGTAGTGTTTACATTGTTGCGATATTAAAAACATATCGTATTTTAATTAAGGGTATTCTAGTTAGACTAAGTTATAATAACCGATAGACAGTGAAGAATAAATAATATATATTAAGGGTGTTTGTTAAAATTAGCTAACATAATATCTGATTAGATTAAAAAATTCTCAATAATATTTAATTCCGTTGCCTTTTATTTTCAATCATGTACATTTGCACTGGAATGTATCATAACTTTTTCTTTCACATGATTGAACGATCCGCAATGTATATTAAATTACTCATGATTGCTTATTGAATTATCAATAAATTGTCGGATGGTGGTCTTACATTTAAATTTAATATATTTCATGTTTTTCAACCTGGGTGCCTTTCGTGTACGGCAAAGTGGATAGCATTCTTCAGTTCGTCAGTTGCTACCCATCTGCCTCTTGAAGGGCTCGACAATCAATCAATAGCACAGCTGGAAGGACGCGAGTTAGTTCTTGAATCGATAAATTAATTGAAAACGACATAAAAAATAGTTAGTGCCCAATTGAATATAATTTAAACAACCTTGAACCGATCGTTTGCATTCCCATGAATTTTGCGAATTTAGCCGATTCTTTGTATGTATGTATATAACAGTTTTCCACCCAGCTTCCAACTTGAGTGTGTCTCGCGCTTTAACGACTAGTACAATCGATATTTCGGATGGCGCGAACAATTTCCAAATCTAACTCGGCATATCCGAGTTGTCTTGTAAGTACACGTAATAACATTAGTATTTTTGCATTTTCAGAGTATTTCAGTTTCGAAAAATTATTTCCTGCAGAGAAACATGCTTTAAACTGGTACCACGCGACTATCCAGTAGAGATAACAAAAAAGAAAAAGTATTCAGATTCAACTTTAATTGAGGGAAACTTTACGACTCCACTTGAGCTGCATCTACCTGGAGTCGTTCCGGAAGCAGCACAAAAAGCATACTTTCAGTTATTAGTTCCCAACAAGTGGATTAACGAAGAACATAAGCCAATATGCATTCATTTGGCAGGAACTGGAGATCACGTAGGTATTATTGTTTCTTACATTTGTAAAATAATAAGTTTTGAATTTTTGTTAACTAGTTTTTCTGGCGTCGAAGAAATTTTATTGCGAAGCCTTTGTTGAAAGATGCAAACATTGGATCTATAATACTGGAAAACCCCTTTTATGGATTACGAAAACCAGAAAATCAAATGTATGTACGTCGAAAAAAGTACTATTTAAATTGTTATTAGGTTTTCAGCCGTGGAGTTCTTTGCTTATATTCCACATCACATTCCGTTCGATTTTATAGTTTTAAAATAAACCTGTGTAATTAATGCTTTTCAATATCATTTTCAGACGGTCTAATTTGCGTAATGTATCTGATATATTTGTTATGGGCGGGTGCCTAATACTTGAATGCCTTGTTCTCTTGCATTGGTGTGAAAGAAATGGATTTGGTCCTCTCGGTATCACTGGCTTATCAATGGGAGGTCATGTAAGTTAAAAAAAATATTGATCAAATACGGAAAAGCAACGTTTTTAATAATTATTTTGCCCCAGATGGCCTCGTTAGCGGCAACAAACTGGCCAAAGCCTCTAGTTCTCGTTCCGTGCTTATCATGGTCTACTGCATCTGCAGTTTTCACCACTGTAAGTAATATAACTATAAAAATATAAGTTAATTTTAGACCTCGCCTTTAAAGTTGACAACCATATTATTTAATTTACAGAAAAATAAGAGCAGATACATAGATCAATTTATTTTTAAGCAAACATTATCAATGATTTCCTTTTATTTTGTTTATTTTAATTTATTTTAGGGAGTAATGAGCCAGTCTATTAACTGGGATATGCTGGAAACGCAATACTATTCGGATGGCCAATATAGAGAACGTCTATCAAAAATGGTCACTATTATTGACGATGCCTTTACGGCAGGTCAAAAGTTTATCCAGAATTTTAATCACTCTCTGCATGAGCTTAAAGAAGATATTGATGATACAAGAAAGATTCAAACACAACAATGCGAACCTGATGAAAATCATTATAAAACTCAAAACAATTCAGTAGAGAATGCAAATAATTCAATATTTTTATTGAAATCGCTAGAAAATAAAAAGCTGGATTCTAACAAAATGCAGTTGCCATTAAAAGATATCCTTAGTAAAAATATTTCTAATGAGTCAGAATTAACTGTGTGCCAGCCTGATTCGATGGATCGTTCTACATTAACGAAACTTATGACATATATTTTACCTTTATCCGCACAAAACAGAAATAAAAAAATTGATATCACTAAGACAAATTGGTGGGAGCGAGAGGCCTTACAATTTATGCGAGGAATGATGGATGAGTGTACGCATTTAAGGAACTTCTCAGTACCATTCGATACCTCGCTTATAATAGCAGTGTGTGCAAGGGACGATGCCTACGTTCCGCGAGAAGGCTGCTCTAGCCTTGAAGATATATGGCCTGGAGCTGAAATTAGGTATTTAGATGCTGGCCATGTAAGCGCTTATGTTTTGCACCAAAAATTATTCAGGTAAATCAATTAGTTTATCAATACTTGTATAATGATAACACCACACTTTTAATTCTTTCAGGTCATGTATAATAGAAGCCTTTGAAAGAGCTAAAAAGGTCTATGGAAATGCGAATTATAATGACTTGAAAGAAGCTATTAAATAAATGTGATAAAGAAAAACAAACCACATTTGATTGATTATCGAGCGAGTATATCGTAATGTGTAATTGAATTCAAGGTGAAGATCATCAATAATAAAGGAAGGAATTATCTAGTTGGTAGAGGAATAGTCAAGTTTAGGATGGCCTCAAAAAAACAAGTGTCATTTTTTTTCAAAAGTTAGATTTGTTTATTTGGACAACTTTTAAATATTGGTACTATAAAATCTGGAAGTTTAACAAGGTCATTTTACAAATGTTTTAAATATTGTACATATAATAATATAACTATTACGGAAAAGTATAAACGATCTTTGACGAATGTTACTCCAGCACCAATCTAACAAATTATACACTTATATTAAATTGTATATTCATTTAAAGTTAACAAAAATAATACAGATATTTTATTTTGTGTCATGTTAGTACTCCGTTTTTTGATAATGCTCCTTTCGAAATGCGGATAGCTTCATACGTTGAGTTTGGAGCGCCTGTTCCATTTCTAAAACCTTAACTTGTATATCCATTTCCATTGTTTTAAGCTGCGATGGTGTTAATTTACAAAACTCGATTTCTTGCTGTTGCTCCGTTCGTGCATTGCCATCTTTCACAGTTGCAACGACAACTCCCGTTGCTTTTGTTACGTTTCGTGAAGCAATTGTCAAGTTGGTCAAATTTTGACTATCATGATGAGCCTTGACCTTACTGGCAATAACCAGCTGAACCGTGCAGGCAGCAATTTCCTGGGCAGCAACGATAAGTTGGAAGTTTTGGCCAGATTCACTGTTGATTGCAGTATTGGCAGCATCAACTAGATAGTTGGCCGCCTTTGCCACACTCTTTGATGCCGAAATCAAACCGTCCGACCATTGGCTATTGCGTTTGTAGAATTCATTCTCCGTAGCATTGCCTAAAAGATATGAATTCATTATTAGTAATTTTTAAAATTTTAATACACTTTTAACTTTTGGGCTTACCTTTCTGGGAAGAAACAATTTCTTGTTGAAGCACACGTGATTTCAAAATTAAAACTTTTATACACTCCATCAAGCTTGTGCAGGCCTCCAAAATTTTCTCGTTTACTTCCAGTTTAATGTTGCTGTCCTTCTCACGGGATTTGGAGAGTAAGTCAATGATTTTCGATGCTGCTTCCTCAATAGCTGCGTCCATTTCTTTAAGCTCAATTTGAATAAGTTTATCCAGGTCAACGTTGGTTTCATAATTGTTTATTACAGCGCGAACGAGTCCATTTAATTCAGATAATTTTTGTTGTATCCTTTGCACAACACTATTAATTCCTAGATTATTTTCATCCTTTTGAACAGTCTCAAAGAGTTCTGTTAAGTCTGGGCATATAGAACGCACTTTGTTTAAAATATCTGAAACAGAATAAGATTCGATTATTAGATATAACAAAAGCATAATTCAGTAAGATACTTGCCTTGACCTTTTTCAATCTCTGTTGTAGATTTATAGATCATGTCACAATAATCATAAAGTTCTATAAAATAATATCCTAAATATAAAATGTCATGCAACTTTTCAGTGCTTTCGTCGTTTGGTATTTGAGCAGATGATAACAATTTGCTTAGCAAAACCTCAGTTTTTGTCGATATTTTTAGTACTCCTTCTAAGGGCTCTTGAATCGTATCATTTAACTTGGAAGAGCACATTTCGTTTACAGTCTGAATAGTTAGATTCCTTAACTTCTGTAATGCGTCCAGACATTGTTGATTTAGATTTGATAAGGAATCGTTCTTGTTCGATGCGTCGACTAAATCTTCTTCTCGTCGCTTCAATTTAGATTGTACATCACTTAAAACTTTCTCCGATAGTAATTTTTCTTCGTTTAACCTCGTTAAAGATGTTTCGGCCACCTATTAAATATTAATTTTAATATTTTCATATATATGGCAATTATAAATCAGATACCTGTAAAGCAGTTTCCTTTTGTTTCAGCTTGCTTTCAGTCTCGCCTAGCTTGCCGCGCAAGTCTCCCGTATCCTTTTGAAGAGTTTCTTCTAATTCTTTGTTTTTGTTAGACAGTTCGGAGCATTTCTCTTCATATGTTTTAAGATTTTCCACGATTTCCTTTTCTTTCAGATTTAATGTACTTTGGACATCACTCAAAAGTTTCTCGGATAGTAATTTTTCTTCGATGAATCTTGTTATAGATGTTTCGGCTTCCTGTGAATTTGATGAAATATTATTATTGAGAAAGGTGAAACATATTGGTAAATAGAAATCAAATATTAATTACCTGCAGAGCTTTTTCCTTTTGTTGAAGCTTGTTTTCAGTTTCAACTAAGGTGCCGCGTAAAGCTTGGGAATCCTTTTGCAGAGTTTCTTCCAATACTTTATTTTTAGTTGACAGCTCAGAGTATTTCTCTTCGTAAGTTTTAAGATTTTCAACAATTTCCTTTTCCTTTAAGCTCAATGAACTTTCTGCTTCAGCAAGCTTTTGTTCTTTCTCCAGCAAAACTAATTTAACATTGCCAAGTTCAGTTTCACTTTCTTTTAGAACATTCACCATTGAATGAACCTCAAGATTTTCATTTTCCTTTTTCTGTATTATAGCCTCGTATTTGACTTTCATTTCCTTTCCAACAGTTTCAAGGTTCGTTGAATGATTTTTCTGATTTTCGATTTCTTGCAAAAGCTTTCCAGTATTCTCTTTATCTGTTGTGATATTTTCATTTAATTTTAGGATTTCATTGTTAAGATCCTTAATCTGCTCTAACAACTCCGCATTCATCTGCTTTTCTTTGTTCAACGATTTGGAATGTTCACCATTCTGAAAGAACATGGTAGGTTATTAGATTTATATAAAAATAATTTATTTATAAGATGCCTTACCTGACGAAGTAAATTTATATGCTCATCTCTGATTTGTGTGTACATAAGTTTCAGCTTATTAAACTTTTCTGAAGATAACTTTTGCTTTTCCTCCTCTTCAAATACTTTTTCTGCAAATCAAATGTTGAGTTAATAAACCAATATTATTTATTTATAATTCAAGCTTACGAATTAAAATTGGATTATTTGTCAATTGAAGTTCTAATTCGTCTTTTTGCATGCGCATATTTGCGCACATTTCCTTCGATGATTCCAAATCGTTGCTTAACGCTGTATTACTCCTTTGCAGCTCCACAATATTATGCTTATACGACTGTTCCAATCCACTAAAGTGACTAATGCTAGCATCTAGTTTGGCTTTCAGTTGCTGTATGGTGTCTTCTTTATCTTCTAGCATGTTTTCCAGGACATTAATGCGTTCACTTAAAATGTGATCTTGTTGAGCAATATTGTCAGCGGAATGAGTATCGACAAGATCTTCTACCACTGGATCTGGATCTGGCTCTGATTGAACATGTACAACAGGAGGAATGTAGCTGCCAAAATCAACCTGCGATTTAAAATTTGGACTCTGCTCTGGCAACTGTGGCACTGTTATAAGATCATGGAAATACTGCAATGGCCTAACATTTTCGTAAAACAGTTTTAATCTAGCAAATATACCACAGAACCGTTCCCTATGACCGCCTAGGACATCATTGGGCAACTTTTCATGAAGCTTAAACATAAGTCTAACACTGATATCATACAATGGGTTTGAATCTTGTATAAGAGTTATTAATGGTGCCAATCTACATTGTCCTGGTTGCGTCATCGACGATATGCGATACGTATTAATTGAATTAAAAACAGCAACTTGTAGAGCAATTATATCATCCAAATAGTCGAAGATTTCCACACACAGTTGAAAGCTAAAATAAATATAGAGGTAATAAATTAAATGAATATATTGAAAATCAAAAAAGCTATGTTAGGCTCTGAACAAAATAATTCAACTATGGAATACCCTGGACCCATGCTTGATAGTAGAAAATTGCATTCACAATTTGGAATCTCATTGGGTACAGGGTTATAATTTAAAGTTTGTAATATAATATTTACTGCATACTAGTAATTTAAATCCTTATCGGCGATCGTTGCAATCTCAGCAAATGTTATCAATAGCGAACCGGGATACATTCGATTCTTGTCATGGAAGTTTAGTTTAGTTACCAAGAGCTTGCTGTAAGCCTTTATACAATAGCCAATATCATCTTGCAGATGACCCCATAACTTTCCGATTTCTAAAATCATATTTGCATGCTTCTGGGATTGCTGAAGAGCACATTTATGTCCTTCTCTCAGCACTTTATGCAGTAGATGACAGAATTTCCATGCCGTAAATCTGTTTTCCATTATGGGCTGTCGCGTTATAATTGCCCAAAATGTTCTTGCTTCCTTCGATTTGTGTATTATTATTATAATGGAGCGAGCATGCTTAGACTTCAATGGCGTTTCCATTCCCTTAAGAGCCTTGCTTACACTTATATTCTAAAAGTAAAATAAAAAGAAATTATATTAAAAAATAAACTGAGTACTCTATACATATAATTATGAATTGGTTATAAGAATATTAGTATTTAATTAAATTTTAATTTAATTTTAACTAATTTTAGAAATATTTTTCTCGAAGCTATGATTAAAATATATATGTATGTGTGTTGCTTATTAAGATCGATGAAAATCTTAACGAATTTTTTAATTTGTTAAAGCAATTTCTGAAGAAACTCGAAAGGAGTAGCTTCTATACATTAAGATGAAAGAAGGGAACAGAAGTACAGAAGTAACAGAAACGAAATTTAAGGCAGCAGGTTTAAACAGATGTGGTACGCATCAGTTTTAGATAACCAATTTTTTATCAATATGAGTTATTAAAAATAGGCATCGATGTTTTCTTTGTTAGCCTTATCTTTTTTTATAAAATATTAAAGCCGAAAAATCATTTATTCCGGTAAATCATGACCTTTTAAATGATATTAAAATATAACAATGAACGACTTTCAAGTAGAATTTGTTGTTTACACTTGATCATTCTTTCAATAGCTGTTGCTGTGCGAATCCTTTTTTGATGCACTGTTTCACGGCTTATGAATGGGTGTGTAAACAACAAATTTACGCAATGAGTTAGATCAGATTTCAATTGCAGCTCACTATTGAATTGTTGTCGTTTGTATGTATACACATTTGTAGTTTAATAAACTATAAACGTACACTTCAATTTATGAATGTGAGTGCATTGTTTGCTGGAGTTTAGTTAATGAATAATGCAATTACAATGTGTGTATGTATTGGCGCACAAACATACTGAAAATGGTAGAATTACAAATGCACGTATATCGGAAAATTAGGGCACAATAAAACACAAGTATCTACAACAGTAAATACATAACTATGATGCATTTGTGTTATTGTTACAGATGTGTAGATCTGTACATACCAAGTGTAAGAAGTCCTTCTCTGCATTAGTTGTCATTTTGGCTTTAAATTTACTTTACGAACTGTACTGCGAGTGAATCACACTCAGATACAAATGAGTGCATAGGTATCGAATGTGTGTGTGTGTAAACTGAAAAGCAGAAATACATTTAAAACAATAATTATCTTATCAGAAGTGTATTCATTTGTGCTCGTTTGCACAAGCATTGTATATACAATATATACATATGCATGTATATATATACAATAAATTTTTGTTATTAATTTATCGATATTTACGATACTTGATTGACTATTGTTGCATTATCATGTCAAGATATCGATAATTTCAGAAATGATGGAATTGAAACACGAAGCAAATAATCGAACGGTTCACAATTTATGCATTGCCAGCGCTTTTACGCCTTTTTTTAGTGAACTTGGCTCATTTTTTGTTTGTTTTTGGCTCAATCAGATATTTTTAAGTGGCAACCGTGTTATTGGGTTATTAACGAACACACACACACAACACACACGAGAGCAATAACAGTTTTTAAAAGGGAACCTCTTTTGGTATTTTTTTTTTAATTTTTGAGCTAGAATTTTGAAAACTCCACATGATTTTCCATTAAAGTGGTATTTCTAATTTTGATTTTGATAGCTATAAAGTTTTTAAATAAGAGAACTTTAATTTCAAAGCTGCGCGCCGAAATGGCGACTGCTTGTGGCGGTCGTGAACACACATTGGTAGAGGCATCGATACTCCTCCAAGTACGACACATTTGAGGTGGCAGCATTTGTTGCCACCCATTGGTGACATATGGCAGCATTCGTGCTAGAACTGGATGCAATGTGTATCCAAACATCGATAGGAATTTGGGTCCCATGTAAGTTTCTCTAATGGAAATTAATTAATTAGTTTTATTAAAAATATTCATTTATTATTATTCAATAAAGTACAAATTCAAAAAACCAAGAAAACTAAAAATTTTCTACATTTGGTTTAGGTTAGTTTTAGATCTCGCAGTTAGCTGTTCACAGCTGCTCTATACAAAATTTGCAGTGTGCCCAGAGCAAATCAGGGAATGTGGTCGTACTTATAGATTTCGCAAAACCTGCTCTGAGGCAGATTTTATTTTGGTTTCGATTTGGTTTCGGATGACTCACTATTGGAAATCTCCAAATATTGAATAAATACATATTCGATGAGCAAACTTTCGCTTAAGCCCAATTTACACGATCGGCTTCCGACCGACAGTTTACGTTAATAAATCGTCGGTCTCGTGTGAACCCGCAAAATTGTACAGCGTCGGTTTATCATCAACATGTGATGTGAACGCAATGCGAATTATGTGAATGGCAACATTTTCCACCGGTCAAAAAGTGTCGTTAGGAAACCAACCGTGTAAATTGGGCTATAATACGTTTATAAATTTTCTATTCTGGCTTTCTTTCGTTTATTTTGTTCAATTGCACCCCTGTTGTTTGGCCATCTAAAACTAATCAGAGCGCAAAAGAGCCTAAAAAATAATCTTAGCCAAATCTTAAACTGTTCCCGGAATACCATTATTGTCATTTCTGCCACCGTTGCCAAGGTTGCCACTTTGTTTTTTTGTTGTAGTCAACTTACCTCGGGCTGCCACCTTGTTTTTTTTGTTGTAGTCAGTCAACTACCTCGTGTTCTGGGTTGCAAGCAAACAAAGAAAAAGTGCATTTTAATTATTATTAAACTACATTTAATTTAATTTGAAGATTTCAACGTGAGCGCGGGTGTGGGCTCCCGTCGTGTGGCAACTTGCGTGCGCCTCTGTATGCGTCTCATGGTCGCGTCTCCGTCGTGTGTGTGCGATTGTGTATATATTGGCATTGTGTGGCTGTGGCATTGGCGCTCCGCTGCTGCTGCTGCGCCTCCGATTCCATTCATATTCTATTAACTAATAAACAAATAACCTTCGGGGCCACGAAAAGTGCCCCCGCACCTGGTGGAATAAACCAAAAGCAAAAAGCAAAAACTAAAAATCTAAATCAAAAATCGCAGCATTGCCAAGAAACGCTGCGTCTCTGTGTCTCTTCACGTTTCGTCGCCGTTGTTGTCTCGCTGGGCTGTTTCCGTATTGTTTCAGCAGCAACAAATTCATAGCAAACGCAAAAGGCAAGAAGCAAAGTGTTTGCCTGTGTTTGCACTTGTGTGTGCGTGAGAGTGTGCCTGTGCCTGTGCGTGTCTGTGTGAGTGTGAGTGAGTGACGACAACAAACACAACGACAAATGGCGGACGTGAGTGATCCCAGTGAACTCTTCGATCTCGAGCTGCACGAGGATGACAAAGCACAAGATTCGGATGACGACAGGATCGAATTGGATGATGTGAGTAGCACAATAAATTTAAACTGCGCAACAGCAGAGACTCCCCCTCCACCTCCACCTCCGCATGCAGCATTTAAGAGTTTTCCCTCTTTGTTTACCTTCGCTTTGTCTGCGCCTTCAAAGGCGCAGCTGGCCACAATATTCGCATTTTCTCTGTTAGGGAGCTGAATTTAATTCGGTGGCTTATCTGCTGCGCAAAAGTCCATCACAGAGACACACGGGAGCGTGTGGCGTCATCAGGTTATTCAACATCTTCACTCAGCACACAGCTTATGTTTTGCCCCCTTATTCAACACAATTTCTATACCATTATCGACACATATACTAACCAATAATGTCTTTCGATATTAAGCAATCAAACTAAACAAATGTCCTTCAAAATAATCATTATCAATTGTTCACTCCGTCACGTAAATACATACCTACATACCTATGTATATTTATGATTACAAACAATGCACACTCACACACACACATACAGCTGGCAGTATCAACTTTTGAATTACAACAACTGTAGAGCAACAACCCAGTCGAACTTGTCATTCTCTGGCCCCAATAATAATTGATACAAATCTTGTGCGATTCCCTGGAAATCTAATAATTAATCAATAAAATCTCAATAGCATGATTTTTGGCTAAAAAATTATAAAACCGTTTAAAAAATAAGAAATCTGGAATTTCGTGCCAAAATGGGGGAATAAAATATTGAACCTCCACTAAAAATGGTCAATCTTAATCAGTTATTGCTTATAGCTGACTCAAAATATACTTTCTATCTTATCTTCTTTCTATCCTGGGTGAATCATTGATCATCGAATGGTCAGCGAAGGTTGTTTTCATTATGGTTTTCACGCTTTAAAATGCAGCTGGGTTAATTTCCAGCACACACACACACACACACTCTTGTCGTCTGTCATATTGCTGTAAGCTAAACTCCCACTTAACAAAAAAAGGAACACAAATTCTTATCAGCGTCTAATAAAAAATTAGAAAACGAAAAAAAATTCCCTGCTGATAAGGCGAAAACACAGAAACAAAAATAAGTAGAAGAAAGAAAATGTTAAAATGACTTGGGAATCAAGTTGATCGGCGCGTGCAGCTTTGTTTGTTTTATTTTGTAGCTTTTAAAATAATGCAATCGAAGTGTTCCGTTTTCCATACAAGTTTTTTATTTTTATCATAAATACTTGTGGTTTTTTCACGCAATGCAAACGGAGCAACCGCCCTCGATTTGTGGACACTGGAAATTATGATGGATTTGTTAATTGGAATTCGGCGCCATCATTTGACGAGGCTGAACCAGTTTCCCTGCGGCCAAATGGGTTTTTTAGTTTATGCGGGCGTCACATAGAATTCAATATATATAGAAACTTGGTAGAGTCCGAGACCAAGTCTCCAAATCCCCCACCGATCAGAGAATCAAACGCCGCAGCAGCAGCAGCAGCATTAGCATCGGCGGCAGAGTATTTGGCATTGTTCCGAGTTCTAATTTTAGTTTGTCATTAAAGAGAAGGTGTGCGTGTGTCTCTATCTCTCTCTCCCTCTCTCTTTCTCTGTGCATGAGTGTGTGTGTGTGGAGAAGTGTGCCTGCCTGTTTTCTTGTATATAGACTCGTCTATACAACCCGAGAGCCAAGTAGCTTTTAAAACGGTATTTCACCGTGAATCGTTCTGCGTCGGCGTTGCCGCTTTTAACGATTTCTCTTGCCCCAAAAGCACTTTCTCTCAAATGAGCAAATCTTAAGCATATTTGTCTTTCTCATTACGACACATTGCACAGCTTCAGGTAGTCGTAACATTTATCACAAATCGTATATTAAGCTAAGCAAAAATTCTTTAGCACTTTTATTAAAGGATTCCTTTTAGATTTTTAAATCAATTAATTTTTCAGAATCTTTTTGTTTAGATGCAGAAATTAAAGAAATAATTAATTTATTGAATACCAAAATTTGTCCTGTTTTATATCAGAAATTTCTCACTTCCTGATTAATTCTGTTTGATATTTTGTGATAATAAGGCTACACACTATCTATATTCTAATTTTAAATGCTAAAACAAATTCCTTAATTTCTTTAAAACCAGGAAGACTTTCACAAACTTGCTTTAACTAAATAAAATGTCACCTATTGATAATTAATAAATAAACTTTCGAGAAAAAAGTATTAGGTTACGTATTTATAATTTGCATAGCAAGTATCTCTCGGTCAATTAGTACCAACTACTGACTAATTGTTCAAGTTTTCTGACTCATTTACATATCGTTTATTATCTCATTCTTATTCTCATTCTCTCTCTCTTTCTCATTCTGTCTCTTGCAGGTCGATCTAGAACCGGAATTGAGCATAAATCTACATCAAGAGTGAGTAATGCTTAAGTTATGTCGCTGACGGAAGATGAGACAGCAATTTCAAGATTGCGATTCTTTTCTGTGAAAAACTGGCGAACAAATGTTAGCGGGAAAGCCCGAAAAGTAATAACTGGTTTAGGATGATAATCGGCTTTGCCTGGGCGCATATCAATTGCCACCAGACAGGCACCTGACGCAGCTACCGAACTGATAAGGCAGCTACCTTATTTCTATTTACTTGTTCCTGTCATATGTCGACGACAGAAGTGTTTACAACTAACAATTGACTACCAACAAGCTGTTGTTTGGCCCTGTCTAGTGGGCAATATGCCAGGCAGCCAGCCAATGTGCAAACACTCGATACGTTGATGGAGTGGATGCGATGGGGATGATATTGAGGGTCTGGGGGCGCCAATTGGCGCGTGTTTGCCAATGGTTTTATTTATAGAACGCGTGGGCTGTCCATTTCCCACGCAAACACCATAAGCAGTGACAATCTGCAGCACTTGCTAAACTAATAAGGTAACTAAATTCTCTATCTCCTCATCCCGCAATAGCAATGAGGGCCAGGAGTCTATTGAGCTCTCGGAGGAAAATGTCAATCCAGGCAAAATCAAATTGGGCCCCAAGGACTTTGAGCTTAAGAAAGTTTTGGGCAAAGGTGGTTACGGCAAAGTATTTCAGGTGAGTTAACAACAATGAATGCATCCAAATATTCCAATTAATCTTTAAATTATCTTGTTAACAGGTGCGCAAAACCGCTGGTCGTGATGCCAATAAATATTTTGCCATGAAGGTGCTCAAGAAGGCATCGATAGTGACCAATCAAAAGGACACGGCGCACACGCGAGCTGAACGCAACATACTCGAGGCTGTAAAGGTGAGATGAACAAAGTTGAATTTACATATTTATTAAAGAAATTTAAAAGTAAAGCATATCTTTCAATTTTAATCTATATTTATATCTAATTTATATATTCATCTAACTAATTTCAGCATCCGTTTATTGTGGAACTGGTGTATGCCTTCCAAACAGACGGTAAACTGTATCTGATACTCGAGTATCTGAGCGGCGGTGAGCTGTTTATGCATTTGGAGCGCGAGGGCATCTTTTTGGAGGATACCACCTGGTAATCCAATCTTGTATTTACAATCAACTGTTGACTAATCGCATCTATTTTGCTTTTCAGCTTCTATTTAAGTGAAATTATATTGGCATTGGGACATTTACATAAACTTGGCATTATCTATCGCGATCTAAAGCCAGAGAATATATTGCTGGATGCCCAGGGACATGTGAAGCTAACAGATTTTGGTCTGTGCAAGGAGCACATACAAGAGGGTATTGTCACCCACACCTTCTGCGGCACTATTGAGTACATGTGCGTGCGCGCCCGCCAAGCATTTTCTAATCCAAATCCTTGATACTTAAAAAAACAACAAGTTAATAACTTGAACCACTTTTTATCATCTGCAGGGCACCTGAAATCCTCACCAGAAGTGGCCATGGCAAAGCCGTTGACTGGTGGTCACTGGGCGCACTCATGTTTGACATGCTCACAGGCGTGGTAAGTGCCAATTAAAATGATTCCAACTTATGATATGCTAATCTCTCATGTCTTTGCTTTAGCCGCCCTTCACCGCCGAGAATCGCAAGAAAACCATTGAGACCATATTGAAAGCCAAGCTTAATCTGCCAGCCTACCTCACACCGGAAGCCAGAGATCTGGTGCGACGCCTGATGAAGCGACAGGAGCCACTGCGTCTGGGCAGCGGACCCGAGGATGCGGCAGCCGTGCAAATACATCCATTCTTCAAGCATGTCAACTGGGAAGATGTTGTCGCCCGACGCTTAGAGCCGCCCATCAAGCCGCTGCTGGTAATCTCTCATTTCTATATATAAATAAACTTGAATTATATGATTAAACTATTGATTTTAACAGCGAAGCGAGGATGATGTTTCCCAGTTTGATACGAGATTCACAAGACAAATTCCTGTGGACTCACCGGACGATACAACGCTCAGCGAAAGTGCCAATTTAATTTTCCAAGTGAGTAAAGATAGAATATAAGAAGAAGTCGCTAATGATATTTCTCAGCAACTACTGGGAATTAACTGAATGAGGTTGCTTACTAATGTTGAATGTAACTATAATTATAAGACAAAAAGCCGAAAAATCGTTAGGCATTGCTGTGTAGCTTACTATATAATTACAGTCGAACTTCCCTAACTCGAATCACCATTATCCAAGAAAAAAGTTCGAGCTAGGGAGACTTCGAGTTAGGGAATTTTTTTTTTAGTTTTTAAAAAGAAACTACAAATGAATGTATTCATAAATACATTTCAAATTGCAAGTTTTTCTTGTTATTTTCAACAAAAATGGATTCCACTTTGTTCAAGACCTGTTAATATTCTCAAAAATTGGTTTCTTCGTTCTTTTGCTGTATCCAGAAGAAGTTCCCGATTCAAATGTCATCATAACTAATATTCCATTTTACCACGTTTTTCATCAACTTTAATTTATTTGGTCTACTTTTAAATTCCTTAACTACTAATAAGTTGAATATTTCTTTAAAAATTTTTAAGAATTTTAGTATACTGATGCGCTGACAAATAAGTACATTTCGAACATCTTTCCTATAGCAATTTCACGAGCCAAAATAATTGTTGATGCAATATTCTATCATATTGCATCTCCATATGTTAATGTACATCAATATTATATTATATGTATATCCGGTAACATAAACGCAAAATAGAAACAAAAAAAAATTCAAACTGTATTGGGGATTTTCCGGAACAATTCGACTTACCGAAGTACGGGCCAATATTTTTGTTCGAATATTAAGGAAATTTTCGAGTTGGGGAAGTTTGAGTTACGGAAGCAGAATTGTATGAAATTTGCTCAGTAAACGCTATTGCCACTCGGTTTTGTTCGAGTTAGAGAAAATTCGAGCTAGGGAAGTTCGAGTTAGGGAAGTTCGACTGTATAACTTGTTGATTTTTCTACTTTTCTTTCTCATTCTGCTTTCCACTGTATTGTCCAACAGTTCTGCATGGTTTCTTAATTCAATTTTTAATGCTGTTTTGGGAGTAATCTTCGGGCGGGAATTTCACAATAAATACTTTCCTAAATGTACGCTTAATGCTAGACAGAGAAGAATCGCAATCTAACAATCAACGATAGTCTGCACCGCATTCAAAGTGCGGCTCCTTTAGAGGAATGCCAGTGGGTCCGTCTGTAAACTCGCAGAAGTTGAGGCCGATGCGTCGGAAGGGATGGCATTTGCTCTTGGGATTGCCCCACTTGCCGCGATAGGTCAGCCAATCTGGAACCAGCGAGCGACCTGTGCCAAGACAACAATATAAGCATTTAAAAGAAAAACTTCCTTAGCTCATAAATACTCACCATAGGATCTGAGATTCTTGTAGCTTATGTCGACGGCCTTCCAAGTGTTCCAGGGCGTGCCGAAGCCATTGATGTCATAGAGTCTGGCCACCTTGACGAATCTATGCTTCCCCGGCGCAGTCCACAGTCCATGTGAACCCTTGGCGGCAAAGAGCACAGGATGATTCTTGAAGGTGGTCACCGTCTTGGGGAAGTTGGGACGCTGCAGGATGCCCTTGCGTGTCTCCTGGCGGCGGAACTCAAAGGAGCCTGTCAGGCGATTGTAGCTGTAATAGGCGCCCGCATCGTGGGCCGAGACATACATGGCCTGGGGTTCGGCGTCGCCATTGAAGTACAGACTCATGTGCTCCCAGTCGCCCACGTGGCTGCCAATGTCCCGACGGTGGCCCAGACAATAACCATAGACAGCCGGAAAGGGTATTCGACCCAAGGGACCCAAGCTGAGTGTGCACATGGTTTTGCCCTGACTGTAGGGATAGAACATCCAGTAGGTGACGTGGAAGCCAGGCAGATTTCCCTTGATTCCCTGTGTTTCATGCGCTGGCGACTCGCCAATGCTGTTATCCTCGAGATTGTCGTCCAGATCGGGGCCACCACTGAACTTGACATTGTCCGCCAGATTGGCAATGAAATTGTTTACTGGCAGCCCGTTGTCCAGGTCTGGTTCCATCTCCGTCGCCGGCTCTGGCATCGTTGCACCTCCCATTTGTGTCTCTCCCATGACCAGATCATAGTCACTGAGCGGTGCGTATTCCGCCATTGAGGGCGTCTCCCGCTTCACGCGCTGGAACAATGGAAACAATCGCGACGAGCGTCGCACTGTGTCATTGCGTTCCTCCAGCGGATCTATGGAGACGGGTATGTAGGGTCCCCGTGTGCTCGACAATGGCAATGGCAACGGCACCACTTCTGGCTCGCGTTTCGGCGGCGCTGGACAAAGTGTGGCCACGCCATAGATAGGCACTGGCGCCTCATTGGGATTGCGGCCATAGATGAAGGACTGCTCGTTCTGCAGCAGATCCTCCATCTCGGAATTGGTTACCAGATGCGATTTGGTGGAGTATTCACTAAAGGGCATGCCGGGCGTAAAGCTGCGATCCTTGTCCATGGGATGCACATGCTGGAGAAACTCCTCCACGCCCAGCGGCATGAATTTCTCCTCCGGCGCCAGCCAAACAATCGGCGCCCATTGTTTAATCAAACGTTCAACTGAATTTTGATTTAAAAAAAAAAAATGAAGAAAAGATTAACATTATTAAGTAGATTTTAATTAGCTCTTAGACGCTAAGGCAATTACTCAACCTGCCCCAAAACAACACACACACACACGCACACACACACATCTACACTTTGAAAACCAGTCAATGGTCTAGCTCTAAATTCGTTCGTTTTTTTTAAAGCTCAGGTGTAATAAATTTCACTTTCACACACTTGAAGTGGCCACCCAAAAAGTTGCCTCCTTTCCCCTTCCCCTTCCCTTGCAGTACTTGAAATTCGTTAACTTTGTAGTTGTGGTTGGCTAATTTGCAAATTAAACGCTTGTTGTTGGTTTTTGTTTATTTTTGGCTACTGTCGTTCCATATAAATACGCACTTTGTTGGAGTCACACGAGCGACGAAGGCGTCGTCGGTCATCCAAGTAAATCATGTCGAAAATTTCACTTAACATCAACAAACTGCAGACACTACAATGTTTGTAGTACTCGAATTTTGGTTGCTCTGAATTACATATATGAAAGTATGAAAGTTAAACTTGCAAACAAACTCTTGGTTTGATTTTCTTTTAATAGACTGGTCACCCTAATATTTAGTATTTTAATACACAGTTCGCCTTAAGAAATGTCCTTTGGTCATCCTAAAATACAATGGCTCATCACTGATTCATTACTGATCCAGTTTAACTAGTTCAAAAGAACATTCGTAAAAGATCGATCTAAGTTTAGCTGAACTTTATTCACAATCGTTGCAATATGTATAGAAGCTATTATACAAATAACACTGTGTAGATTTACTCTGATCTACAAAGTTTAATCACAAATTAATGATTAGGCACGCAGTAAGAGTATTCGATTTGCGCTTAACAGCTGATCAGCTGCGTCCATTGCCAATAGATACCGTATGCATACCTACTTCTTTATCTAATGCCGTTATATGTGTATATTGCAATGTTTGTTGTTGTTGTTGTTGTTGTTGCTCGATGGAGACAGTGGTCGCTTCGTTGTTGTTGTTGTTGTAATTGTTGTTATCGATGAAAGTGCCAACGCCGTCAGTTGCATTTACTAGTTTTGTTGTCGAGCTTGTAGTTGCAACAGTTGCTGGCAACAGTTGCTGCTGCTGCTGCTGCTGTTGTACTTGTTGTTGCTGAGGCAGCGCTGCTGCCAACGCTGCCGCCATCAGCAGCAGCAACGAGAGTGAATTTATTTTCAACGGTTTGGACATTTTACACAAATAGAAAGAAAAAGAAAAAACGCACGAAGCTTGCTAATTTTTTTGTAACTGTTTATTTTCTGTTGTTGCAATTATCTATGTTCATTCCCAATAAGCGAACAAAGCTGCGCTTTTATTTCTCTGGTGACCACAAATTTATGGTGTTTACTTATGTTGTTGTTGTTATTGTTGCTGTTTTCACATAGTTCGAACGTTTGCCAATTTTTATTACAGATTTCTTGCACATGCTTTTATTGTTAGCAAGTCGTTACGAATTTTTGTTTAGTGGTTTATTGAAAATTATGCAATTTAATTGTCACACCATTTCACTTCCGCACGCACAGTTTGACAGCCATTGCAGTTTGACGGCGTCTGCGTTGGCGTTGACGTTGACTGCGCTGCCGCCACACAGTTCTTGTCCTACTTAAGCACGCGACGACGCGACGCTGTCGCTGCTGCGCTCTCGCTTTCTGCACGTGCGCTTGCGCGTCTCTCTCTCTCGCGCGCTCTCCCTCTCTCTGCAAGCTTTTCGTGAACTGGTTTGATTTTGGACTATGGATCTTTTGTGTGAACAACTTCAATAGCCCTGAAGGGCAAACGCTTGTGCAACTCCGTTTAAGAATCAATGTCAATGCGTTTGCATAGTGAAATTAAATGTCAAACATATGTATATTGTTGTTGCTGTTGCTGTTGTTGAGCTTTTTGCCAATCCCAGCTAAGCCTTTCTCCAAAACGACACGACTGCGCGCCTTATAAAAAGCATAGCGGTATCAGATGACGAGCCCGCTTGAAATTTTCTACACCACACGAAAGTTGATTTTATATCGTCGTCTTCTTCTTCTTTAGCTCTTGCTCTGCTGCCGTCGTGCGCACAGTTTGAACGTTTCTTTGAGACTGGCCAACGAACGTGACTGAGAAGTGGCCGTGGCTGAAGACGAAGAGAGTTTATTTTAGTTTGTTTGTGCTTACTATCGTTGTTGTTGCTGTGCCTGCTATTGGCTTTGGCCCATGAGCAGCTAATTGCAACTCATGAGCAGCCAAAACAGAGCTTCTGTTTTTGTTGTTTTTGCTTAGTGTGTTTGTCTTTATTTGTTTATAAAATGCGGCAAGTGCGTTTCGGCCCTTTTCAGCCTTTATTTGTGCATAGATAGTAGTCAAGCTTTGTTTGTTTTAACCAATTGGCAAAACGAGCGCTCTTAGTGCTGTAATCTATAACAGCCATTGTTTATTTTTCTGTCTGAAAGTTACTGAGACTGCACTGGAATTATTGTTAAGATTGAAATTAAAATAAAAAAGATTTGATATACAGTTTTTCAAGAAATTCTTTAGAAAAAAATAGCTTATTATATATATTTGGAAAGGTTGTTTAAATTCCGATTGAATGACACAAAACTTTCCTTAACCCATTTAAGTACCCTTCGAAAATTTGGCACTTATGTAAAAGTCACTTTTCAAAACTTTTTCCTCGATTTTTCACAAAAAATATTTTGATGCAAAATTCTTGGAACAATTCTATGAGTAACTGCAAAAGAAAATACAATCTATTTTTGCTAGTATTTTTGATAATATTTCGAAAACCCTAAAAATGACAATTTTAACCAATTTTTCCTCATTTTCATGCCTTTTTTGAAGTTTTGATAAATAAATTAAACTATTTAGTGCTTAAGAAAAAGATAAATAAATATATTCAGTATTCAGTTTTATGGATATTGTATTGAAAAACTTTCAGTTTGCAAGTGCCTCCAATCGGATAATCATTCTAATAAGAACACATTTAAAGCACTAGCTGCTAATCGGGGAGTTCTTTTAACAATTAGAACCTCCTTAAGCTTTATTATGAACTTTCTCGCAGCTCGCCCGCAACTTCAGTTTAGTGGGTCAACAGCAAGCGACTACCGTGCAATGCATTGTATGATGTGATATGATCAGCTCCCAAATTGGGGTTCCAATTAGCATTGCGCTCACGTACAGTTTCATTCCATTCCAATTCGACGCGTCACGCGTTTATGCAGCTTCTCCTCATCGGTGCGATGTTTGTGGCGTGCCGGATGAATTTACACCGACAGCCGGCGGCTTTTTTAATTATTTTATTGCATTTATATTTTTGTTTATTATTTGTATACATACATACATATATATTTTTTTGGTTTTTGAATTTCGTCAAAATTTAATTAGTGTCTTTTGCGCTGTCGGAAAGAAAATTGTGCAAAATGTGTTACATAGGCAGTTGGGTCAGTTGGTCGGTAGTTTGGCTGCCTTACATAATCCCTGGCGGGGAATTAGTATGCGCCAGGGGAGACCTGCTCCAAATTCAATTGCGCACACGATCAACCAAGTGTGTGTGGAGTGTGTGTGGGAGGAAATTGTTGGGAAAATTCATTTTCATCAGGTCTATAAATTTGCAACAGTTAACTTGTTTTTACTTATTTTATTGATTTGTAAAGCAAACAAACTTGTTTAAACAATACATCATTTTTGTAAAAGATCAAAATCATGCCACAATAAAAAGAAAAGGCGCAATATTTATGAAAATCTTGATTTGTTTTAAGAAAAAGACCAGTTACTGTTTAGAGGATAAAGAATTTCAAATTAAAAACAGTTTCGAAAATTATGTTATAATTTTTATCCGCATCGAACTTCTTTAAAGTTTCCATATAATTAACTCTGTGATTTCTTTTGCAGGGTTTTACCTATGTCGCGCCATCGATACTGGAGGATATGCATCGGGCCAATCGGATGCCGGCACGTTCACCACGTCGCACTCCCCGGCAGCATCACCATCCGGACAACAGCTTTCGATTGCAGTTCCCGTCAGCGAACGCGAATGTTGGCGCCAACGCGCCCATGGTAATGCAACGCTCAACGATGTTTGCCCGTGCCACGCCCCCACATCAGCACCAGCATCCACATCCGCATCATATGCAAACATTTGCGCCACGTCCGTCGCCGGCGCAGGACGAGATGATGGATGTGCAGCAGGGACTGCCCATGGTCTAAGGTTACTATATTGACGAAATGGAGGAATCAACAGCAGAGTTGGAAAGAGATGGAATTGAAGCAAAAGAGAGCAGATTGTTTTTGTTATGAAGAGAGAGAGAAGCGCTACGATGAACGTTTTGTTTGGATATACATAAATACTACAGTTAGAGACATACACATAACATAATCTTATATATAACATATGCTATAGCTATAGCTTACTATATATAGAACATAACTATATATGTATGTAGATTGCAGGAGATTCAGAGCGGATGCAGATGAAGAGAAAGGAAATGCGAGAGCGAGAGCGAGGAAAGCAAGCTGAGAAAGCGAGAATCGTGTAAAATATTTACCTACTTACTAACTATATTTTATACTTATAGGCAAAAAGGTTTAAACAATTTAGTTCAAATGTACACTTTCAACTTTTTGATTTTTTTATATACTTATACACACACAAACTCACACACACAAAACATAAATATATATATTTATACCTACTATATGCATAGTTAAAAGGGCAACAGTTATGATTTTGTTGCTGAGTTATATTGATTTAACCGAACCATTTGTAATGATTATGAAAATAATATTTTGTTTAGTTGCAAGCTTTAAATTCATTATTTCTTGTCTAGCCATTTAAAAACGAAAACAAAAGAAACAAAACAGAAAGAGGAACCTCTGTGTATAGTGACCATAGTTATAGAACTGCAAAATCAATCCCCACTTTACAACCTACCACAATAATGATAATGCTTATGCTAATGATAATGATAATGGTAATAAAAATGAATATATAAATGAAATGAAACGATATTGAAAAAGGTTTCCAAGCTGGTCAAGACACATGTTAATATGCATACATAGCCAATTTATTGAGTTTTCTTGATTTATTTTTATTTATTTCATAGATTGTTTATCCTTAACTCGCTTTCAGTTGCTGCGCAACATTTTCTTAGTTATGTTACTTAAAAGTTGTTCGATTCTTTACAAATTACAAAACAAAATAAGGCATTTCTTACAACAAAAGCGGCAAATGAAAAAACAAAAACAAATAAGAAAAGAAATTTACTAAATTGTAGTTAAGTTGTAAAAATATGAAACTAAACCCCGATGATGCTATACTTTAAATCCAATAATTATTGTGTACTGAGAAACTAAATGCTGCCACAACAACAAAAACAAAAAGTAACTAAAAAGTAAACTAAAACAAATGAACAATTTAATTTGTGTATGTACTTTGATTATAATTTGTTTCAGTTGTTTTTTGTTTATCATCTTATTACTGATATTTGCAAATTATTAAACAAAAATCGCAAAAAAAATTAAAAAAAAAAACGAAAGAAAAATGAAAAAAAAGAAAACAAAATACAATGTCAAATATAATCAAAAGGTGCTTTGAATTGTTTACAAAAAGACAAGACAACTACAATACAAAAACAAAAACAAAACAAAATGATAAACAAACTATTGAAAACGAGAACGACTAAATACTTATAATGGTTATGTGTATAAATAAAATGAAAGAACACAAAAACAAAACATATTTATATAAACAAAAAGAAAATACCTCAAAAGCAATTATTTTTGTTAAAAGAAAAGAAAAGAAAACCAACTAAATTATAATACAACAACAAATATAACTATGATAAAATGAGAGCAAGAGCAACAAATATTTAGCTAACGAAAATGTTTGTATGCGATTTAAGCAAGAAAACTACATATAAATATAAACATTTTTTTGGATTGTAAAACTTGCTTGTTTATGTGCATGATTTACTTTTTTATTTTTCATTCTTTGCTAATTATATGTTAGTTACATAAATTTTGATTTCTTTATTATGAAAAAAGCAAAATTAAAGGAAAAACTGTTTTCATTGTGGCGCCGGCAAATTGAATAAGAAATGTCATATTTTCTTTGTTGGAAAAGCCAACAAAATAAAAGGAAACCAAAAAAAAAAATATATAAAAATATTGTGCTAAAACTTAAGAAAGATGTATAAAAAAGAAAACAAAGGAAAATTGATGACGAAGAAGCAAAAGAAAGAAATACCAAGAGCAACACCCAAGAATGATGAAACACTGCCTACACTAAAGGAAACAACAACAACAAACTAGCAACAAATTAAACAATAAAACAAAGAGCAAATAAATGAATTTAAATAAGAAATAAATAAGCAAAAAATATTAAAATAATAAAAAGAAAAACCAAGCAATTACAGTTACAGTTTGTATTCGTAGATAGCCAAGTTAAACAATTGAGACACAACTTAAAGCCCAGCAAACAACAATTACAACAACAACAATACAGATACAGATACACAACAAGTCCACAGAGATGACAAAGTGACGTCGCATTAGATTTTAGAATTACAATAATTAAGTTTAGCGATTTGTACAGAAGAACAGCTAATAATAATTACACAACTTGAAATTTAAACTAATTTAACGTTTGGGTGACTGACTCCAAAAAAAAAAGAAAAGAAAAAAACTAAAACAACAAGTTCACTGTTAATAATTCATTAAATTGCGATCAACACGCGATCATACAATTTATTGGCAACTCTGGCATTATAATAACAGTTATTTTGTAAGAGCCAAGAGCCAGTTAGCCATGTTAGCAACTAATTAAGAGAGTCTAATTACAAAGTACGAGTACTGCGTCTAACGATTATAAGGAGAACACTTCTTAGATAACTCGAGGCCATAGTAAAGAGCAAGATGAAGATGAAGCAGCAGCAGAAGAAGATGAGGGATATGAGGAAGAATTGTAATGATGTCGAAGCCAAACTGAAAGCAGACCACACTGAAATCCAAATAACAAACACTAAAAAATACTAAAACAATGAAATGAAAACTATTGAAATGAATGAACATCAACAGGTCCTAGTTAATTAAATTGTACATTTTTATTATCATTAAGATATAAGTGCATACAACTATATATACACATACATACGTGTTCCCACACAAACACATACTTACATAATTGCATATGTATATGTATAGGTATATTATGATAACAACAAACAAAAAAACAAATGTATATCGTAATAAATTCAAACTAAATTTTACAAAAAGCATAAATTCGACAAAGTTTAGCTTGATTTTGGCTCGAAATTTATAGGTATGTTCTTCGTGTTAATTATTTTATTTATTGACGAAATACTCAAACTCGATTGTTCTTTCTTTTTTTTTTGACTATCTAGCGATTTATATATGTACTTGTATTAATTTTCATGAAAATTCTACCATTCATTTAATTTTCTTAGTTTATCGTAGTTCATTTGGAGAATTAAGTTCAGTTGATTATTATACACTAGACGGCATATTTATTTTGACAACATTTAAAGTTAAATCTACTCGTTATTTGAACCTACTTCATGTACATTTTGGCATCAATTGAAAGGTCATTTCAATTTCGGTTGAATGATACAAAACTTTCCTTAACCCATTAAGAACACATTGAAAATTTCGAATTTTAAAAAACTTCAATTTTAAAACTTTTTTCCTTGATTTTTTTCAAAACATTTTTTGATGCAAAAAAAATCCTCATACAATTCTAAAAGTGACTGTAAAAACAATTTTTCAAAAATCTCTTCGCTAGTATTTTTTATAAATTTTTGAAAACTGCTAAAAATTATTATTTTAACCCCTTTTTCCTCCTTTTCATACAAAAAGTTCTTTTTTTTTGCATTTTTCAAAAATTTATAATTTAAAAATTGTTTTTGCAGTCACTGTTAGAATTGTTTGAATAATTTTTTTGCATCAAAAAATGTTTTAAAAAAAATCAAGGAAAAAAGTTTAATATCATTCAAACGGAATTGAAATGACCTTTCCATTGATGCTAAAATGTACATGAAGTAGGTTCAAATAACGAGTAGAATTCATTTTAAATGTTGTCAAAATAAATATGCCGTCTAGTGTATGAGGATTAGATTTAATATTAAAACTTTAGATTTTAAATTGGCAAAAAACTTAAGGATCCCTTTTTGCTTACAAGTCGATATCTTGGGCGCAAAGTTATTGAAACGAAATAAATTACATTTGAATGTAGAATTTAGAAGGTAAACTACGATCTAAATAACATTCCGCTTGGAAATCGGATTATACTTTGACCTAGATTTGACCTAACAACTTTACAAGTCAAAATTGTTGTTTGTTTAATTTTTATACAAAAAAGACTTGGTATTTTTACTTTTAACTGAAAATGTTAATCAAAATATAGCTGAGCATGTTTTTGCGGTACAACTAAAAATAGTTGAGTTGGTCAGTGCTGCTCAAACTGTGTCATCCATAAATGGCGTCTTTCTGGTGGCGCCATTGATTAGCATAAATGAATGGCGGATAAAATAGGAAAGTTGCAGAAATAAAAAAAAAATAAAAAGCGAAAGTATGTTAGTCGTAATACATAAATCGATCAGAGGGAGGAGAGAAGGAGCTGCTTGAAAGTCATGCACAAGCTATTTTTAAACTGTATGGCGCAAAGAAACCGCAAGGACGAAAAAGAGAGCGGGGGAGGAGGAGTGAGTCGCGCCTGCCACCGCCGGAATTCCAGCTGGAAGTTGGCCCAATTGAATTGGCAGTTGACAGAGACGGAAATGGAGAGGGAAGACGGATGGGAGTGGAGGGGACGGAAGGTGGTAGCATGGCTACCAGGCAGAGAGACACACATGGACACGGGCAGAGCATACATACAGCATAATAATAATGAATACCGCTAGGCAACGGATAAATTCCTTAGCATGAATCGATTTAACTAAATCAGTGGGAAAAAGGAGTAAAAACAAGCAAGAGTAGCAGGAGAAGTTGGAGCTTCACCAGCTGCAGGCTCAGTAGCAATTGAAGTCGTTACAGATTCGGAACAGTTCGCCAGGTGCTACTACAATATATATTTACATATATATGTACATATACTAAGTGTGCCATTTAAAGGATTTTGTGACAGCCGAAAGAAAATCGAATTGCATACGTAACTTTTGCTACAAAGAAACTTACGCAATCTCATTAAAAAAGTATATATTTATATTTTGTAATACTGTATAGACATCGCTAAAGTCAGAGACGCACTGCATCATCATCATCATGTTGCCGAATTTGAAGACGCGTCGCATAACGGGCCTCCAGCTGGCCGGAAAGCATTTGGGACCCGTGGCCAAGTGTCCGCCCAGATACTCCGAGGAGGATTGGGACTACAATAATAAGATCAAGTTTAGGATCACCTGTGATCAGGAGAAGCTTGCCGAGCGCATTGTCGAGTAAGTATTGCAATATGTGTAGTGGCAGGCACACTGCATCATTTCTCTCTTCAGGGAGTCGCGTCGTGTGGTGGACGAGACCAAGGACACCACCAAGAACTGGCAGCGGGAGGTGGAGCATCATATGCGCGAGAGGACAAGCGAGATTCGCTTCCTGGTCGACGAACTGAATCGCCAGAAGAAGACGGCCACGTTGGAGGATGAAACCTTGAACACGTACCGCAATCGTGTCCTGAGCGCCATTGAGTTCCTCAAGGAGAAATCGCTCGCGATTTGCAAGCAGTGTCTGATCCTGCGCGAGGGTCGCATTGGCGTCGATCTCTGCGACGATGAGGTGGATCGCTCGCTGCGACGCGAACTGAAGGTCATCAAGGGGTGCCAGGGATTGGCCGATGCCGCCCTCAAGGAGGCCGAGGAGCAGATACGCAAACTGCGTGCTGCGATGTATTTGCTCGATCAGGATTTGGCAGCCAAGGACAAGTCCCTGGCCATTGATGAGAAGAACCTGAAACTGAAGGAGTTTCAGCATGATCTGGGCAAGGGGCAGGACTTGTCCAAGCAGCACTGGTAGGTCATCTACTTTGAAACGATTTTATTTAAGAATTTCGAGAAAAAAAATACTAAAAATAGCGGAATTTGGAAACAAATTTGGAATTATTAGGAACACATAATTAGCAAACCAATATTTGGAATTTTAGAATATAATTGAAATTGGGGAAGAAAATTTACAAGGAACAAAACAGTCAAAATCAACAATATTTGATTTAAACTCGCGACTCACGAGTAAAAATATTAAAATTTGAAAAACGATGCAAAACTAGGAGTGTTAGAAAAATTAAAGTTGGGAGGAAAAAATTTACAAGGTAAAAATATTAGGAACATCCGAAAGTAAAATTATTTTATTTAAACTCCCGAGTTTTCCAAAGAAATATTTTAATTTCGACCTTTGCTTATTTTATTTTTATATTTGATTCTTAGCTTTATTGTCCTTTTTTTTTGGTAATTTTTATAAAATTATTCGAAAGACGTATTAGATCCAAAGATCCTCTAAAGAGTTTTCATTATTCTTTTTTATCCAATTCCAAGTCAATTCTCGCTGACCGAGTGGCAGGCGCAGACGTATGAGAATCTGGAGGCGAATGCCAAGGCTCTGGTCTCCGCCGGCCAGCTGCGTGCGTATATCGATCTGCTGCTGAAGCAGGTGTGCGAGGACATGCAGAATCAGACAGATCGCACCAATGAGGCCTTCGATCGTCGCATCGCGGAGACGAAGCATGTGAAGCAGTGTCTGGAGAACAAGCACAAGGACACCATGGATCACATCCACCAGGTGCAGCGCAACATGAGCGAACTGGAGAAGGAGATGTCGGATAAGCAGCGTGCCATCACCTTGTGCCAGACGCGTCTCAGCAATCGGGCCCATCGTCCTGGCCTCGAGTTGACCTGCGACATGGTCCAGGATGCGCTCTACAACGAGCTGCAGGCGCTGAAAGCCTCCGTTTGCAAGCTCAACCAGAAGTTGAATGAGAACAAGGCATCCATGCGGTATCTGATGCATGTCCAGGTCATGCAGGAGGAGGAGATCAATATCAAGGCAAACACTTGCAAGATTGACGAGGTCGATTGCATGACCTTGCGCCAGGCTCTCAAATACACATCGTTCTAGTCCCCTTCGACCACTTATTGAACTCCACATATATACACCACAAACACACACCAAAACCCATTCACACAACATAATCAATTCTAATTCAACAAAAGAAAAATTACATGTGCATTTCTCGCTCAGCAATAGTAAATTTTCGACATGTACGTGTTTAATAAATTGCAATTCACTTCGAGTTCGAATTATGCTAATCTTTTTCTTAGTATTTATATTTTCTTTTCTCTTTTTCGTTATCTTTGTGACATTATTGATTGCCTCGCTGGCACGACATGCAAAACTTTCTTGAGCTAAATTCAATTTATGACTCAGATTGAAGCAGTTAATAGGCAACTTTACAAATACTTGGATTAAACCTCATTCTCAGTTATAAATATTCTATCTTTCATACTTTCTGGTATTTTAAAAATATGTTAAGTCAACAAATATTCGTAATCTTTTTTTTCTATCCGAATCTTAATTTTTATTGCTTAAAGTAAATAAATAATATTTTAAATTTACAGTGGCGAGCAAAGGTGAGTGCAAGTTCACAACACTGACTTTCATGATTCATAAAAAGAAAACCATACAAGGGAATCCAAATTTTTTGAAAAAAAACTTTTGATGCAACTAGTTTCTCTAATCAATTCTATAAGTAACTGCAAAAAAAAATTTTCAAAAATCTTTTCTCTTGTATTTTTTAAAATTTTTTGAAAATGGAAAAGTAGGCACTTTTTTCCCATTTTCATACAAAAAGTGCCTATTTTGCCATTTTCAAAAAATTTTAAAAAATACAAGAGAAGGGATTTTTAAAATTTTTATTTTGCAGTTACTAATAGAATTGATTAGGGAAACTAGTTGTATCAAAAATTTAGAAAAAAGTAAGATCACTTTTTTCCCTTTTCCTTTTTCTTTCAAAATCTAAGAATTTGTCTTTTTTATTAATGTTGCCTTACTCCTATTTGTTAAGAATGAAATGATGAAAATTTAGAAAAAAAAATTTGGATTCCCTTGTATGGTTCTGTTTTTATGAATCATGAAAGTCAGTGTTGTGAACATGCACTCACCTTTGATCGCCACTGTATTTCTGATATTAAAAGGACAACTAATATTTTCTGGTGAATTCACATATTATCAATCCCTGGTGAATTCCTTTTTCTTCGAATTTTACTTTTTAAGTTATGATAAAAGATAATTTTTTTATTTTACATTTATTTATCATTTAAATTTTATACATTTCTTTTAAACTAAAGAAGTTATTGTAATTAAGCTTAAAAATATCAAAAAAAGCCTAAAAACTGATCCATATTATTTGGGATATCTGAGGGTGTCACGACAAACGTGACCCCTGTATCCGGCCAAGCTCTTGAATGGCTTGTTGCACCTCTCGCACTGGTACGGATGTACTCCCTTGTGGGCATACATGTGCTCCTCGGCTTGCAGCTGGCGGCTGAAGGTCCTGGGGCAATGTGAGCACTTGAATGGCCGACACTGTGGGTGGGTATGCAGATGAGCTCTGAGCAGGTGACTTCTTGCAAATATTAGCGGGCAATATGCACATTTGAATGGTCGCAGTTCGTTGTCGTGCAGAGTTTTGTGCTTAGTCAGTTTATCCAACTGCAAGAATTCCTTGCCACAAAGTTTGCAACAGTAAATTTTGCCAGTGAGCTTTGATGAATTTGTAGCAATCGGTACTGCTCTGCCTTTCCACGATGAGACAGAGCTTATTTTCATGCCACTATTATTATTATTATTAATCAACTTTGGTTGCTGTATTTTGGGTCTGACATCAGACAGAATCTCTTCATAGGAAGAAGCCGAATCACTTTGATCCTCTATCTTCCAGTCCACATTCAGACTGTGGTCCGACGGTTTCCAATCTTCCTGCATTTTATGTTCCCCCTTTTCCTTCTGCTCCTGCTTCTCCTTTTCCTTCTTTTCGTTTAACAGCTCCACGAAACGCTCCTGACTCTGCTGGCTGGTACGCTTAAATCGAAATGCATTTAAGCAATCCAATACACAGGTATCGCAGATCTGCTTTGGCAGTGGATCATCCTGCTTCACTTTGCATCCGGCACACTCGTTCAGCATATCGGCCAGGCTGGGTTTCTCCGCTGTCGAGGGTCGCTCCTCAAATATGTCCACAAGGGCGACGGAGTTGTCCATGCAAATCCGGCAAACTGCTTCCATTTTTCAGTTCAACTTTAAATATTTATTGCCAAATTGTAATTTTAGTTAATTGATGTTTGAGAAAAAACACCAGAACGTAGTCTTATCGATTAGTGCTCAGTCGATTTTTTCAGATAGTTTAATTCGATATTTTGTTGTCCGATGTTTCGATGAATATCTAACGATTAGAAACAATGGCCGTGTTCACCAGAACAAATCGACATCAGAATATCGATGAAATTTGTATGATTATTCTGGTGAACGGCAGTGATTAGCAATCATGATTTCAAAATTTTGTGATTATGATGACTGAAAATTCATCACCAAAATAGTGCGCTGAAATTCTGTGATTGTGATGCTTTGTTATCGATACAACAAATCGTAATCAACAGAACACAAGATTTGAAAATAAATAGTACAGAATTAATAAGGAAACCACTATATTAATATAAATTTGGTCTTCTAAAAAAAAATGCAAAGAAGACGTTGAAGTCTGCGTATTTTTAAGGAATACGGTTAAGAAAAGTGCTTTAAACTTTCTCATATAAAATATTAAATTCGCATACAATATTGGCTTAGTTATTGATTAATGCAACATATCATCTATTATTTTAAATATGGTCTTTTGCTGTGTTCATTCCCATTTCATTAGGCATTGGGCGCCAAATTGTTTTGAATTCTTTAAATAATTATTACACCTTTGACAAAAAAAGAAATGACAACTTTGATTTTGCCCCAAAATTTCATCAAATCGTTCACCAGAAGCCCATCGACAATTTTTTGGTTTCTGATACATGATTACTGATTGATTAGTTCTGGTGAACACGGCCAATTTTATATAATAATAATCGATGAATCGCTGTTGTCTTTTCGGTTTCTTTATTGGTATCGATATGCAGATAAATGATATTTTATTCTGCTTTGCCGATACGCACATTACTTGCATTTCGATATTTTGATGAATATCTATCGATAAGAAAAATTTTATATATTAATCGATGTATCACAGTTGCTTTTTCGATCTCTTCATTGGTATCGATATGCAGATGAATGATACTTTATTCAGCTTTGCCGATACACATATTGCTTGCATTTCGATAAGCTCATAAAGTCGATAGCCATGTGTACTAAATATCGGCAGCGGCAAAACTTTTTTTTAAAAAATCTATCAATTATACGAATCCTTTTGCACATATATTTTTTTATTAATACTTCTATGTCTATTACAGCAATATAATTATTCGCGTCCTTTGTGCGTGAACAAATGGTACTCCAAGTGTTGTTTTTTTTTGAAGGCCTTCGAGCATTGCGGACACTTGTGAGGACGTTCGCCAGTGTGCACAAGGATGTGATATTTGAGATCGTAATTTCGTTCAAAGGTTTTCGGACAGTGTGGACACTGGAACGAACGAGCCGAGCGCGAATGAACGCGAAGATGCAGCTGCAAATTAGTACTTGTGCTAAATGATTTTAGGCAATTAGAACACTTGTATGGCCGATGCTCGTTGTGAACTTGCGAAGTGTGCTCCTCAAGTTGATGTCTCTGGGCGAAGGTTGCGCGACAGAGGAGGCACTTGAAAGGATGCCCGCCGTGAACCTGGATGTGTCTCTGCAGGCTCAAACTTCGGCTACATAACTTCGGGCAATGGGGACATTTGAGGGCACTCCTATCCACAATTTGACAAGTCAACGTGGGTTCACTCAGCAGCGTTTTCACGTTTTCACATTTTACCGCAATCTCATCAACGGAATTAACGGGCGATTTGATGCTTATTATCGACCCAAAGCTTGTAATTGACTTTCCTTTGGGCTCCTCGCTCTTGTCATGCATTACCACTTCGTCAGGAATCTCTGGCTCCTCTATTTTCACAATGCACAAGTCTGGAGTTTGGCAATCGTCTTTCCCTTCGTTAAGCACTTTCCACAAGGTCTTATAACTCTGCTCGCATTTTCTCTTAAATCTGAATGCATTTTTAGCATCGATTACGCACGTCAAGCAAATCTGGTTTGGCAATGGATCATCTTCTTTCACCTCACAGTCGACGCACTCGGTTAGCATTTCCACCAAACTGGGCTCGTCGCTTGACTGCGATTGCTTGCTGAATATCTCCACAAGGGTCACGAAGCTGCTCATGCACACCCGGCACATTGACCCCATAGTAATTCGCAATTTAACTATTTAATCACAGGAAAACAAAATTTTTTACTTCCTTTCTATACAATAGTATTCGATTGTGTTGTAAACCTATCGATATGCTGGTGCTGACTATCGAAACTATCGGGGTGCAGTATTTTTCAGACTATCGATGATTTAATTTATTTAAAACTCTTTAAAATAAAAAACTTTTTTAAATTTAATTACTATTTGATGCCCTATGTCGGAAATATTATTAAATTAACTCTTTTAAACTATTACTAAATCCTTTTAAAACTATGTAATTTAAATTGTTACATAATCTTTTTAAATCAACTAAAAGTTTTTTTTTATTTTCCGCTATTTTATATGTATGTAAGCTGAGTATAAATTATTATATTTATGTACATGTACTTTACTTATTTATTAAATTAATAATAATAGTAAGTCAGCTTTAATAATCTATTGAGAGCTATCGTAAAGTAACAATTTATTGCTACAATCTGAACAAAAGACTTGATTCACTTCCAAAAATATATTCAATTTTATTCTTGGGCGAAAGCGGATTAAGAAGTATTTTTATTTTTATTTTTCTTTTTAATTTTTTTCTTTTCGATGACTTCTGAATTCTTGCAGATGTGATTCCGAAGACCAGGTCTGCTTTTGAAATCCCTTTGGCAAATCGCACAATTGTATGGACGCTCCCCGGTGTGAACAAGCATGTGAGAATTTAGATGTTGCCGGCGCGTAAAGCTCTTGGGACAGTCAGGACACTGGTGTGGACGCTTGCCGGAATGGAGACGAGAGTGCTTCTCCAGGTTCGAGGGATGATTAAATGTCGCTGGGCACTCCGTACAGACATATGGACGTTCGCCTGAATGAACCAGAAGGTGCGTTTGCAAATTCGTACTCTTGTTAAAGCCCTTCGGGCAATGGGGACACGGATAGCGACGCTCTCCCGTGTGGCTCAGTATGTGATCCTTAAGATGATGGCTTAGACCAAAGGTTTTTGAGCAAATCTGACACGCATAAGGACGTTCGCCGGTGTGAACACGGATGTGCGCCCGGAGATTCGAGCGTGTATTGAAGTATTTCGAGCAATGCGGACAGACAAACTGCCGATCTCCTTTGCTGTGGGCAAGCATGTGCTCAGTCAGCGTAGTCAAGTCGGGGAACTCTTTACCACATGTCGCGCAAAGGAGGGTTCTCTGATACGAGCCCGTCTCTCCTTCCCCTTCACATTTCTCACTTTCTTTACATTCCACTTGTGTGGATTTACCATCCTCCTGCTGAACATGAATATCAATTTCCAAGGGGTCCTCATAGCTATCGTGATCAGTATCGATACTCTCATCATCTTCACTCTTTATGCGGTCCAATTCGTCAGTGATCCACTCGTCGTTGTTTGTTTCATCGTCGCTCTGCTGCTGCTTCTGCTCTTCGTTCCACAGTCGCCAAAAGTGCTGATGACTCGCCTCGCATTTTCGCTTGAATCTGAAGGCGTTTTGAGTGGAAATCACACAGGACAGACATATCTTTTTTGGTAGTGGATCATCTCGTTTTACTTCGCAATTGACGCACTCGGTTAGCATTTCCGCCAGACTGGGCTCCTCCTTTGCCTGTGATTTCTCGGAGAACAGCTCCACGAGGGTGACGGAGCTGCTCATGCAAACTCGGCACATAGGTTTCATATTCATTCTTAAATTAAATATATAATCACTGTCAAAATAAAACAATTGTTTACTCTCCAAACAAGTCTTAAAATCGAGTGTCATCGATATCTAATATATCGAACCATCAGAATTATCGATATACATTACCGGTTGTACACGAAAAAAAATGAAAATAATTATAATTATTCTAATTAATTTAAATTGTGCGTCTTGTTTCAGTTTAGCAACGAGAATATGGAGTTTTTTGGGACAAAAAGAATGGCGCAAATATCGATATATTTATTCTTATAAGCTAGTGCGCCAAATTGAGCTGGTCAGAGCGTAATTTTATCGGCATGCCGCCACGAGTTATCGTTTATAATGCAACTCTTCGCTACGGCAATTAGTAGAAAAAAACTTTAGAATTCTGCCGCTTTGTTGAGTTTATAATTAATTAATGTTAAGCTAAAAGTGTATAAACCAGAAATTAAGGTAAGCAACAATCTGTCCGTCTGTCAAATTTGAGGGTGCAGCTTTTCACTCAGTGTGCGCTATACCAGTAGGCAGCGTCCGTCGAGCCAGCCGCACAGAGTGAAATAAATGGAGTACAGCCACAGCCACGAAACTCGAAAATCAATAATATAGAAAATTAATAAAAATATTCGTTTGCTGCGCCTTGTTGTTATTCTCGTTGTCGTTATTGTTGCAGTCTAGAAACATATTATGTCGAAACGGAGCGCTGACGATGCCAGCGGCACCGGCAGCGGCGGCAGCAGCTGTTTGGTTGCCGCGGCGGCCGCTGGACAGCCGCCCATCAAGAAGGTGCAGTTCGAGCCACACCTAATTGGGCCGGTGTCCACGCTGGAGGAGATGGACATCAAGGTACTGGAGTTTCAGAACAAGAAACTCGCCCAGCGAATCGAGCAGCGAATGCGCTGCGAGGCGGAGCTGAGGCATCGCATCGAACAGCTGGAGAAGCGTCAGACGCAGGACGATGCCGTGCTCAATGTGGTGAATCGGTACTGGAATCAGTTGAACGAGGATATACGGGTGCTGTTGCAGCGATTCGATGCCGAGACCGCCGATGAGCTGGAGAATAAGAATGAGAACGAGGTGACCACCTCATTTCTTACACAGCTGTCCACCTGGGACAAGGAGGAGCTGGACGAGAAGCTCGCCAACCGTGTCCAGGTGTCGAAACGCGCTGTGGCCAAGATCGTCCAGGTTATTGATCGGTTAATGCAACGCAATGAGAAGATAACGCATGTGTTGAAAGGTGATGGTTTGGCCAACGCTGGAGCCCAGGGATCCGCATCTGGAGCTGGTGACGATGAGCAGCAGTCCACCGCCGGAGCTGAGGGGAATGCAGCGGTAGCCGGGGCGGGGGCGACGGCGCAGGCGCTTGAGGAGACGCTGAAGCAAACGCACATCGAGATCATGACTGAGAATCGCGCCCTGCAGAATCTGAATACGTCGCTGCACGAGAAATTCCACACAATGTCGCTAAAAATGAAGGAATACCAGGATGCACTCACCGCCAAAGAGACGGAGAACGCGGAGCTCAAGAACCAAATCGATGAGCTGCAGTATGATCTGGAGAAGATTCATTGTCGCAACGACAAGCTGGAGAATCACCTGGCCGAGGCCATTGAGAAACTAAAGGCCTATCACCAGATCTACGGAGATCCCAACAAGAGCGGCAACAGCACCAAGACGCCCAGCACAGGTGTGGGATCTGGCGGCGGAGGCAGCACCACAACCAATGTGAATAGTCAACACTTGGAGGAGCTGCAGAAGGAGCTGGAGGAGCATCGCGAGCTGGCCAACAATCGTTTACAGGAGCTGGACAAGTTGCATGCCACGCATCGCGAGACGCTCAAGGAAGTGGAGAAGCTCAAAATGGATGTAAGTAGCTTGGGATTCGACTCTTCTTTTTAGTCTTTTTTAAACATGGTTTGCTTTGCAGATCCGCCAGTTGCCCGAGTCGGTGATTGTGGAGACGACCGAGTACAAGTGTCTGCAGTCGCAGTTCTCGGTGCTCTACAACGAATCCATGCAGATCAAGACGATGCTGGACGAGACGCGCAATCAGCTGCAGACCAGCAAGAACCAGCATCTGCGACAGATCGAGGTGATGGAGAGCGAGGAGCTCATTGCCCAGAAGAAGGTGCGCAGCGAGATGATCCAAATGGAGGATGTCCTCGCGCTCATTCGCAAGGAGTACGAAGCGTTGCGGATCGAGTTTGAGCAGAACATGGCCGCCAACGAGCAGACGGCGCCCATCAACCGGGAGATGCGTCATCTGATCACCTCGCTGCAGAACCACAACGGGCAGCTGAAGGGGGAAGTGCAGCGCTACAAGCGCAAGTACAAGGACATCTCCACGGACAATGTGAAGCTGCGCAAGGAGCTCGACGATGCGCTGGCCAAGATTGAGGGCAACAAGCAGCAGCAACAGTCGGTGGCGACCACGACGGGTGACGAGATTAAACAAGAGTCCACAGTCAATGTAAAGGAGGAGAATGCCAGCAACGCCTCTGCCGGAGGAGCTACGTGCCAAACAAATGCGGGCAGCACAGGTGGCGATACGAATGCAGCCATCAAGGAGGAGAACTCGGCATCCGCCGACGATGAGCTCGAGGAGGAGGCCAGCGGCAAGGATGTAAAGGATCCGAGCATCAAGCAGGAGAAGATCTGTGCCAGCGATGCAGCTCCCTCAGAGAAGAAAGATTCTCCGGGTCCGGCAAATGCGACAACAACAACAGCTGGAACCGCAAGTGCCGTCAAGACCGAAAAGGACTCCAAGGATGGCATCAAGGGCAAGGAGGTGAAGGCCGTGGAAAGCGAAACGGTGCGGGATTTGAAGGCGCAACTCAAGTAGGTAGCAAGGTTGGGGCAAGATAAATGTAATCCACTCACACTTACACTTCCTAATCCCATTGCATTCACAGAAAAGCTCTGAACGATCAGAAGGAAATGAAGCTACTGCTGGACATGTACAAAGGCGTCTCGAAGGATCAGCGGGACAAGGTGCAGCTGATGGCCACCGAGAAGAAACTGCGCTCCGAGATCGAAGAGCTGCGACAACAGCTGAAGAAGCTGCAGGAGAGCAAGCGGGAGGAGCGCAAGAAACTGGCAGATGAGGAGGCGCTGCGGAAGATTAAGCAGCTGGAGGAGCAAAAGTACGAGCTGCAGAAGCAAGTCGCCAATCACAAGCCCACGGAGAACTCGTGGGGAGGTGCGCCAGCCGGTGGTCCCGGTGCTGGCAACTATACGCGTCCGTTTGTGGGCTCGCACGAGGAGGAGGCGCTACTCAATGAGATGGAGGTGACGGGTCAGGCATTCGAGGACATGCAGGAGCAAAACTCAAGGCTCATTCAGCAGCTGCGTGAAAAGGACGATGCGAATTTCAAGCTAATGTCGGAGCGCATCAAGGCGAATCAGTTGCACAAGCTGTTGCGCGAGGAGAAGACGGTGCTGGAGGATCAAATGGCCACGGCGACAACACAGATCGATGCCATGCACATTGTGCTGCGTAAGCTGGAGGAGAAGGAGCGCAGTCTGCAGGCCACCGTTGCGTCCATGGAGAAGGAGCTGATGCTGCGCCAACAGGCCATGGAGATGCACAAGCGCAAGGCCATCGAATCGGCCCAATCGGCAGCGGATCTCAAGCTGCATCTGGAGAAGTACCATGCGCAAATGAAGGAGGCCCAACAGGTGGTCGCCGAGAAGACCAGTTCCCTGGAAGCGGAAGCCTACAAGACCAAGCGGCTGCAGGAGGAGCTAGCACAGTTTAAACGCAAGGCGGAGCGCATGAAAAAGATGGAAATGTCGGGCACAACCATCGACGAGGTGATGATCGAGGAGATACGCGAATACAAAGAGACGCTCACGTGTCCCTCGTGCAAGGTGAAGCGCAAGGATGCCGTTCTATCCAAGTGCTTCCATGTCTTCTGCTATGACTGCCTGCGCACCCGCTACGAGACGCGACAACGGAAATGCCCCAAATGCAACTGCGCCTTTGGCGCCAACGATTATCATAGGTTATATCTGCAGTAATTATCGATTATTGATCATCGATTAATCCATCAATCGATCGAGCGTTTACATACCAGCCAGCCAGCTAATTCATTATGAGCATATTATCTATGTACTATTAATATAAATATTTGTTTATAAGTATCCCTTGTGTCCCTACGATAACTTGCGGCAATTATTTGAAATCCGTATTCATTATATAGCCCCAAGCATCATTTCATATGATTGATGAGTTCCGAGTGATATTCTCCCGGGTTTTTTATGTAGCTTCTAGTTTGAAACTAAATCGTACTAATAAATGGCTAAAAATAATATTAAAAAAAGTAAATCTACTTGTGATGGGCAGCACTGTTTATAATTTTCGAGTAATAGTTTTGCGGCATTTCAGCATATGCGATGTACGGCCACACTGTTAACCGGCTTCTGTTATTTTAACATGCTGCTAGGCTAGCAGTGCTAGCCAGTGATGCCACATATTTTACACAAAAAAAGACAAAACGGCCAAAGAAAACAGGAAAAATATATATTAAAAAAAAACAGAAAAACAGGCCAACTTTTTTTCCTATTTGTTTTAAATTGAAATGTTTTAAAGCATCTTCAATGACTGATCATTGAACTTCGCCCATTAGGTATTTGCCAGGCAATTTATTCGTATGGCAACAAGTTTTATACATTAACCTAATTGTCAAAATAGCATTTAAAATGTCCATTTCTAGTCGGTTCCTCAATTTAGTTTTTACCAAACTTGCTTGGCTAAACACCCTCTCTACTTCTGCATTAGATCATGGCAACGATAGACAAGTCAGAGCGAAAGTGACCACTTTTGAAAAAGCGTTATTGCCTGCAGAGTTTCGGTATTTGTTTGCATCGTACCAAAATTTTGACGTTTTTCAACATTCTCCCAATTTAAGAGGTTTTTTGTGCCTTTATATCGTTTCAATTTTCAAAAAGTTCCATGAATCCTTTTTGGATTCAATTTAATTCAATCTTAAAAAAAGCCAGATTTTCGGATAGAAGGTGTTTGAGATTTTTTTCGGCTGAAGCAGTTAAAAACAAGACAAGATCCGAAAAAGGCCAAATTGGCATCACTGGCTAGCAGTGCTAGCTGCTCTGTTAACAGTGTTGCTGAGAGAGAGCAATGCTGTAAAACAGTCTCGTAGTTGCTGTTGGCGCGTGTGGGCGCATTTCGAATTTGTCCTGTCCGTCGCGGCGTTTTGGATGAACGGGTTTTGTACTTGAAGCCTTTGAATTCGTGCCTGCTGCTTAAACAACCCGAAATAAAAGTGCAACGCTTTCAAATTAATCGATGTGCCGTCCAATCTAAATTGTATTTGCTGCTGCTGCTGCTGTTGCCAGTTAGTAGTTGCTCATGAATATTGCCAAAGACAACAAAGTTTTGCTTAAGCCATCGATTTTTCGCGCTGTTTAAAACGCGTCTTCTGTGCGTCTGTGTTGTGAGTGAGTGAGTATCTGTGTGAGGACCTTTACACACATACATATTACCAAAATTGAAGCAGGCAAAAACGTAGACAAAAAGTCCTTTACAGCTGCTGTTGCAGCTGCTGTCCGAGGGTACAATACACAGCAACAACAACAACAATGCGCAACTGATCCCATACCGTTCACCTGGCAGTTCTCTTCGCACTCCTCACCTCTCTCATTGTATGTGTGTGTGTGTGTGTGATATTTGTGCATTCAATTTGCACAAAATTTGAAGCAAATTCGCAAGTTTGTAAATCCGACCGTCCCACGAACAACGCAAATTGCCATCCATTTTATATTTTGCACACACACGGGGAGCAATAATAGAATTCATCCCGTACTCCCGTCCGTACAAACAAAATCAACAAGCGAGAGCTGCCGCGAGTGCCGAGGGAGTGAAAGAGAAGGCGAGCATGCCTTGGGGGACCCTCTGACATTTTCATCAGTGCCACTGAAGGAACAACAGCAACAGCAACAACAACAATAATAACAGCAAATACAACTGTTTATCGTTGCTGGCACAGTTATTCGTACTGCGCTCTCTGTGGGTGAGTAACAATGTTTGTTGTATTTGCCTCTAATTTTTTGTTGTTATTTTGGGTAGAAAGTTGCTATCGAATATGATGATGATGATGATGATGATGGGAGGCCAAGACAGTGACTGGAACTGGGATTGGATTGGAACTTAATCCATGGGTGGGCGGCAAACTTTTAGTTGTTTTGTGGCTTTGTAGCTGGCGTCACACTGTCTTCTGTGTCGTTGTTGTTGTTGTGGCCGCTCCTAATGCTTTTTACAGTTGGCTCTTACAATTGGTTTTGGCTAGTTGAAAGGTCAGGCGACTGTTTGACACCCCGACTCCGACTACAATTCCAACTTCCTGCACGACACTTCATTATGCAGCGTCAAAACTCATTTCGTGTTGCATGACTTGAGCGATAATCGATTTCTGAGCAAACTCAAAATGCAAATGCAACAGAAGGCAGCAATCAGGAAGACTGCAATTTGACGTCAGTCAGTCAGTCAATCAATCAGCTTGGCCTAATTATTAAACGTTTCTTCTTTTCTTTATTTTATTACCATATTCATAAGCTAATGATGAGGAACGGATGCTCGGACCGTTTTAATTACGCATCCGCATCATTTTCGCAGGGACTGTTGATTGGAGTTGCAGCTACTTCAGGAAAATGTTAATTAAGCTTCGTTAATCTGTTTGCCGTTTGTGATTTGACTCAATAGAGAAAATCTCAACTTAACAAGTAAACGAATAAATGAACAAAGATTAGAGAGTTGCTGCAAGTTTAAATACTTTCATGGCATTTAATTACTTTTAAAAGCCTGCCATTAAGTAATAAAATACTTGAATTGCAACTTTAATTTACTTTCAGTCATTGCAGACACTTTTTTATGGCATAATTTTGTTGCATACTTTTCGAGAGACAGTTAAGCTTGCCTAAGTTGAATTTAGTGGATTTTTATGAATTTAAAGAGTTGTTTGGGACTTAAATTTGTGAAAAGCCCTGAACTTATTTTTATTCACTTTGAACATATAAAAAACTTTTACATATGTACATATGTGTGTATATATCGCAGTGCAACACTTGTCGATAAAAATTAGTTGATTTTTTTAAGTAATTCCCTCTGACACATTTTCAATTTGTAATTAACGGAATCTTATCAGTTGGCTCAGAATGTGAAATTTTGCCAACCGTTTGCTAAATTTTCTGGCTGCATTCAGAATTGTTGCCTGCTGCGTTATCGTAGCCGATAACAAGCCATATAAATATGTATGTATATTTATATAAATGATTACCCTCGATTGTATATATGTACACAAATACTCTCACTTCAAATCGTATTCCTGTTGTTCCCCATTTCCTTCTCTCTCTCTCTCTCTCTCATCTCTTCCCCCTTGTTTAATAATCACAAGCAAATTAATTGAGATAAAAATGCCATTGAAACTTGTTTCAAAGTGTTCGAAATGTTTTAAAACTCGCTACAGTTTAACTTCCACACGCTTCAGACCTCCCACTGCCCCCAATCCAATAAAAAGCCATAAGCAAAAGCAAAAAAGAGAAAAAGAAACAAACTTGTCATCGTTTTGTTTTGTTTATATTCATATTTGCGTACATAAATTAACTTTGTATTTATGTGGTTTATTCTGCATTTTCGATTGCCAATTTCAAGGTCAGCATTTGGACGATTTCGCGAGCCTTGGACAAGTTATCTGCCCTTTTCTTTTGTTGCCCGTTTTTGTATCACTTTACGTCGAACAAAGGATTGTGTGGCATAGAATTTCATAGAGGTTCTTGTGAGCACAATTTAAGTTGACAATGAACGAGGCTCTCAGGCGAGACATGATGGCGACAGTCCCCCCTCCCTCCCTCCTCCCGTCACATCCCTCCAGTCCGCTCCCAACCCTTGACTGTTTCTTTTTTGGCTCAGAGAGTTGATTCTGGCCTTTAAAAATGCTTTTCTATTTTTGCTTTGTTACTGTTTTTATGATTACTTGAAGTCTGGTCAATGGTCAGTTGTAGACGTGGCTCAGCCACGCCCACCAACGCCTCTGGCCAGAGTGTCATGTGGCGCATGCCGCTGGAAACAGCAGCAAAAAAATTAAAAAAAAATAAAAATAGAGTTGAGTTAAAAACGCCTCGAAGCGTGAAGTGGGCTTCCCATTACTGTTGTTGTTACTCTTGATAATAAAGTTAGTATATATACATATATGGATATATGAGCATGCTTACGAATAGTACGTCTCGTCGTACTTATACATCGTTATATTATGGCCTATGTCATAAAGAGTTTTAGTTTTTCTTGCCGTGCATTAAAAGAAAAATGAAGCGGACCAAAGACTTTCTCTGCCATATGACAAACAATTTCGGCTCTTGGCGTTATTGCCGCTGCAATGAGCTGTTAATGAAACCAGATAGTCAGACAGTTAGACATAGTTGTAGTTGTAACTAGAAGAAAATACAAAAAAAAATAAACAGAGTCAACTGCCAGTCATCATTCCAATATGATCCGAGCCAGGCCAATGTACGATCCGCCCTCAGCAGCTTAACAAAATTCAAGCAACACAATTATTTCTCTTTTCTTCTTTTTGCACATTTCTGTATTTTATTTTAGTTCTAAAACAACAACAGCTAAGTAAACAATACACTGTGCAACATGCTAAAGTAAAACAAAATTATAAATAGACTTAAACTTCTTTTTAATAATCTGATTTAAAAATATAAGAAATTATTTAAGAACAGTTGCAGTATTTAATGTATTTGATTATATTTAATCTTTAGTAAGATAACATTAATTGATTAACTATCAATGCTTTTTAGACTATTTTAAATGCGTTTATTTTCAGTACAACTTTGAGCTATAGTAGATAGTAGGTTATAATAATAACGCAATATTTACTTGACTTATCACTACAAATGTAAATTGTTTACTCAGGGCCTAAACCGTTTGATGGTGTATCTACTTATAGATATTTAATATTTACTATTCTACAACGAGCTCAAAAACAATTAAAATACATTTATTTATCTTCATGTCCAAATTTAGTAATGGAAATTTAAAAACATAATACAGTAGTAAGATCTTTAACTATGAATATTTATAAGTCATAATTGTTTAAAAAAATTTAGTTTAAGCGTTTCTATGTTGATTTTAAATAATTTCATCCATTTTGTGGCAGGGGAAATTGTCCAGATCGATTAGATTTATGTGCTGTGTTGCCTAGTGTAATCTGTGGCACAGTTCCACGACTCGAGGCGAGCCGAGGCGAGGCGACTTCAACGCAAGTTCTTTTGCCTCGCATTTCGGGTTGCTTCAGTTGCTCAATCTTCGACTTTCAACAGATGCAAAACGAAACTTTTGCGTGCCGTCGCTGTTGACTGAGAAGCCGCCGAAAAAATTGTTTATAGTTTATGGCAACAACAACAACAACAGCAGCAACAGCAACAACAACAAATGCCAGACAGTAACTTCAAAAAGCGCAGCGATTCAGTTGGTCGCTTCTTCCTGCTTCTTGTTGTTGTTGTTATTGTTGTTTAGTTGCTGTTGTTGTTGCTGTTGTAATTGTTGTTGTGATTGCCCAATATTCAGAGCCAAACCCGCGTTCGTGACAGCCCCAGCTGGCCATGCGGCAGCTCCCCCTTTCCCCTCTCCCCTCTCCCTTCTACACCCCCTTCCATTTTGGCCAGGCCCGTTTGCTGCGACGTCTGCGTTCTCTTTGATTCATTAAACATCGGGCGGTGCCAGCACTACCCCCTCCCTCTCTGCCGTAGTACTCCTCCCCTGTTTATACTAAATTGAAAACAACTAACAAGAAAGAAAGATTATCTGCGGCACACCGACAATTTGATGCACTTGCTGAGCTATGTGTGCAATCCTCGACTGATCTTTCCGATATGATATTGCAGTTCGATATAAGCTTAATATTTTCAAGATATAGAGCAAATTTGGAAAAAATAAATAACAAAGCCTTTTATATTAAAGGTTGATTTTTGAAGTGGAAGGATTTAAATTTGATCCGGATGCAAAATCTGTGAGATTGATTTAGATATTTAAAGATTTAACTATTAAAGATTTCATACTCAACTAGTTGTCTCGATAAAGTGTGTAGAGTTTTATAATTGTAATTTAAAAAATATTACTAAGCAATTTCTTTTTAAATTCCGATATTATATAAATACGTGGAGAGAATTAAGATACCCTTACTAACGGTATTAAGATAGCTAAGGGGGAGTCAGGGAAAGCGGATGGAAAAGGTGTAGGAACCGAGTCTAGAGTCTAGAAATTAGAAATCATGGCTGACGTTCTATGGGCATAATGCGCACTGAGTCCGCAGGTGCAACACGAAAATGAGAACTCCAAAAAGAGAGAACGAGAGAGACAGAAAGAGAGCGAGAGATAGGGAGAGAGAGGGAGAGCAGAACCCGGAAGAGCGCGCCTCGTTTGTGCCCCATTCCGAGTCGAAACTCTTTGCACAGTTTTCAATTGCTGTTGTCAGCGAGAGAGAGAGACAGAGAGAGGGAGATGGAAATGGTCGCGCAACTTGCAACTGCAACTCATTATAACTGTGAAACGTAGGAGCGGATAAGGGGGTGGGGCATGGGCAGAGGCAGGGGCAGGGGATGCACTGCGTCAAATGCGGGCCTGGGGGCACGATTGTAATTCGCGGCACAAAATGTTTCACTTCATTTGAGTTTCGTGGGTCGTCGTCGTTGTTGTCGTCATCGTCGTTGTTGTTGCTGCCACAGGAAGTCGCATTGAGGAGTGTTCAATAAACCTGAACAGAGGCGTGGCATGCCCCCACACACACACACATACACACACACAGTGTGGCACACTTCAGCCAGCGCTGTCCACCTGTTTTTTTATTACGTAGCGTGAGAATTTCGCCAACGAATTGCGAGTCGAGTTTCGTTATCAATTAAAATAGTCGCGACATTTGCATTCAACTACCCCCAAAAAAACAACAACAACGGAGAATGAAAAGTAAAAGAAGATAAAGCACAATTCACATAAATTGGTTGCCTGCCTTTCAGTCCAAGACCAAGTGAGTGGGGAGCGAGAAGTGGGGAGTGGGAAGGTGGCAAGGGGTTATCCGAGGGGGCGATGAGTGCTGTCTGTCCCGTTCCCTCCACTAGACAGCACAAAATAAATTGCCATAAATACGAGGCATGGAAATAAATTGTTTTCAATGCAACTGCAGCAACAGCAACAACAGCAATAATAAGCTGCGACAGAGAGAGAGAGAGAGAGAGAAATTTATGCAAGTGAACGTACACACATACATACACACATATGTATGTCTTTCCCTCTTTCATAGAGATAAGTCCCTGCCTGCAACATATGGGCACAGAATTAGTTCTGGCACACAATAAAAAGATGAAATCGCATCAAAATATTATAAAAAGATCGACTGTACAATTACTTTTATGGGCAACTCTCAAAATGAATATGTTCCCGAAGCATAAATAATTGAGGCGAGTTCAAAGTTGCCAGCAAAATGTGTGACACTGAATGGCACAAGAGGAAATTGAAAGGAAAAACAGAATTAAAACAAAACCCAACTTATGAATTGTGATTCCCAGCTAAACAATAGAATCTGACTAAAATAATTTATAAATTTAAAAAATACAAATATTTGCTGATTTGATAAATAAATTTTGAATTTTTGACAAACAGAAAACATGAACAAAATTACATTCCGCTTGGAAATCGGATCAGTAACAAAGTTTGGTTTACTTTCAAAAAATTAAACATAGAGTGTTGATTAAATGTTAAAGCTCAAAGTTTGCTTTTTTGATTTTCTAAATATTTAATTCTTAATTTAGTTGAGTTGATATATTTTTGTTTTGTTCCTTTAAAAAGTAATTTGTAATCTTGATTATTCAAATGTTACTTTCTACATTTTTTAATGTGCTTTCTCATGTTGAATGACCTTTTTACTTTGGCTGAACTGTTAATGTGCGTTGCATTAAATGGACGCTGAACTGTTCAGGAAGCGGGAAGCGTGCATTCAAATTGCTTTTGCCGCAATGCGTTTGAACTGTCAACTGTCCAAGTGTCAAGTGTCTCACTGTCAATGCTACCCCCTCTCAGCTCTGCTTCCCCCTTTGCCACCCTTGACTTGCGAATTAATGACATACGCAGCACTTGCAACTCTTTTTTTTTGTTTCTTTTGCACATTTACGCGCTTTTCTACCATGTTAATTGCAGTTGTTGTCGTTGTTGCTATTGTTGTTGTTGTAATTAACTTGGCAATGTTGTCGCCGTTTTTATTTGAGCGCTGTGAAGCGCCTTAATCGAATTAGTTGCCTTGCAACATTCTCAGTTCTCAGTGCTCAGTTCTCAGTGCTCAGTTGAACCCGATTGTCGTTCCCCATTGATTGAAGTTAATGAGACGTAACGTCGGTCGATTCCCCTTTGCTCCACCTGCTCTTGGAGTCAGTGTTTGTGGGTGAAACGTTGTTGTTGTTGTTGAGTTCAAGCTCAGTTCCGGCTATGCAAAGTCTTGTTTTTCTGCTGCCAACTCCATTCGAGAGATGGACAGACCTCGATAATGTCGATTGAAACAAGTTTGCGAGACAGACAACAGACAACAGACAAAAGAAAAAAGCTTTGCTCACATCTCAATCTTTCATTGTCATGGCCAGAGACAACTTTATTTTCAGCTTCAGCTGTAACTGCAGTTGCAGCCGAGAAGGGTTCGATTGTAGGTTGCCTCGCTGTCTGCATTCATAAGATACAAGATACTTTTTTATATCTATGTGTTTTTGTGTGTGTGTTTGCCTTCATGGCTTTTCTTGCTTCGCTTGCTCTCTCGCCACGCCTCGCTGGGGGCACAAAAGTCGCCGCCTTGTGCGACACTCGAGTGTCTGCTTCTTCTTCTTCCTGCTCGTTTGGTCTTGAAGTGCCCTTCATTAGACCTTCCCAACCCTCCTGCTGCTCTCTTGGGCCCCACTTCATCACACCACATGGCACAAACGAGCTTAAAGACCTCTCTGTGAGAAAACCAGAATAGAGCCTTCAACATGTTCTAGCCAAGGTCGTTTGACAGGATCTGGTCCGTGCAAAACTGGTAACTGGTTTTCGCAACATTGTATTGTTACATCCACACCCAAAAACCAACTATTATATAGAAAATAAACTACCTTAACTATCAACAGCTGCAATTAGCTTCAAATGAAATCCCAATTACCTGAAAACTGAAACTGGAGCAACTTCATTATGGCCATGCCTTCCCTTTCAGCTTTTCGCCAGATGATGAAATCGTTTTGGGCCAAATTTGGCCAAAATCTCTCTGGGAGATCGCATAACAAACAAGACACTAATGATGCGTGCCATGGAACTAACAACACAATAAAAACAACACTTCCAATAAAAATGTTAAATGTTACACAGCTGCCTACGACCCGGGAATACCCTTACTATATAATTAAAGTCTGCCATATGGTTACGAACATTATTCTATTTATTTACTTGAATCAACAATTAATTCGATTGGAACAGGAACAGGAGGGTCTTCCACATCCGCTCCATCCGCTTCTGTATACAATTTGTTGAAGAGCTTTTGGCCTTAATTAAGAAGCCTACGCTTTATAGCTTCAATTAATTTAGTAAATAATTTAATTTGAGTTTTATTTGCTTTTTACATCCGCAGTTTTTTTTTTTAGTAATTTTTTATAATTAATAACTTTGCAAACATTGTCTGACATTCTTAAATATTTTTAGGGTGACCAAAAATAAACTTTAATATTATCTCATTTATATTTAATAATTTTTATTCAGTCAATTATTTCAGTACGTAAACCATATATAGTAAAATATGGCTATGAATAATTCATCTTCTTTTAAATAGATTATTAGTAGCATAGTTATTTGCCTATTTAAAGTTTTTATATTCTATTCAATTTTGAAACTCATTTGTTTATATTGTAGTGTATTTTAGTCACTTTTAAATGACTCATTTCGGGGAAAAAAGTCTCAGGGAACGTTGTCAGTTAATTAATAAACTATGACCAAGTTATTTGGGGCACTTGGCAAGGTGGCAAAGGTGATGAGTAGTCAGAGGAGTCAGAGATTTAACCGAAGGTGATAGCAATGCGAACTGTTTGAGTGGATTGTGGCAAGGTTGTAATGCCACATGCAACAGTCATAAATATTCCACAACAGATGATGATGCCCCAGTTGGAAAAGCTATAACAATAACTATAACAATACGACTGTGAGTGCGAATTGCAATTGGAATTAGAAACAAGAAACGTGAAAGGTGCCAAAAAATAAAAAAACGAAGACGAGGAATTTGTAGAGTGGGGTCAATGTGGCAGCCACAAGGGGCGGCAACAGATTTGACGACAGCACGAACTGAACAATGAGCGAGTTGTGCTCATAACTAATGCAGTCGTGTCCCAGTTGAATCGCTCGTCAGGTGTGAACTAGTTTAAGTCAATCAAGGAGCCTGGCCCACAAGAGGCAGCTGTCCAGATGCATCATGTGGCAAGTGGCAAGTGGACACACACGAATTGTCGAACAACTTGACCGCAAAAGACAGCCTGTGTTCTGGACGGGGATAGGGATGGGAACGAAGGAGGAGAAGACGGGCTGTGTGGCATGCAGAGAGTAGCAAGCGACATGTGGCATGTGGCATTCCCCCGTTTGCCAAAAGGTCGTTGGCGTGTGTGCAACTTGTTTTTCAGACACTGTATTTAAGAAATAGCAAAGGTCTATGCAGTTTGTCGCAGAAGAAGCGTGAAAGACAAGAGAAGCGACAAAAGACTATGGAGTCTATATGACCATGTTTATTTATTTATTTATTTATTTATTTAATGTCAACTAATAGCAGTTGACCAATTAAGTAAAAATTAAAGTATAATACATATAAAAATTAAGTTAAATATTTATAGTTAAATTTAATGTTAAACTGAAAAGATAAAAATAAATTTAAAAAAAAATAGTCTGTCCATCTTTAGGAACATCTAGATTTTGGATGATTAAAGAGCTAGAGGTACCAAACATGATAGGTACGTTTAAATGTATCATAAAAGAATCAGACGCAGGAAATCGGATAAACGTAAATGGAATATTTTTCAATCTATAGCAGCGGTGGGCACGCATTGGCTCCGGGTGCAGCGACTCCTCTCAACTCTTTTTCTGCCTATTCGGCGTCATGAAGTCGCACAAAAGACTAGCTGCTGATGTTGCTGTAGTTGCTATTGTTGTGCTCCCGAATTCAGATTTTGTGCCCACCGCTGATCTATAGCATTGAAATTTGGCACATATTATTTATAATATAGTTGGGAATTGTTCTGAAGTTTTCAACATAATCAGGTAATAAGTGTCTAGGCTATTCAAGAAACCATTTTACACAGCCTCGGACGAAACAAAGAAGAAGGAAACATTGACATATAAGACTTGTACTATTCTTTCGACATATTAAATTGCTTCAATAAAATTTAAAATTTCCTAACACCTTTCTAAACCAAGTACAGGGTCTCTCCAAGTCTAGCACACTTGCCTGTAGCCTTTTCCACTAAATTGCTTCTTTTTTTTTGGGGACAACCGCAAGTAAATGGGAGTGGCGGGAAGGGAGGGGAAGTGGAGGGGATGCAACTAAAATGCCACAATACCAAAAATACGCGCATGCAACAAATTTGGGTCGCCTGAATGTGAATCACTCGCACTAAATGCTCTCTCTCTCTCTCTCTCTGTCTCTCTCTCTCTGTCTCTCTTCCCTGTCTCTTTCTTTAGTCAGTGAGCTGCCATGTCGGGCACGCTCTTTGAGATGGAGGATCCACAGCAGCAACAGTTGGAGGCAGAGGCAGCGGCAGCGGAGCAGCTGGTTGCGTGCCTGGCCAGAAGCCTGGAGCTGAACGATGGCGAGTCCGTCTTGACCGCCGTCGGCAGCTCCACGACGATACAGAGCAACTGCGATGGCAGCGACAGTGGCCTGGATGTGCCCAGCAGCTGTTGCCTGTCCCGGGTGACCCTGCAGCGCGGCCTGAGCAGCACCAGCGGCGGCTACACCAGCAGCAACGGCCTGGAGGAGATCTACGACAGCTGTGAGCTGCAGCTCATCGGCGGCGGCGGTGTCTCGCCCAGCGAGCAGAGCAGCGAGTGCTCCCAGACGAAGACGACGCCGCCGAGACGCCAAGGCGCCACTGCCAATGGCAGTGTCAAGAAAAAGGTGGCCATGTTCGAGCCGGAGCCTTGTCAACCCCCATCCCAGTCCCATTCTCCGGTCAAGACGCAGGAGCAGCTGCGTGGTCGGGTGGCCAACTTGAAACGGGCCGCCAGCTTGCCCAGAAACGGAGCGCCCACCACGCCGGGCCGCGACAGAGCGCGCATCTCCAACTCCAGCTCCTTCCGGGTGCCAACCAGTGCGGCCACTCCCACGCCCGCGCCCATGCGAACGCCACGCCCACAGAAGCCAGACACGCTGCCCAGCGCCCTGAATCGCGCCCAGTCCGTGCAGCGGCTCGCGCAGGTGCAGCGCACGCCATCCCTGAGTCGAGCCCGCACCCCGGGCACGCCCTCCGACGACGGACGCTGGCCAGCGAACCGGGGATCAGCGGGATCAGCCAGACGGGGCATGTCCGTGACGCCGGACGTGATGGCCAGTCGCATGCGAGGCAGTCCAGCGCCAGGTGAATTTTATTTATTTATTTTATTTTATATTATTTATTTATTGTCAGGCTAAAAGCAGCCGACACAACAATTAATTTAAAAATATGACTTTAAAATTAAAGAATTATATATTTTTTTTAAGTCACAAAACAAATTTAAATTATAATTAAATATTCTGGGGTATCTAAAATGAAGAAGAAAATTTTTGGCCCAATCAGACCAAAATGATAGTAATAAGTGGTTAGTTGGTAAGACTAGTTAAAAATGATAATAAAGAGGCTTCAACAGTGGGCGGAGAACGCTCGAAACTAATCGTACAGTGCAGACTATTCTAATCAGCACACAGAATACGAAGAGGTTCGTGCAGTTCCCAGTTAGTGGAACAACGTTGAAGATGTAAAGGATTAAAGTTTCGAGTTACTCCAGAAGGTACGTTGAAGGTTATTTCATCCAACAAATCAGCCGAGTCTATACGACCCTGCAGTAATTTGTGGATGAACATTACTCCAAGCATAATTCTACGGTTAGTAAGAGAGAAAAGATTGAGTAAGAGAAGTCTACTAGAAGATGAAGGCAACTGAATTTCCGAGTTCCAACTCAAGCAACGTAAAGCATAAATTAAAAATTTTTTTCAAACCGACTCTATCCTGGCACGATGGGATTCATATTGAGGAGACCACACACATGATCCATACTCAAGAATTGGACGAACAAGAGACGTGTAAAGAAGTTTAGTAGTAAAGGGATCATCAAATTCCTTGGACCATCGCTTGATAAACCTGAGAACTCCCAATGCTTTATTGACAGCTATAGCAATATGCTTTTCAAATTTCAGTCTATGATCTAGAACTATACTCAAGTCATTAACTGATCTTTCGGAATCATTCAAGCATTCCAGTACAATGCCATTAACTGAATACTGTGATATAATGCGGGAAGATCTATAGAAAGTCATAACTTTACATTTCGAACTATTGAGATTTAATAAATTATCTTGCCTGCTAGTCCCACACGGTTATGATACGAATCCTTTGTTATTCCCACAGGTGGCACCTTGCCGCGTCGTCGCAGGCAGCAGTCTGTGGAGGATCTGAGCGCGGGGCGATTGTCGCGCAGCAATTCCATCAGCCGGGCAGCTGTGGTGGACGCCAGGATGACGTCCTCGGTGATGCTGATGCCCACGAGTCGCCGGAGTCTGGCACCAGCCACGGTCACCTCCAAGGTGAACTCGCTGCGACGTCCGCAGCAGCAGCTGACGGTGCCCAGGACACGCATCTACCATGAGACGGCGGTGCAGACGGCGCTGACCAGCGAGGACCTGGAGCAGGTGCTGGGCGGTGGCATGCTGCAGACCCGTGCCCTGGACGCCGTGGAGCAGCTGGACCAGAGCACGCAAGCGGAGCCGGATCAGCGGGATCACGAGCTGGAGCAGCTGCGTCAGGAGGTGCGTCAGCTGAGCGGCAAGCTGCAGCGCGAGCGGGAGGAGAAGCTGGCCATGCAGCAGGAGCTGCACCTGAACACGGAGCGGGTCATGGGCATGCTGGAGCTGGCCCGCGTGGTCAGCGCCAGTGCGGGCACACCCACGTCCGAGGACAGCGGCGACGGCAGTGGTCACGACAGCCTGCTCATGCTGGAGTCCCAGATCCAGATGAGTGGGCACGAGCTGTTCGAGCGTCAGCAGGAGATCGGGCAACTGCGATCCTTGTGCCGCGCCCTGCAGCTGGAGATGCGACGCTCGCTGGCCACGCAGCAGCTGCTGCTGCAGGAGAAGGCCGCCATGGAGCTGGAGTCGAGTGAGCTGCAGGATTTCCTGCAGCACGAGAAGGCCGCCCAGTGCGATGCTCTGCGGGAACTGGAGGCGGAGTACCAGGCGGCCAAGGCGCAGCTGGCCAATCGCGAGGAGGAGGCCAAGGTGCTGCGGGACGAGTGTCGCCACCTCGTGCGCCTCAACGAGCAGCGGCGCCAGGAGAATCGTCTACTCCAGACGAAATACGCCGCACTGGAGAACAAGTCCAGGGAGCTGATCCATCAACAGAATGCGGCGGTGGCCGGAGCGTCCACAGCTCTCTCCGGACTCCATGCCCGACTGCACAGTCTCGTGGAGCAGCTGGTGTGCTCCTACAGCATTTCCGAGCAGGATCTGGAGGTGAGTTTGAGATCCAATCAATGTGTTGGAAGACTTACTAAAGTTCTTTTTTCGACAGGACATCCGCTTTCAGGCGGAATCCTTGGCTGCAGAGTCGGAGCACGCCCAGAACGGCCTCAAGCCGAATGGCCTGGACTTGCCCCTGAATCCCGCATCGAATGGCGATGCTCTGCACACTTTGGTCCTGGCCAGCGACGGCTCGTTGTCGCCGCAACGGAATCAATCCTTCATAGCCGCTGTCATCGGTGCCATACGCCAGGCCACGACCCACTCCGGGAAGCGTCTCTCGCTGCGTCAGGCGGGCAAACGACCGGGACAAGGATCAGCCGCAGGACCAGCTGCTGGACATGGCCTGCCCGGAGCACAGCACAGTAACGAGCAGACCAATCTCAATGGCAACGGAGGTGACGATTCCGATTCGACTGAAATGCTGGACTCGGAAACCGAGGTGAGAGCGCGAATTCATTAATAGATGAATCTCTTTTTAACTGTCAACTAAAACTATTTCAGCCCTGTTTGCTCATGATGGACAATGTGCTGGAGGATGTGGTGCAGCCGGACTCGCACTCCCACAACATGGTCTCCTCCTGCACGGGCATGATCTCGCAGATCGAGCTGCCCACGGAGCTGGTCAGCAGCCAGTGCAGCCAGCATCAGCACCAGCACCAGGTGACTGTCAACGGTGATGATTCACTGCAGCAACTGTCGCAGGCCATCACCAATCGCCAGCAGATGGAACTGCACGTACACAAGCTGCACATGAAGTGAGTGACATATCCATCTGACAAGTGGACCTATCTAATCTTTGATTCCTTTAGCAATCGCGATCAGTGCAACACGGAGGAGCTCAGCTGCCATGATTCCCTTGCGGAGCTGCCCTCGCTGATGGAGTACAGCACAGCTCAGGCAGTTGTCGACCAGGTCATCGAGGTGGACACTCTGGTCACCAAACTGCTCAAGGTGCTGCGACTCGTGCAGCTGGACAACGACAATTGCATTCAGCAACTGATCGTGGACAAGTGAGTGCGAATCATTTAACAGATTTCCAGTTGGTACTTTAAGTATACATATATTCCTGTTCTGCAGAAACAAACTACAACAGCATAAGGAGGACATGCTGGAGAAGCTTAAAGACTTGGAGGATGTCAATCTGAAGCTGCAGGATGAGCTCATGGATGCCACGCAGGAGCTAATGATCAAGGGCAGCGATTTGAGTGGCGCCAAGGCTGAAATGCAGCGACATCGCAACGAAATCGACGTAAGGTTTTAGCCACGTTTTAAGATACATACTTTAATTTGGACATTTTGTTGTGTTGCGCACCCTTCGAAGACATTTCTATATATCTTTATCGTTTAGTCGCCAGATATATTTTCATATGTTTAAACACACACAGACACACACAAGCGATCGTATATTATCTTATCTTATGTTAATCGTATCTTTAGTCATACAATTACACGTATTATTTGATTAGAATAAAATAAACTCTTGGCCTATTTTATATACATTTCATTTTGTTTATCATCAACATTACAATTACAATTACCATTATCTTGATCTTGATCATGATTTCCTTGTACTTTGTTTCTCATGCCAACGATTTGTAATTCATCAATGGATCAATCAAAGTCACAAATCAAATTCAAAAGCGCACTCTTTCGTTTGAAATGAAATCCGTTGACTAATATTGCCATCTACTCACCATAATCACCACAATGCCCCTTCCCCTCACCGCCTCCGCCTCTGCTCTTGCTGCTCGTCCTGGCAGCGTCTCAATGAGGACATTTGCACGCTGAGCACTTTATGCAGCAGCTACAAGAAGCTGTCGCCCACCACAGAGTTTCCGCCCATGCAGCTGTTGTCGCCCACCCAGTCGCCCATCCAGGAACAGGGTGACGTCCTGGGCATCCTGAATCTATTGAAAATGTGGCATTCCGGCGGACAGCTGCAGGATGTTCGTGTCAGCAGCTATCTGACATCCATCACACAGCTGACGGTGAGAGATCTTTAAGCTGCCAACCACTTGCCTTACTCATCCAATTTCCGGTTAGGTGAATACGGTTCCTCAGCCGGACAACAATAATGTGGAACGTCTGCGCATCTATGCCAACCAATTGGAGCAAGTCTCACGTGTCCTGGACGACTGTCAGAGCTTGGAGCAACATACACCGTTGCAGCAGCTGCGTCAGGACATGGAAATCGTGCGTTTGAATGCCAACTGGACGCAGCTGCTGGACAACTCCAACCCCAACTCCAGCAACACGGAGCAGCGCGATCTCAATGCTAATGAAGCGGATGTGCCCACGTCCAGGCCTTGAATGGTGTCAAATTGTTGTTAATTATCTAGTTCACTATTAGTACTTAAAAGTTGTTTAACTTAACGTAGTTAGTTACAAATGTTTGCGTCCAATTCTAATCGAGGAAACAAGGCTAAAATTAGACAAACATTCATTTGCTAGCAGCCAAAAAATCTATTCAAATTTTATAATCAAAATCTTAGCGTTTCGGGACAAACTGCTCCCTTTATTTAAACTAGTTATATGGCATATATTTATGTTGCCCTACTCCTTAGATATATTATATTAATTGCTAGAAGTTTAAAAATCTTTTCGAATTAGTTCCAAATTCAAATTTTACTGTCAAAAATAGGTTATGCTTATTGGCCCGCCTGGAAGTATGCAATACTCTGTAAATAAAATTTAAATTGGCCTCAGCTTAATAGTATGCAACGGCTCTCCGCGCGCCTGATCCAAGTGATAAAAGTGGTCCGCGCTGGGCAAAAACGGAACAACTTTTCTGAAATTTTTGAGAGCAATTTTTTCGGCCGGAAAAGTCAACTTTTTCGTTTTTTGAGCTAGAAATTTGAAAAAAATATCAGAAGTTTTGTTGAATTTTTCTTGAATTTCTAATTATTTTTGTTTCTCAATTTTTTTGTTATTTCTCAATTTTTTTTTGTTTTTTCTCAACTTTGACACCAAACCAATTTTAGATTGAACTTAACTAATTTACAAAATTTTGGATTTTGTTGTTTTTTTTTAAATTGTTTTTATTATATTTTAAATTTATTTTTTTGGAAAATTGCAAATCTAATTTCAAATTTGGCGCGCAGTTATATTTAATATTGTATACTTTCGGGCTGCATTGAAATTAATAGTTAGGCCAAATTTTTATTGCATACTTTCATGCTGAAACTTAAAGGCTTTGGCAACACGATTCAGAGTATGTTGCATACTCTTGTGCGGCAATTAAAGTTATTTTTAACATATATGTTGCATAGTTTCAGGCGGCAATCTGAAAGCTGAATGCAACCAGTGTTGCCAATTTGTCCGTTGTGCGGACAGATTTGTCCGTTTTGGAACTGCTATGGAAAATATTTTACTGGCTAATAAAGAGCTAATACTTTCAATATTCTATTAATTTTTAAAGCTATGATAATTTTTTTAAAATTATTATTATATATTAATAAGAAAACGTTGTTTGTCCAGATTTTTTGTCCTTTACAAAAAAATCTGTCCGTTTTCTGTCTTTTATTTGAGCTTAACTGGCCTTTTTTTGTGTAGAGGCGTTGGCAACAGTGACTGCAACGCTTTTACGCGTTTTGAATAGTATTATTGTTGTATTGCGGGCAGAGCCAAATGCAGCTTAAGCACAGGGCGCAAATACCTGAATATATAGACATATAAATACGATTGAAATGCCATTTGTTTTTTTTTGACTTGATAGCAAGTTGTTTGTATAATACACGTATAAATAAATAGGTATAAACTAAATGTAAAAAATCAACTAAAGTAGAAAAAACAATTTCGCGTAATTTTTGAAAAATCCTTGAAATGGTAAGTCTATAAGTAGGCGCATATATGTATGCATAAATATATATAGTATATATATATATGTTTAAGTATATGTATATATATGGACAGCAAATGTATGTATTATGTATTTTGCGGCCGCCGCTTTTGTCTTTTGTGTGTGTTGTGGGTCTTTACAATTACAAATAATCTCACAATGTAGGTTCAGGTTCAGTTGCTGGTTCCGATGCTGGTTCAGGATGGTTCAGGGATGAGGCGCACGCCTAAAATGAGGGCTTGCTGCTGCCAATGCTGCGAGCGGGCAAACTATTTGTCTTGACTGTGGGATTGTCGCGAGCCTGCGAATGGGCAACCACAATGCTGAGGCACTGCACCCACTCCTCAGCATTCTTGCCATCCTTGGGCTTGAGTATTAGTGTCTGATCGGCCGTGAAAATCTCAAACGCCTTGGGTATGTTGCGTGCGCCACGCGAAACCTTCACGGAGCGTATTTGATTCACATCGATGCTTTCGCCGCCACTCTGTAATCGATAAGAGAATATCGATAAGTTGATCGATCATTGATAGCAGTTGTTGCTCAACGCATGGTGAAATTTAATAACATGGTGACAACCACTTGTTTGAGTCTGTGGTGAAATTATTAAATGAAGTAATTTCATCATGAATTTTGTACTCTCTTTTAGAGCAAATTCGTCGCCTTGTTAATAACTTAATGAATTGTTATTGTTGTTAATAATGGCTTCACTACTTACAGATCCCTTGCAGGACAAATGGGCGCCAGAGAGCGTAAAGTAGCGTGTGCGCCAGCGCCTAAAGAGCCGCCACTTGCCCTTCTTCTCCTTGAGCTGACCCTCGATCATGGGCTGATTGCTGCCATTGAGAAAACCAACCGCCTTGTCCGGATGATTGCACAGAAAGCAGCCCCATTGATATTCCAGCTCATTGCAGTTCGGATTCGACTTGTTCGTCTTGGACACTTCGAACACATCGAGAAATCCCGAGTGACGCAGCTCATTCACAAGTATCTCGCGGTCCTAAAACGACATTCAATTAATTACCAAGAGATTAATTTAAGGCTGGGAGCACACAACTTTACCTTGACCTGGGGAAACTGACTGGTGACCAGTTCGGTGAAGCTGCGATTCTCGCACTTGAGTATCTGCCAGATATTCTTCAGATTGCTGATGCCCGGCTCACGTGTGCTTAGCACACATTTCTCCTTGACCTAAACAAAATAAAGAATGCCAATTATTAGAGAAGTTGTCCTTAGATTCCGATTTGAGAAAAGATACTATACACGAACGTCGAAAAAACTTAGAAATCTAAAATTAGGAATCAAATAATTAGGGATCCAAAATAACGAATCGAAAATTAGAAAGATAAAAATTGGGTAACCAAAAATTATGAAAACAAAAATTAGGAAAAGCCGAGAAAAATATTTAATTATTTGTCGAACCATTTATTTCAAAATCAGGACTTCGATTGCCAGTGCATGGATATTGATTCGAACAATTTATTTCAAAATCTGCATATTTACGAGGTGTGTTCAAAAGAAAAGGTGAATTTTGAAGGTGAAAAAGCGTTGTTACAAGTGTTTTATATTCGAGGGCAATTACTTTGAAGGGGACAAAATAGATATTGATGAAAAAATAAGTACTTTTCAAAAAAATTCAAAATTCACCTTTCCTTTTGAACACACCTCGTATATTGTGTGCCACCTTAAAAATATAAAAAATCCACAATTTTTTCATCTTTGTGTTGGTCGTACATATGTATTTAGTAGCGATTTAAGACGGTTCTCTACCCTTTCTTATTTTGATTGTTTTTTTTCGGGCCTGTCTCCAATAAAAGGAAAACCAAAGATACTTTTCCAATTTATTTTTCTGCTAATTTGTTTACTCTGAAAATTTATTCCTAATTTATAATTCCTAATTTTTGCTACCCTATTTTGGATTCTTAAAATTTTATTCTTGGTTTTTTTTTCTTCTTTTTTAAAATTCCTTAAAAAAGTTTTAGAATTCGTAGGAGTTACCATGAGAAAACACTTACAAAATGGCGCACTTGAAAGTCTAGGAAGATCATGTGAATCCAGGTCTTGGGGTTCCGTGTGCGCATCGTGAAGCACGTCTTGGAGTACAGACAATGAGGTCCACGTATCTGGCAGGCAAAATGCAACTTGGCCACCTTCTTGCGACGCTCTGCAAATTCATTGGAAACTGTGTGATGTGTATGTATATGTGCATGTGTGTGTGTGTGTGTGTTGGAGAGAGAGTTAGAGAAGAGAGTAAGAATATGAATAGAGAGAGACTTACCCTCAATGCTGCACCTTGTGGGCGGTGGCAAGTGCTGTGATACCTCATCCATGTACGACTTGATGGAGACAAAGTTCTTCTCGCAGAACTGCTGGACGGGATCGCGCATTATCTGATATGGCTCAAAGGTGCTCATGCGCTGATCCATCACGCTGTTGGCGTTGAGCAAGGTGCGACTCGTGTTATCACTGCGACGAGGAGCCACATTGGTGGTGGTCGTGGGTCCCGAGACGATCACCTCGCTCTGCAGAGGAAGAGGGATTCATTGATACTGGAACTTCCCAAATTGGATATTACTTTAACTTACATTTCCGTTGACGGGCAGCTTCGTCACGGACTTGGCATTGCCATTGCTGGAGGATTGGGGCAGCGCTGGCGATGCGTGATGCACGGACACGGCGTTCTGGGATTGCTGAGCTGCCGTTGAGGCAGCTCCTCCATTTCCCGACTGCGGTATGGAAATGGAGCCCACGGATTGGTTCAGGGCATCCGTGCTGTACTTCATCAGCACCGTGCTGGAGTTGAGTAGCGTCGACGGTCCTTGGGAGTGTGGACGCACCTTGGATGGCGACGTAGTGACAGTGACACCACCGGAAGTCACGGGAATGCCATGCTTGTTGTGTCCCGTGATGATGACATCGTTGCTCAGTGGCGGCACCGGAGTCACCGGCGGATTACTAGGAGTTGTTGGTGTCTTGGGCGTGGCACCCGTCTGGACCACGACGTTGCCGTTGGAATTGCCGCCGGGCTGTTGATTGATTTGTGAGTTACTCAAGCGCGTCATGCTCTTGTGGAGTCCTCCAACCGATCCGCTGGCCACATTGAGTCGCGTCACGCTTCTGTGCGTGTTGCTCGCCGGATGCAGTCGTCCGGTGCTGCGGGAATCGCCCAGCTTCACCCGCCGAGTGTAGCCCGTGTGCGGAGGCGTTGGTGTCGGCGTGGGCGTGGCCACGGCCAGAGGCGCTGCTGGCGTGGAGGTGGCAATGGGCGTGGGCGCAGCATTCGAAGTGGGCGTGGCCATGGCGTTGATAGCACTGCTGGGCGGCTGGAGAATGTTGCTGCTGCTGCTGGCGGGCGTGGCGGAGGAGGAGGAGGAGGGAGCTGGCTTAATGGGAAGATTGGAGCTGTTCAGGCTGACAATGGTGACGCCGCCGGATATCTTGTTGCCCACATCGTGCTGGGAACTCAATGCCGCATTCTTCTGCCGCACACAGGCCAACACCTTGTCCGTGAAGAGGACCGGGTAGGCGGAGCACAGCCTCGTCGCCTCCTGCTGCAGCAGCGCCTGCGCCGGCAGATGCTCCAGCACAAAGTCCAGAGCCTGCTGGGCCGTCTCCTTGCTGCCAATGCCCGACGTGGTCAGGATCTGGGCACACAGCGTGATCGTGCTCGGATTGGTCTTGGCCGCCAGACGCACTTGCTCGAAGTGATCCACGAGCAGATGGGGCGCATGCTGGGCCAGCTTGAGCAGGATCTGCATGGTGATGTTGGAGGTGTCGCTGTCCTGCAGAAAACCACACAGCTGGGCGACGCAGGATTCCAGCACCGCCGGCGACTTCTGCACGATGAGCAAATAGAGCTGGAAGACGGCCATCCGCTCCTGGGCATCGCACTGAGGCAGCAGGGGAATCAGCAGCGGAGCATGCGGCGTCACCGTCTCCGGCGAGACCTCGTAGACCTGGGAGAGCACACGAAGCAATCCATAGTTGCCGGCCAGGATGGAATCCATGATGGGGTCCATAATATCTATCAGGAGATAGGCATAATCAATGGCGGCCAGCGAGAGATAGCTGGCCAGATTCCTGGACAGCTCCTTGTTGCCCTTGGGCAGAAACTGCACGGCAATGGGCAGCGCTATTTTCATCAGTTCCTTCTTGTCATAGTTCTGAAAGGGAGTTGAAACGAAGATTAGCAGTGGGACACAGAAGCATTCACTAAGTCAACTTACTAAAAATATGCTAGAAATTATGTCGGCGGCAATCTTGGCGTGAGGCGGCTCCTCCTTGGTGGCAGCCACCGGCTGAAGATTCCACAGCAGACACGTCTTCAGCAGATCCACCAAGGCGGCGCAATAGCGCTCCGCACTGCGCGTCTCCCGGATGCAGGAGAGCACTCGAGTGACACAGATCTCCACCACGCTCTGGTCATTGTTGTTCTTCACGTAATCCGCATGGGAGATAATTGGATTGATTTCAGACAGCTACGAAATAAATGGAAATATTTAATGTCATTTTTTGGCAAGCAATTTATTTTTTGCATAAACTTTTTAAGCTAAAGACATAAACTAAATTTTAAATTTGAAAAAAATCTATTAAAATATTAACTAAGTTCAATTAAAATTTTACAAAAACTGTTTGTTTATTTTAAACTATTTATAATCTGTTTCTTCTTCAAAAATATTCAATCAAAAACTGTCTGAAGCTTTATTAACCTTAGTTATCTGACTAACTTTATTAACTTTATTGTTACAGTTTGTCAAGAAATTCTTTGCAAACCCTTAAAAATGTAATATTTTGACTTTAAATAAAAAAATAATAGCTTATTATGTATACTTGGAAAGGTCATTTAATTTTCGTTCGAATGATGCAAAAATTTCCTTAACCCATTGAGTACCTATGAAATATTTAGAATTTTTGCAAAAGTCTACTTCTCCATTTTTCACAAAAAAAAATTTGATGCAAAAAAATTCTTGGAACAATTCTAGGAGTAACTGCAAAAAAAGTTTTTTAAAATATTTTTGCTAGTATTTTTTAAAATTTTTATAAAAACCTAAAAATTACCATTTTTACCCATTTTTTCTCATTTTCATGCAAAAAGTGCCTTTTTTGCAGTTTTCAAAAAATTCTAAAAAATACTAGCAAAAATATTTTTAAAAATTTGATTTGACATTTGATTGAACAATCGATTGATTGTACTTACCACCTCTGTGATGTCATTGACAATGTCGGCATCGGGCACTGAGAACAGATCTCCGGCGCGGGACAAATCGCGCTTGGCGAGCACTTTTGTAAACAGTTCGTGCATCTCGAGCAGCGTCGTGAGTTGGAGTCTCTTTTTAGTCAATCATCTCCTTGGGGCATCTGCAATGACAATGGTTTTTTTTGGGACATTAGCTGGGCATGTGGAAGGAGCACTCAACTGCATCTCGAATCTCGAATCTCTCTCACTGGGCTGTTGACTTCCCATTGGCGACGCATTTTCATTGCCATATTTGTTGTTTTGGCGCTTTGCCAGGCTGCTGGCGCCGTCGCCTTTTTATCTTATCGCCCTGACAATTAAATGGGCGAGGGGCAGGAAGGAGAAGGGGTTGGTATCTGTTAGAGGCACAACTAGCGCCTAAGCAGACCTTCTCCTGCTCCATTCTCCATTCGCCTCACTCCACTCTCCACTTGACTAAATATTTGCTGCAATAATTTTTACACTTACTCTCCGCCTATCTGTCTGTCTCTTGCCCTTTCCTTTCCTTTCTCCTCTCTCTATTTCCCTTTCGCGCTTTCTCTGTCAGTCCATATATCAGTCAAGCGTCTGGGTCTCGAGTTGAACTCATGTCTGGCTTTTCATTCTATATAAATAGAGATACTTTCTGGCCACTAAATACTTGTTGAATTGTCCTCACTGCTGTTGTAGAAACTTCAACCGTTGCCGATATTAACTGTGATATTTGTCTGATAAGACTATATAGACAACACCATAAATATTATATTAACACCTGCACTTGCCTATAAGTTCTTATCGTAACTGACCTTTAAGTTAATATTTATTTTAATCGAAAAAATTAAAAAATGTATTTAGTGGCAGTATCTTTAGACGATCTGTTGTTGCTGTTGGTCAAGGTTAACTGTAAAATATATATACATAATTATATATATACACATACACACACTTGTTAAGTTTTGTATATTCAACTGATTCGACAGATTTGACACAATGCAATAATTCCGCAGAAGGTAAACTAAATACATTTTGTATTTTTTGTGTTTCTGTTTTCGTCTGGGGATTCCCTGAGTTGGACTCACGAGAATGAAAAGGAGGGTGGGGTGTGGGGAGTGGAGAATATGGGGGATACTCCAAAGTGCCTCGGTGCAAATAAACACATGGCAATTGTTTGCTCTGATATCACAGACCTGTCGACGTTAAAGTTGAATGTGAATGCAAGCAAATGTTTCTTGGCCAGCTGTGTGTATGCGTGTGTGTGTATGTGTGTGTGAAGAATGCACTTGGCCAAAAGGGGAAGCAAGGGAACTAAGTACTTAGATTTTGATTAGATGCGCAGAATTCCACAGTGAGCGGATTAAGACTTAAGTCGCCAGCCTAAGACTGAATGGAATTTGCTTTGTGGGCGCAACTTGCAACTGTCTCTATCTCTATCTCTGTCTTTGTATCTATCTCTATCTCTTTTGCTGTCAGTCTCTGTTTGTAGTTGTGGCCACATCAAGGAAGCGACGCCAACGCGTTGTGGTTTATTAAATTTTGAAAAAATATCAAAAAGGAAAATATAAAAAACCAAAAGTTGCATAATCTTAAAGAGGCTTTACACGCGAATTGCAGACGCAGACAACGACAATTGGGACGGACGGACAGACGGACATTTGCTTCCTGGAAACCGGGACAGCAGCAGCAGTCGTTGTTGTTGTTGTTGTTGTTTCTGTTGCTGTGGTTGTTGTTATTTATGGCTCATTCGCGCTCAGGTTGCAGCAAAGCAAAGAAACTGGTTAAAAAATAAATAAAGAGGCAGCAACAAGTCGCAGCAGCAACAACAACAACAACAACTATGCGCGCGCGAGAGAAAATTAAAAGAGAAATAGAAATACACGTATAAGTAATGGATGATGATGATGATGAAGGCGATGGCGATGATAATGATGATGGTGATGATGATGATGATGGCGTTGGCTAAAACATAAACCGAAACCGGTGCGGCAAGTTACAAATACAAACACAAACTCACTCACACATACAGATGCCGATAGATATAGAGATACAGCAATAAAGGTAGAGAGAGGGAGAGAGCCGAAGAGGAAACTGATTTTGTTGGCTCAGTTCAGTGAAGTTAAGTTAAGACAATAATTCTAAGTTCGATTCATCGAATTTGCTAATTTGTTTTTGGCCAAAATGACAGAGTTCAAAGCGTTGGCAACCAGTTTCAATAATATAATAAACATATGCAAATTAAATGACTCAATGAAAATCTCTAAAATGGCAAGAACTCGAAAGAAAGCCAAGATACTAACAGGGCCAAGTGCAGTGAAGTGGCAAGTGGCATTGATATATAATATGATCCGCTCTCGTCTTCTATTCTGTTTCTGTTTCTGGGCAACTCTCACATAACCTATCATAACAAAATGATTCAAATGGGGGCGACACACGGGGCGTATACGTATTGAAATATTCCGATTATTCCGATTTCAAGTCACAAGTGTTTTGTTCTTGTTTGCGCATTCCTTTCACAGTTATTTGCCAACAGTTGTTGTTGTTATTGTTGTTGTTGTTGCAAATACCTGGCCTTAGCAAAGCGTCAAGTGTCGAGAGCCCGATCAGTTGCAAGTAACAAGTTGCAAGCACAAAGACACAATTCAACTTCAGACGCTGACTTAGTCATAGTCATAGTATAAGTATTAGTTGTAGTCTTAGCTTTAGTTAGACACACACACATACACACACAGCGAGTGCTGTGACTGTGTTGTGTCTGTCTGTCTAAATGTCTAAACTTGTTTTTGGCCCGTCTTTGGTTTATGGCTTGGTTACCTACCCTACGCATGCGCAGAGTCTCTTATTGCCGGATCTTTTGACTGCAGTTGCAGTTGCTAATAGATTCATCTGGCCAGCTAAGCCGATTGGAAATCAAATAATTGATATTATTATTATTATGTATCTTAAAATTGAATGTATACTAGAAATGTATCAAAAAATAATAATTAGTTCTAGGCACATTTCTCTTTTGATATCAGCTTATTCCAAAGATACGCTATTATCAAAAATTATTGCTTTTGATTATATTGATTGTAAAATGCTTACAATCAATTTTATCAGATGAGAAAGTTCTAGTTTTACAGTTTTTCAGTAAAATAAAATTATGATTGATGGATTTTTAGTTTAATATTTGGCATTACTTATGATTAAAGTCGAACAATAGATAACTAACCGTATACATTACATATGGTACTTGTTAAATATATCTGAAGCAACAGATTATCAGGGCTGTTCCGGTTTTCACTTTTTACTTTTTGGCATTTAGTGATTTGCATTTATTCACTTTGAATTTAGACTAATTGTTTGAAAATTATTGTTTTTTGCTATATCGGACTTAAACTCCTCAACTCAAAGTGATATCAATCCGCTGAATATAGCCGAAATGGTATTAGAGCTGATTAAAGAAATTCAATTCCGACAAATATTATCGAAAGTGAAACTCGGAACAGGCCTGAATATTTAGTTTTGTTTCAAGGCCTGCTCTATAAATGTAAAAAGTTGTAAAGCTCTACAATTAGCAGATAGATCACGTCTAATTTGTGGAACAGCCACTTCTTCTTCTCAGCTTAATTCACAACTTTTCTTTTCCAACTTTCGATCATCAGTCATGTGCTTAGATCCAAATACTGATCCTCAGCTCAGTTCGCTTACCTTCCTATAGTTGCTGTCCATACAAATTGCTTGGCGAATTTATATTAAAGCACAGCGTGAGAACCCAAATAAGAAGAAATTAGCAAAAATGAAAAAAGTACAAAATAAAAAGAGAATTTATGTTATCCCCTGCCTCATTTGGCGTGACTACAAAAATACATGCACACACACATTCATATATATGTACATAAGTAAATACAACATCAACACGGTAATCCGAGACAGACACAAGCTAAACCAAGGCAAGGGCTGGGACACCCAAGGGGAGGGAGATCGGTAGGGGGGAGGGGATAACTTGTTGAAAAATGAGCGACGCGTGAAACTTATTAATGAAAAGAGCCGCACACGAAATAATTATAAGCAAATAAGAAAAAAGGAAAGGAAAACAAAAATCTGAAATCCTCAAACACAGCCAATAATACAAAAAAATAAAGCAGGTAGCTTAAATCGAGAACTGAACCAATTTGAGCCGCTAACGATTAACGGTTTACGCTTGGACTTACCAAAATTGCATACGACGAGTTTAAGCCTAAAGTGCATATGTATAGGCTTAAGTATATGTATGTCTGGTTGCAAGCAGGCTGTGGGGCAGCAAACACAGCTGGTCAGATGATGGAACTGGAATTGGAACTGGAACTGGTCGATGTCGAATTCCTAGTCGTGTCTGAACACAGCTCCAAACCAGACGCGCTCTCGCTTGCAATCTGTCTCTCTCTCTCGCTTGTGCTCTTTATGCTCTGCTGAGCGGGGGATAACAAAAGAAAAACACTTGAAAAGGCACGAAAAAGGTAGACGACGACTTTGACTGTTTGTTGTTGTTGCTGTTGTTGTTGTTGCTGGTGGTGATGGTGCGATTGTTGTTGTTGCTGTCGGCCAAGTCAGCCGCACAGCCGCCGTTGCTGTTGCTGTTGTTGCTGTTGTTGTTGGCTTTGGGTGTAGTTCAATATGAATTTTATTGCTGTTGTTGTTGCTGCTGCCGCTGCCGTTGCCGATAAAGCACAAAATTCAGCATTGCTTTTAACATTATTTTTTGCACTTATTGTTGTTAATGATTTTATTGCAGCGCCAGCGCGTTAAACATTTTGCTTCTATTCGCATTTATGCAAATAAAAAAGCGTAAACCAAAAAAATATATAATAAAGACTAAAAATCGAACAAATTCGTATTGTTATTCGTGTATATATTTAAGTATTATTTGTTATTTTTAACACAGTTTCGCGTTGTCTTTTATGCTTTGCGTTCTCTGCCTTCGTTTCTTCTTTTGTATTTTTGCTAATCACATTTTGTTAACAGGCCACTCACACAAGCACACAGACAAACACACACGCAGAGAGAGAGAGGGTAAAAAGCGGTGGCAGACTAACTGACGGCTCATGCGCGCTGGCCAATTCCAAGCAAACGCGTTTAGGCCAAAACGTAGACTGAATTGAAACTAAACTGTTGCTGCCAGTTGCCTGTTGCCTGCTGTTGTCTTGGCTGACTGACTGACTGGTTCGACTTGCCCTCTCTCGCTCTCTCTCTCTCTCTCGCTCCTACACACTCTCTCTACTTTGCACACTCATTCTCTCTGCAGCACTCTGTTGGCTCTCTCACTTGGCCCATGATCGCAAGCTGGCAAGTTGTTGTTGCTGCTGCTGATCGTTTTTGCTCGTGCACACACATTTATCACCCTTTGCTTATGCGCTTTTCATTCATAAACAAAAAGCGCAGCGAGCATTGTTGTTGTTTCTTGCCTGATTGCCTTTTGCTCTCACCTGTTGTGCAGCCGCAACATGTTGTCGCAGCATGTTGCTAACATCAATTCGAATGTTGCTAAGGCTAAGGTTTTGAACTTAACGGCATTAAGAGTTGACAAAACGCATTTATGAGAAAATTTGTTATATTTGTTAATTTTTATAACATTTTTTTAAAAAAATAAATTCAAAAAAATAAAAAATAATAATTAAATAAAGTAAAATGTTTTGGAAACTCTTGCTTTTAGAAACTAAGGAGATCTTGTAAACAATATTTTTACTATGGTACTGAATTAGATCAATTTAATCGTTAAATAATTAATTAAATGTAATGCATGTATTTAGACCAAGTTAATGCCAAAATTAAAAATTTCCCTCCAAAACTAGATCAGTTTTGACAAAGTGACGTAAATCAGATATCTGGAAAGAACATTTCTTTTGCGTTTTACTAACTTTACGGAACCTTTCAGATTTACACGTCAAAGTGATAATCTATTGTTAAAATACGTTGTTTGTATTTATCTATTTGCAATAATATTTACTTCCGCGCATCTTAACTTTTTAGATCTGTAAGAGTCATGTGCAGAGCTTTGGCACATAAAATAAATGCAGTCAACTGGAGCTGAAAGCTCAAGGTCATTGCCAAAGCGAACAGCTGTGGCTGAAAGTGCTTTAACGGCTCTATTAACAGTTAGGCGCTAATAGACAGACGAGCGTCCAAAGAACGCAGCAAACAAGGTGCAATCCGATTCACATTCGTATTCGTATTCGTTTTGTGCTGTATTTGTATTTGGTGGGTAACCTGGAACCGGTACTCGGTTCAGTATTGAGTGTGTTTGTATTTGCCTTGCAAATATTCATCGCCAGTCAATAGCCACGTACTCAAATACAAATAAATACTGTGACTAAATAGGTAAAGTGAATTACAGGCTAAAGGTTAAAAAACACACAGGGAAGAGTTTCCGAATGAGTTTGCTAAAATGGACATTGAGTCTTGGTTGGGAAAGTCGTCACTTAGAAAAGTTTACAAACAAATTTTTATTACACATTTAAAAAGATCATAGTGTCTACTATATAAATAGTTTTAGTCTCACTGGTTGTTATTTAAAATCAACAATTTAACTTTGCTTTGGCTTAGGCATATTTGGCAACCAGACCCTCGACGTATGCGATGTATTCCTTTTGGGCCACCTCGGTGGACTTGCCCTTGACCTTGCCCCAAGCCTCCCACTTGGCCTTGCCCTTCAGATCCAGAAGACCGGGCTTGCTGGTCTCGTTGTCACCAACGGTGGCCTGCTTGAAGAGAGCGTACAGCTCGAGGAACTCATCATCGCTGGGACGCTTGGTCAGAGACTTGACCTTCTCGGCGGCGGCGTTGAATTGCTGCGAACAAAAAACAAAAAAATAGTATTAAGTTATTGACCCAAAAAAATTATCTGGATGAATATGAAAATTCTACATTTAATTTGAATAAAACTGAATGAATTTGGCTGTAATTTCTTTTATAAAAATTAAAAATAATATTTAGCTAAATATAAATTTATTTTATCTTATAGTTTTACTCAAGAATATTAAATAAGGAGTTATATTTTTTTTAATAGCTAAAATTGAATGTTGAAATAATAATTTATAGTAAAAGCAAGTTGACTTATTACATGATATTCAAATAGAAGTTTAATTTTATGCATTCAATCTTAATTTTTATTATGAATATAAAAAATAAAAGCTAAAATATATTTTTATGCCAAAAATCAAGAAATATTTTTTGTTTTATAACTTTTATTTTAAAATTTATAATCGGTGCCAGCGATTAGCGATTGACAAGCTCGCTGATAACAGTAGCCAATTATATTGTATGTCACTATCATAAATCTACAGGTAACTTTATAGCCACTTACCTCGGTGAGGGACATTTTGGTTTAGATTTTAATCTGTAAGTAAGAAAGATTAAGAGCTTTGTTAATGACATAACAGAAATGAACTTGATGCCGGAAACCTGTTCACTAAACTAACTAAACTAAGCTAAGCTAATTGGGGATGACGACAAAAGATCTAGCGCCAAATTGTCTGGCCCGTTGAACTTTGGCACGCATCAGGCGATTATTCAGCGATCTTTTTTGAGGTCGGACCATTTACAGAGGTGCCACCGACACCAAGCGCGACTTTCACCAGCAGCCCCAACTCGCGCGGCAAACACAATAAAAATAGAAATTTATTAATTAAGAAAATAATGCCGCATCGCATGCGCTGTATAAAAAGATACACTTGTATCTAACAGATTGCGTGGCGATTCAATTGAATTAGATTTGGCGCATCCCGCCAGAAAAGGCCTTGGGCGTGGTTTACGTAGTACGTGCCCATCATACACAACGCCCACTCGACGGATTGCAAACTGAGTGTGTTGGCCCAAATAACATGACCAAAAAACACTTGGCTCTTATCTAAACGAGTCTCCGATATTCTTGTTTTGTCGAACATGTACAAAAAAGAGCACACAATATTACAATATTTGAATTCAACGAGTATAGAATCGATTGATAATTCCATTTGCTAGCTGGACTTGGAACTGCACTTACGTGGGATTTGCTGTCTGGGCGGTCACAGAACTCGACACTGTCTGAATCCGAGTCTCGTTTGGACTTTCAATTTAAGTCTTTTCGACGATCGCAACTGCGAGCGATTCTCTGCCGAAAGCTCTCGCGGAACTGGGAGCGTCCACTATCGCAATGCGGCGAGCTTTTCTGATATTCTCCGGGTTCTCACGCACCATGGTTGCTTCATGCTCCAACACATTACGTGTACTCTTGTATTACTCACTGATACCCAGACAGCTTTGAGCACTGTTGATGGATGTACTACTTCTTGTACTGATATCAACTTGGGTTGGGATTCAATCATTGGTCTCTTGGTGCGAAGGGCAACCGGCATTTTAATCGCAGATGCAGCCACACATACATAAACATACTTATATTGATTGCGAATGACTTAACTCTCTGGGAGCAATTAATCCAGAGATTATTGCACTTATCAGTTCCACACCTACTGATTACCTCACGTTTATACCATTTAACTGCAATCTATACAGCAAATGGCAACAAGACTAACGTGTACTTTCGATTGGTTTTGTTTAATTTCGACCTCTATAATTTACAACAAAATAAAGTTTAGTTTTATAATCAATAGTAATTGTAAAGTAAAGAATATAAATAGTAGTAAAGAATAAAAGTTTATAAATATTTAAATTAAAGCTCCTTAAACGCATGATTTTAAGAATTCAATTTGAAATTAAACGGCATTTTTTACACAGAAATTTCATTCTTATCTGTTGTGTTTGTCTTTTATTTGTTGCTTTTATTTTGTGTGGCATACTTTTAGGAGTAATCATTATTACCATTAATGTTAGATTTAAGGCCGTTTTTTCAATGTACACATACATTTTATTTAACATATACATAGTTTCAAATTTGACATTAATTTCTATACATTTTACGTCAAATTAAATTTTAAATAGTCTTTATGAATCGCTTTTCAATAATAAGTATGAAATACTTTTAGGCCCGTTTTTTCAATGCCTAAATAAGGTGTTTGATAACTATTGAAAATATATTTTGGCGTAAAATGTATACTTAAGCATACTTTTGAAAATTAAAACGCTTTGCTTAAAATGTATAGAAAAAAGATATTCGGGGGTGCCACAGAAATTGCTTTCGCTTGAATTTCACTTAGTATTGTATGAATACTTGTATACTTGATTGAAGAGATATTGAAAAAAGATATGAAGGTACTGAGTTGTCTTAAAAACATTATTCTTATTTGGCTAATGTGAAAATGCAAAAATAAAAGGTAATCATGATTTAAATTTTGTATCTAAATTGTTCGTGCAATCATTAAATTTCAAAAAAGCGTAATAAATATGAATCTTTTAAATTTCAATTTTTTTCCTGAATTGTGTGCGAATGAACACAGAATTGGAAAAGTCAACAAATTAAATTAAAGGAAACAGTCATATTTGTTTAAATGCTTACGGGTTTATTAAACGTTAGTATAAAAATACAATAAATACATTTTTTAACAACGGCAACTGCGACAGAATTATTATTGTGACAAGGTAAGGATTGTTGGCTACTGCAGGGTTTTCTCTAGGGGCACAGTTTACTCGTATTTGGCGGCATACTTCTTGTAGACCTCGATGTAATGGTTCTTGGCATCCTCGGCGGTGAGACCAGCCTTGCTCTTCCAGGCCAGGTAGCGGGCCTTCTTGTCCTCCTCCTCGGGCTCATCGATGTTGCAATCGCCGACGGTGGCCTGCTTGTAGTAGCCGTAGAATTCCAGGAAATCTTCCTTGGTGACGGTCTTGCTGAAGTTCTTAGCCTTCTCAACGATTTCCTCAAACTGTTGAAAGTTCCAAAAAGGAATTATTTGTAGTCTTACCGTATCCTGGCTATCAAAATGGGCTAATATTCAAACTTACGGTCAGCATGTTGATGTTTCGGTGGTTTGTTGTGTTTGGCAAACGGCTACAAATTGTGGCTCCTCAACCCACTCCATGGTTATATATAATGGCCCAAACATAGTCAGCCGTTGTTTTTTGATTAATCTTATCATACAGAAGGCTCTGACTGTTTGTAGTTTCCATGCCCAGCCCATTCCCCCTGCAATTACCCACCGATAAACCACAACACACGATGCGATTGCTATGATCGATTAGGAGCTGCAGACGACAGGGGAAAGAGAGTGCAAAAAAAAAAAATAAATATACTTCATATGAGTGTTGGCCTTATCTGATTTAGGGGAAATTCATACTTGCAGTTTGCCAAAAAAGAAATTAGTTATAGCTATCATATAGTATATGTATATATAATAAGTGTATGAGTTTTTAGAGATATGAATAAACAGCTCATGCACTTGTGTGATAAGATTAACATGAATATTTTATGACTGTTCCTAGCCCCAAATATATATACTATAATATAGCAAGTCAATTCTGACGGTGTCTTAAAGCAGCTGGATGACTTACTCATTACTTAATTAATAAGAGGCCATAGTTCAAAACAAATCCAAAAAACACCCTTCAGATAAAGGTTGAGTGATTAACAATTTCCAGTTATCATAGATCTTATCTGTTGTGGTAGTTTTCCAAAATATTAATTAAATATTTCTTATACTAAATATACCTTTTTTTCTGATAACCCACTGACTCTAAATTTAGGATGCAGCTGCTCCAATATTCAAATTAATTAATTGAAAATTAGGTCTGACAAGTAGATAACTACTATAAATAGAAGATAAAGCTGAAGAAGTGTCAGTCTAATAACAACACCAAGACGAGCAACATGGTCAACTTTGAGGAAGCTACAGAGCTCGTTAAGAACTTTTCAAAGAAGCCCGCCGACTCGGAGAATCTGGACTCTTCAAACAGGCCACCGTTGGAGATGTGAACATCGATAAGCCTGGCATGCTGGATCTGAAGAAGAAGTCCATGTATGAGGCGTGGAACTCGCGCAAGGGTTTGTCCAAGGACGCCGCTAAAGAGGCGTACGTCAAGGCCTACGAGAAATATGCGCCCAAATATGCCTAGGAAATATTATAAAAATATTAACTTTTAAAATGTAATTCATATGTGAAATAAATGTCGAATCTTACCCACAACAGCAAAACTTAGATAACATTCTAGAAAGCCGCCTCCGATTGGGGCATGCTCACTGCGGCAGCAATAAGCGGCTTGGACTGTCCAGTCTTCAGGAGCATGACACGTATCTGGGAATTGTCTGGCGTGAGGCTGGCCGGTGGCAATTTATCCAGCGGATCCAACACCGACACAATCTCAAAGTCCACACGCAACGGAATGCCGGGCAGAACACTCGGCAGTCTGGCCAGGGACTGTGGGATGGTGTAGTGTCGCCGATCGGCGTGCAGCAGCACCGCCAGGTTCGAGGCCATCTTGAACGTGGACAGATTCTGCACGGTGAGGTAGAGTCGAAAGGCGGGTCCACTGCCGCAGACCTCGGCCGACAGCTTGACGGGGGCGTGCGTCAGGTCACCCGATATGGTGCTCTCCGAGGAGTTGATCGCGTCAATGGTGGCACGTGCTGCGGTGTGACGGAGTCGCCACAGCTCAACCTGAAAGCTACCATAACTTGCTGCAAGCAACAGGTGGACATATTAATTGGGAAGTCTGAATTAACAATAAAATAAATTGAATAAAAAGGAATTTAATATTAAAAAGCAGATACTGAAAATAACTGTTATTGATCAAAATTTCAACTAAAAAAATCACATATAAGGACTATTGCGATTTTTGTTTAAAGTACATCAGACTGTTTGTAAAAACAGTGTTTCTGCAAAAAGCCAAAAAATTTACATATATTTAAGACTTCAAAAAATAAAATTTCATAAAAGTATTAATATTGATTTTATTGTTTATAAAAGTCTTTTTAGAATATCTTTGTTAATACTAAAGATACATTTCACATTGTGTATCTTTAGTATTAACAACGATATTCTAAAAAGACTTTTATAAACAATTTCAAATTATAAAAGTCTTTAAAGACTTATATGATTTCAAATCAAAAATAATAGTTATTTCAGACTTTAATTTTTTTTCCTTCAAATTTAATTATTATTATATTAATAATTATTTGTAATTTTTTTTTGTTCAATCAAAAATAATTATTTAGTATGATTTATAAAGTAAAAGTTTTTAAGTAATTATTAAAAGTAATTTTTATTTATATTCCTCATAACAGTTTCGGTCCCTGTTAAAAAGTTTAAAGAGATTGGGAAAATCCCAGAATAAAGTAATGAAAAGATTCAGTCTCACCCTTGGCTTGTTGCTTCTCGCGTGCCGCCTGCTCCACAAATATGGAGCTCTTCTTGGGCTTGTCGAGTATGGAGGCATCCACCACTCTGTGTGCGCTCGCTGAGGACTTGCTGGCCAGTGTAGCAGCTTCGATGTCGTTCTCGAAGCGTGTGATGCGTCGCAATATCTTGACAATCATTTCGCCCGCTTGGGTTGTCAGGGTCAGCACATGATCCTCCATGCCCATGCGGCCGTACAACATGGCAGCCACAGTTTGCGGCACCACAAACTCGTCAACGAGATAGCGCTGGAGAAAGAACTTCACTGTGCCGCCTTGCAAGGCCACGGCCACCAGAGTGATGCCCAGATGTGTGAGCATCAGGGGCAGAATGCAGACGGGCTGTGACTCCAGTGGCACCTGGTAGAGCAGCTTGCCACGCTTGGAGTAGCACAGATACCGCTGCTCCATGGTGGTAACAACGATTGTCTGGTCAACGGGCAGCAGCAGCAGACCCGTCAGCGGGGTGCTCATCTTAAGGATCTCCTGTCCCTCGCTGTTGGACTTGCGCAGCAGATAGACGCCGCCATTGCGTGTGCCCACCACAATGCAAAAGTCCGTCTCATAGGTGCCGTGCACCGAGATCAAGCTCGGCACAGCTGTCTCATAGCTACACGTTCTGGCCTGGTAAACCAAATTGAAGCCCTGAGGCTCCAGAACAAAGACGCGGCCTGTGTCCGTTGCCAGCACCAAATGGGCGGGCGGATTGGCGCTGCTGGAAACACGTTTCAGACAGCACATGGCCACGATATTTGCCACACGACCCACCGGTGAATCCTTGTGGGTGTCGATGAACGACTGCCAGGAGATTGAAGATAATCATGATGGGTAAGATGGACACAAGTTGATTTCGCTCACCTCTCGCTCCTCTGCGGGCAACTGCAGCAGTCGCTGTGTTTTCCGCGACAATTTGGCGTGGTCCACGTCCTTGAGCAACTGCAGCAACCCATCGTGGGTCTCTGGCTGCATTACAGGCAGCTTGCGCCACACCTCCAGTTCCAATTCCTCGGCATCTGAGGCCGGCACGGTATACTTGAAGTAGGGCTTCAGATGCCTATAGAACAGCACTGACTCTGCGATGGCTACAGCAATCACTGGCGGAGGGAGTTGGGCAATGTTATACAGTGGTACATCACAATATTTACCTTAACTTGCTCACCTGGCGTCTTGGGCTCCGTTTCGTCTATGTAGAGGCTTTCAATTGCCGTTGGAATGCCGGGCAGCGATTGCTCTTGCTTCAGCTTTAGTCCTCGGAACACTTTCAGCTTGGCCGACGGCTCCTCGTCGTCCTCCAGTGAAATGTCGGCCGTCAAGAGACGCACGTAACCATCGCACTGAACGTCGCTGAGGGTCATGCAACTGGAGAGAGTCGAGAGAAGTGGCGGACTCTCATCGCCAATGTCCACATGCAGCCAATTAGATCCCGATGCCGATGTCGATCCCGATGCCGATGCACTTGCCATTACTAAAATGCAAGCTCACGAATATATATATTTCTTTTTGGCAGTGAATTAATTCAGAGATGCTTATTTATTTGTTTTGGTTTTTCTTCCTTAGCAACGGAGTGATGCGTACATATGTTGCCGCGAAGCACCCACCAAACATTCTTTAAAATTAACTACTTTTTATTTAATTTATAATTTATTTGGTGTTATTAAATTGACCTTTATTGGCAAATCAGAAAAATAAATAAAACGACAGTCGACTTGAACTTCGCGCCCACAGTTGTTATCGACTGTTAGTTGCTATCGGCAAATGCCATTCACAGTATAGACCTACAGCTTATATCGATTTATCGATATAATCAGCAAATCAATTGGCAGCACTGCCATTTTGTTTACGTTTTGTGCAGCTGAGCGCAGTTACTTTTTAGTTAATTAATCCAATTTAATTCACAAAAATGGATGAGGAGGAGCATCTGCATCGCTTTGGTACACCTTTGGATCCGCTAGAGAAGGGTAAGCCAGCAATCAGTGCAAGTAAACACATTTGTAATACTAATTTGTATAAACGTTTAGATGAAGTGCCCGCCAAGAAGCCGCTGGCCATTGAGGATCAAATTGTTAAGGACGAAAATGGTAAACGTCGCTTTCACGGCGCCTTCACTGGCGGCTTTAGCGCTGGTTTTTGGAACACCGTCGGCTCACTGGAGGGCTGGACGCCACAGAACTTCAAGAGTTCTCGTGGCGAGAAGGCGAGCAAAGTGCAGCAGCGACCGGAGGATTTTATGGACAAAGAGGATTTGGGTGAATTCGGCATTGCACCACAAGGAATACGCACACGCGATGAGTTCGCCAAAGAGAGCGAGAAGGAGCAGCGCACGGGTCAGCGCAAGCGAAAGTTAATGCAGCCAGAGATCGATGGACCAATACCCGGCGTTCCCGTCCTGGAGCAACTGCTGCGTCCGGTGCGGGACAAGGTCGCAGTGCGCATACTGAAAAGCATGGGCTGGAAGCCTGGCCAGGGTGTGGGTCCACGGCAAACCCGCAAGGAGAAGCGACAGACAACGGCACGCAATAAAAGGGAACAGTATCTGCTGGAGCACTATGGCACTGAGGGATTGCCAAGCAATAGCAAGGCCACTGAAGAGGACGAAGACGACGACAATGAGGAGCTGGACGAGGAGGAGGATGAGGATATAACGTTTGCACCCGACGACTATGAGCCCATTTTCTATACACCCAAAGACAACCGCTTTGGCATGAGCTACTCGGGTCTCAGTCGTGATCCCGTGCTCTCCAAGGGAAGCACGGCTGCGGTGCCCATGCAGCACATCAATCTCTTTGGTCAACTGGAGACGGCGGCCAAGCACAAACAGTGGTCCATACGTGGCCAGGCATTTGGAGTTGGCGCTTTTGAGGAGGAGGACGACGACATCTATGCCAGGGATGACATGACACGCTACGATTTCTCGCTGGCCGACAGGCAGCCGAAGCAAAAGAAGATCCAGCATGTCCAGCAGCGACACGTCATCGATGGCTTCAGCGAGGATAAGAGCGGATCAACCCACACTCAGCCATATGCCATCGATTTGCCTCGTGACTTTCAACCTCGTAACTGGCTTCAGCGCCGGAGTCGATTTGCTCCAATGGATGAGCAACGGGCACGGAAACTGGCCGAGGAGGGAAAGCATAAGAAGGCGGGTCTGGGCAGGCACGATCTTAATCCAGATCAGCGCGCTCAGTTGCTGGGCGAATCGCAGACGAAAAAGAATCCTTTCAAGACGGCCACCAGCGTTAGCACTTCGCAGGAACGTAGCAAATCCTTGCTAGAACTAATCAGCGCCAAAAGTGACAACTTTACGAAGGGTGGACTCATTACCACAACTGGCGAGGAGCAGCCGGTGGCGGCGAGTGTGGAGGTCAGCAAAGAAGTGCAGCAATCTAATGCAGCGATCTTGGAACAGGCTGCTGCCAAGACCAAGAACTTGGGTATGCTTATCAGAAATCCTCTAGAAATCCATCAATTTAACAAATGGTTCTTGCAGCTTCTAGTACACCTGCCAGTGGTTTTAAGCCATTCCTTGCGGACGAGGCCAAGCAGAAGCGCTATGAACAATTTCTGACTGCCAAGCTGAAGGATGACGCAGAGATTACACAATTCCTGGCCGACTTGCAACCGGTGACGCTCTCACTGTGGGATCGTGAAATGGAAAAGAAGGAGTTTATCCAGGCAGCGAAAATCTATCGACCCTTAGCCGGTCTTATGCTCGACAGATTCGTCTCGGAAGCCACCGTGCAGGCAGAGCAGGTGCAGGAGCAAGTTCAGCCGGTGGAGCACAAGAAAATTGTGATGGAGCGGACAAAGAGTATGTGGAAACCCAACGCCCTGTTGTGCAAGCGCTACAATATTGCCGAGCCCTTTGGTGGTGCTCTGCCTAATCCCGAGAAGGAGCTGAAAGCCAAACCCAAAATGTCTATATTCGATTATCTGGAAACTTCAATCAATACCAAGGCAAATTTCCAAACACCCAGTATTATTCCCAAACACATCGAGGTATCCAAGCAGCCGCATCAGAAGGAACTGGCGACATTGCCGCCTGTTGAGCCAGCTGCGTCTCTGGAGGAGACCAAACCAGCGGCCGTTGTCGAGACAGCATCATCTGTATCCACATCCAAGCCTAGCTTTGTCCCAAGAACGCCACTGGAACAGGCTGTGGATGCGGCACGCGATAAACCCATTTCGGAAAAGACTGATCTCTTCAAGAGCATATTCGATGACAGCGACGAGGAGACGGATACAACAGTTGCTTTAGAGGAGAAGGAGCAGGAAAAGGAGCAGCAACCGGCGGCTGACAGATTGGCCGCCATGCAGGCTGCTTTGGGTCTGCCGAGCAGCTCCGCATCCGCGGCAGCAGCCAATGTCCTGCGCAACAATTCTCCGCCGCGTGGCATTTTCGCCGCGCTCTTTAAGCCCGCCGAGGAGCAGGTGCCTCAGCCAGCTCCGACTGCAGCTCCAGCTAAATTTGCTCCAATCGAGGGCAACAAACTGAAGATTGCCTACAAGTCACGCGAGGAGCGGCTGAAGAACGACAAGGAGCTGGCCTTGTCACAGGTGCCCGCCGAAGAGCTCTATGGACCCAGGCTGCCAACCAGCCAGGTCAAACAGACGCCTCCAGATGATACCAAGCAGGCCGAGGCCAGCATCGATGCCAAGTTGCAACAGCTGTGGCAGCAACACGCGCCAACCAAGCGCAAGGCGGACAAGTGGGTGGAGCGTAAGCTCAGCAGCGATAGCGACGATAGCTTCGATAGCGATTCGGACAGCTCCGACAGCTCCGACTGCAGCAGCACAAAGGCAAAGCGCGCCAAGGCCAAGAAGTCACACAAGAAAACCAGCTCCAAAAAGTCCAAGAAATCAAAGCTCAAGTCAAAGAAAAAGTCCAAGAAAAGCGACAAATCTAGGGAAAAATCGAAGAAAAAGAAGAGCAAGCATTGACACACAATTTGTTTATTTAAGTATGTAAATAAAACGGTACAGGTTACTTGAAAGGATATTGATATCAATCAAATTCATTTAATAATTGTAGCATTTAATTTGTTTTATTTCTATATTTTAAAACAAATATACAAATTATTTATAGCAATGTTTCAGTTGTTAAAGATACTTTTCAATTATTATTACAGCCCGATTAGCGATTGTAGTCGTAGGTCAGGAACAGATAAAGTTAATTCCCCAGCGTCCAATTAGCTGGCCTTAGTTTTTTTTTTTTCTTTATCAACAAATGCTAGACTTTCTTTTCCATGGGGAATTCATTTCGAATTCACATACAAATTGTGGCGGGCTGGAAACTGTGCATCTGCCTATCATCTCTGGTATATATATCTTTTTCTAGTCCAGGATGCCTAGCATCTCTCTCTCTCTTGCTTTCCCTTTCAGCCAACATATGTACGACAACAGCTCTCATTAGGCACATGCGATCAGTAAACAATAACAAAACATGCTATAGTTATAATTACTAAAAATAACAAATAAATTAATAAATAATGTAATGCATTTACAATTAAACTCAAACATCATTTTTAAAAATGATTTTAAAAAATTATAAAAATAAGAGTTTTCACACAGGTTCTACCGAGATTTGAACTCGGATCGCTGGATTCAAAGTCCAGAGTGCTAACCATTACACCATAGAACCTCACATTTTTCCGTCGTTTTGGTAACAAACAAATTCTTATATCAACAATATCAAAAGTTCAACAACATTTTCGTCAGCAATAAAAACAAAAAAAAATTAAGTGTGTCCAAATTTGTTAATTCCAACGAGAAGTGTGTAAAAAGTGGAAAAAGTATATTTATTGTTAAATAAATAGATGATATTAATTAAGGTCGCTTGAATTATAAAAGGATATTAAAAAAGTTAATTTATAAAATATTAAATCATTAACCATGATTATTCACTAATTTTAATCATGTTTTAATGCCATTACTTTAATAAAATGCAAAGCGAACACTTCTATCCTAATAAATATCTCAGTCAATTACTAAAAATAGTTTTAGTCCCGTTTTTTCAATGTCGAAATAAGGTGTTTGAAAACTGTTGAAAATATATTTTGACGTAAAATGTATAGAAATTACTGTAAAATTTTAAACAGAGCTCGCAAATAACAGTTAACACTTATTTCTTTTTCGATCTGTTCACTAAAAATACAGAAAAAAACTAAAACCCAGAAGATTTCTCACTGAGAGAAACACTTACTTCTTTTCGTTTGTGCTCTCTGCTCAGTATTTTCCATTTAGAAAATAAATTCTTTCTGTATACTAATAACAGTTAAAAAAAGACTTTTTAGCTAGTGCTCCCGGAATAACTGTTAGAAAATGAGCAAAACACAAAAGTGTTTGTCAAAAGTGTCTTTTTAATATATATTCCGGTATGTGATGCAGCTGTATCATTCCTAAAGTTTTAGTTACAATCTCAGGTTTGCATTCCGATTTATTTAATTTGCCATCATATTTAAAAAAAGAATGAGTTTTGTCTTTTGGGCGACCCATTTTACGCAAAATTGTAGCAAAAAAAAAAACGTTTTAAATTTTCAGAAGGCACTTTCGATGTTTTCTCCAGACGAAACAGTTTTTGAATGGCACAACCATAAGGAAACAAAATTAAATGTTATTTCTTGACTGATAATCCTACTGAGAAAAAAACATAAATGAATGTTTTGTTCTGATCCCTTTTATCGTTCTGTCAGCTAATAACTGTTATTTTCTGACACACTGAAAGTGTTAACTATTATTTGCGAGCTCTGATTTTAAATTATATCTTAGATACAGTTATATGTACATTGAAAAAACGGCCCTTAATATATTAAAATGTTTTTTTTTTTTGTTTTTTGATATATGTATGTATATTCATTTATTTTTAATATATTAATTTATGTCAATAAAATCATAAATACAAGAAAAAAATACCTAGTACAGAAGAGTTTAGTTTTAAACCAAATATTGTATATTTGAAGGTCTATTCTCACGCATGACATTCGAAAAATACTATGTGCCCAAATCTGATCCTGACGAATACTCTGCAAATTGAACAAGATACATATGTACATATACATTGAGATTCACGCGAGGAATAAGAGTAACTGATAACAATATATAGTCGTAGCTCAGCGTATCCGCCCCCTCCACACCACGTATAAAATAGATACGAACAACTTCAGCGGTTTCAGTCTCCGCGCGATCGTCAACGCCTAAGCATAACTCGGAAAGTGGCAGTTTTAATTAATTAATTTTATAACTATCCTTATTTTAATGTGGACAATGAAAACTTGTGTATAATGTGTACAAATATATACTGGACTTTAACTTTAATATCTTGCGGTGTTTTACTTTGGATTCAATCGACGGAAGCCACAAAAACGAATCCCTCTGACCAGGCGCTTTTATATGGGGGCGACGATGGAACCCTGTTCTTTGAGGCAGCCAAGGATCAGAACATAACTTTTCGTCTCATGGGTGATGCTGCCACACTGCTCCTGAACGACGTGGACATCGTATCCTTGCTGCAGCGACGTCAACGTGCAGTAGCTGCGGCCCAGTCAACAGAAGTTGACCGGGAGCCTCTGTCCCTGGACGCACTCAAGGAACAGTTTCGCGGTGTCCAACGTGATCTTTCCCGCCTGTCCCGTTGGCTAATCAATATGCACAATGGCACTCGTCGAGGTCGATTAACTCAGCGCGTGCTCCGTCGTACCTTACAGCGCGTCCAGATTGTCGGAGCCACCCTCCAAGCTGTGGAATTAAACCTGCTTATGGATGAGTGCAGCTCCAGTCCCTGCAAGAATGGCGGCACCTGCCACGATGCCTACCAGGCCTTCCACTGCATCTGTCCCGCTGGCTGGCAAGTGAGTATTCCGACCCTCGCTGGGGGCGTCTCCCTTTTCACGAGCACGGGAGCACAGCAAATGTGGGGCGTATTTTATGGCTTAGTCATAGTTCTTATCTCAGTGCGTATACTGAGCTGACCATACTTTTTAAATGCATATAGTAAGGGTGCTAGATCATTCTATCTTATCGAAGATTCTATAGATCAGATTATCAAAATCGAAATTAAAGTTACTTCATATAGAATGTATTTCATTTATTTTTTTTCATTTATTATCAATATTCGGAATTTAAATCTTTAATCTTTCATCTTACCTAAGGCTATCCTTTCACCCTTGTACCCTCGGGAATATCTTTTACCTTTATATCTTTAACTTATTCAATTGCTCCCTTGTCCTTCTTTCTAGATCATTCTATCTTATAGAAGATTCTATAGATCAGATGTAAGCCCATCTTTAAGATTGCCAAAATCTAAATTAAAGTTACTTTATATAGAATATATATATTATATCTTATTTTTTTCATTCATTATCAATATTCGGAATTTTAATCTTTAATCTTTCATCTTAAATTTAAATATCCTTTCACCCTTGTACCCTCGGAAATATCTTTTACCTTTGTATCTTTAACTTATTCAATTGCTCCCTTGTCCTACTTTCAGGGCGCAACTTGCGAGGATGATGTGAACGAATGCTTCGACTTGGCCCACACCGACTTGGGTGTCTGCATGAATGATGCCCAGTGCATCAACACCCCAGGCAGCTATCGGTGAGCTCGAGATGGCACACACTCTATCCCCAATCTGTGGCTTCATTTTAATCCAATCTTCCAGCTGTGTTTGCCGCAAGGGCTACTCGGGCGCCCACTGTCGACTGCATCACAACGCCTGTCTGGCCAATCAGTCTGCGGAGTTGTGCGGCAGCCACGGCACCTGTCTGACGTCCGGCAATGAGGCGGGCTTCGTGTGCATCTGCGATCAGGGCTGGACGTGGGCGGACACCAATGTGAGCGCGGCAAGCGCCAGTCCCTGCACCCGTGACGTCGACGAATGTGCCCCGGAGATTAATCCCTGCCACAATGAGTGCATCAATCTGCCAGGCAGCTTCCGTTGTGGCGCCTGCCCGCCGGGCTATACAGGTTATGAAACGCTGTCATGCTTGTAAAATATGTTACTCTTATTCCTTAAATACCCGGTAGTCAAAAGTCTTAAGGCCGTTATTACTTTGAGGCAAGCTAGGCCAAGTTAATGATATCCATCCATCCGTCTTTCCTCTGCAGAAGCTCGCGAATCTCAGAAGATTTGAATACCGGGTATTCCACAGTCGAACTTATTTTCATTTTTGTGTTTCTCTATCCAGGTGATGGGAAGTTCTGTCGCGACATTAATGAATGCGCCGATGGAAACAATGGAGGCTGCAGCCAGCTGCCAAAGGTGCACTGCATCAACACGGAGGGATCCTATCGCTGTGGTCGCTGCCCGGTTGGCTGGACGGGAGACGGACACACCTGCGAGGCGGCCAAGTCGAACTCGTGCAACGGCGAGCAGATTTGTCATCCGCGCGCCAACTGTGAGTACATCTCCGACACGGTCGTCTGCAGCTGTCCAGCTGGATACTTTGGCCATGGCTATGGCTCCGATGGTTGCACCGAGGACGCCGATCGAAAGCCCTGCGATAACCATCCGTGCTTGAACAACGGCACCTGTGTGCTCAGCGGTCGCGGCACCAGCTGCATCTGTCAGCCTGGCTATAAGGGTGCGTTGTGCGATCAGTCGGACGCCTGCCATCCGAATCCTTGCCAGAATGGCGGCACCTGTCGCCTGCTGCCCGGAGACCAGTTCATGTGCGTCTGCCCCGCCGGCTACTCGGGCACCGCTTGCTCCACCCTGCGCAGCTTCTGTGGGATTATCCTTCGCAACGAGACGGGGAGTCTGCAGTTCCCGCCCAGCGAGGGTGACACTCCAGTCGAGTATCAGCCCAGTGAGCGATGTCCCTTCATCATCGCCACACGGCGGGGCATGGTCTTGAACGTGACCTTTGGCCTGTTCGATCTGGAGCCCAGCAGCGATTGCACCGCGGATTTCCTCCAGATACACGACGGTAGCTCCCTCACCGCCCGACTCATCGGACGTTTCTGTGGCAACAAGCTGCCGCTGGCTAACGGCACCGTGTTGACCACCCAGGAGCAGATGTTCCTTTGGTTCCTCTCCAACAATGCCACACAGGGGCGAGGCTTTAATCTCACTTGGACCTCAAAGCCATTGGTATGCGGCGAAGACCTGAGCCTGAAACTGGGTCAAAACGGAGTTCTACGCTCACCCAGCTATCCGGGCAAGACGCGACCTGGCCTCGATTGCCGTTGGCACTTGGAGGCTCCGTTTGGCACCCGTCTGGCCTTGCACTTCTACGAGATCACCCTTGGCCTGGCCAGCAGTGCACCAGCACCGCCGATGAACTGCAGCAATGGGGACTATCTGAGGGTACGCGATTCGGATCGAGAGTTGTACTTGGCCTGCCAGTCGGCACAGCCGGAGCCTCTCTACAGCTCATCGAATCAATTGAGTATACACTTTCACACGGATCTCCTCCGCATGGACAGCTCGTTCCAGCTGCATTACGAGGTTATAGCGGGTCATCCCAGCTGTGGCGGCATTTTCACTGAGCCCCGTGGACTCGTCAGTGGCCACATGAATGCCAAAGTCTGCCTATATCTCATACAGCAGCCGAATGACACGCAGATTGAGCTAAGCTTCCAGAAACTTAATCTCTTGGGCACCAAAGACTGCGTTCTACAGCGACTGGAGATCTTCGATGGAGGCAGCGAGGATCAGCCGCTGCTTGGAAAATTTTGTGGACAACCAGAGGAAAGCGAACTTCGGCCTCTTATTTCCAGAAGCAATGCGGTCCTGGTGCGCTATGAGTATGATTTGGTGGGCTTGGATCTTCCTAAAAACTTTGAGCTACGCTACAGTCGAGGTAGGTAGTCAAGTTCTCCAGATTGTTAAAATATCTGTATATATTGGTAGTCGAGGTAGTGAAGGATGGAGTCCAACTTTGATCCGAGAGTCTCTTAAGACGTTCAGTTCTTAAGAAACTTTTAGATTAGACTGGAACACAGATAGACTCCCTTTTTTTGTTTTATAATATCTCATTTAATTTTGGTGAGTACGAGAGGAAGAGATCAATATAAACACATTAACACGCTTCTTCTTCTTTTAGGCAGGGAATTTGTAACCCATTCAAACCAAGATTGTATTCAAATTAATCTTAATCCATTTATCTTAAGGATTCATTTCAATTTCCAAATTTGTTCCTTCAGTTTGCAGCGCCAACTTCAGCGCCACTGAGGGCGGCATTATCACAACTCCCAACTATCCGAATGGTTACTTGGAGAACATGGACTGCACCTTTAATATAGTTGGACCCTTGAACTCACTAGTGCATATTAATATAACCGATCTGTCCCTCAGCGGAGTAGATCCTTCTCCAGTTCAATCGGACGACGATGACTCAATCATCAATGCTGGAGCTCAACTGAACTACTTAGATGTAAGTGAAGCTCTCTCAGGGATTTAAGCTGTTTCTTAAGGCTTTTATTGTAGGTTTTTCTCTCCCGGAATGTGAGCGAAAGGCGGCGATTTACGAAGAATCTGACGAATCTTGTGCAGGTCTCAAAAAATAACATTTTACGGCTGAACTTCCATGGCGCCAGCAATCCTCGCCGAGCACGCGGTCTTCGATTGGAGTACAAATTCATTCCAAGTAGCTGTGGCGGTGTATTGACAGATCCAAGTATGTCGTTCCATAAAATTGCCACCGGTCGTCCATGCGAGTGGATCATTGAGGTCCCGGGAAGAAAGCGTTTAATGATCTCAATGAGAAATCATCTGCGTAAATTTGGGGAGTTATATATATTTGATAACAGCACCTATGGCGAGGGTAAACTACTCAAAAGCTTTATTGGGGATGGTGAACGTAACACATTCACCATGGATGAATACACAGATTCTAATCTTCTTACGATAATCGTACCCGAAAAACGCGCACTAAGTCTTATACATATTGAATATGAACCAGCGAAGGAAGGTAACGTAACCTGAAAGAGTTCTCAGATATCCCTAATAAACTCTCACCTTTATTCATTTACAGTTTGCGGTGGCAGTTTCACAGCTCGCTACGGTACCATAAAAAGTCCCAATTGGCCCGCAGACTATGGCTCGTTTGAGAAATGCACTTGGATCATAACGGCTGCGTTGGGAGAGCGCATCGAACTGATAGTTCACAATTTCACAGTTGAAACCCAATCGGATTCGTGCCACGATGACTATCTGGAAATCAGGTGCCCAACAAAATCATCTCATTCATGTATTTCAATTAAAATAGGGAAAACTCAGAAGGACATTTGACTGTATAATATAGCTGTCATTGAGTACACAGAAAAAAAATCCGGGAAATTTAGCCCGAATTCAATCCGAAACGATGCCAAAAGTAGGGTAATCTCGGATTTTCTTAAACCAAGTATGAAATACTTGATTTTTTCAATCCCGAATTCAATCCTGAAATTGTGTAATTCAGGCTTAAAAGCTTTTATACGTATTTGTTTAAATGTTTTTTTTTTTAACATGTTTTAAAAATTTTATTTTTTTTAAACTTTAAAATTGTGTAAAACATTTTTTTTTTAATTTTTTATTTAAATTTGTTTTTTAAACATTTTTTAAATTTTAAACATTGTTTGACTGCAATTGACTGGGAGAATCGAACCCAGGTTTTTTTCAAACAGGTCGGCGACTCTAACCACTGAGCCACCGAACCAGTTGAAATGAGAGGGGCCGAGAGAGAATCAAGTAATTTGGGCATATTTTCCCGTTTAATCCCGATATAGACTTGATTGTTCAGCTTAATCCTGGAAACATACTTAAAAAAAAGCAGGCTTAAATTAAGTATTTTAGGCTTGATTTTAGAATGGCTTTTTTTCTGTGTGTACCTTCGTGCAGTTCCTCTTCTTGTTCCGATATTTCTAACCATCTCATATCTTCTCCTTTTTCTTTCGTCTGTCTAACATATAGAAATGGAGACCATGAGGGATCACCTTTAATTGGACGCTACTGTGGCTATCATATTCCACCGCGATTGCCATCCTATGGGAATGCGCTTTATGTGCACTTCCATTCGGATTTTATGTTAGAGGAGCGCGGATTCTATCTCAACTGGCAAATGGCGGCTAGTGGATGCGGTGGCAAGTTGACGTCGCCAGTCGGTGCCATCCACTCGCCTCACAGCATGGCAGGTAATCGTGGTGCGTTGTCCTGCGACTGGCAGATCAGTGTATCACTGGGCTCGACGGTCGAAATGCTGCTGCAGAGTCGGGACTATCTGTGCAACGGGCTGTTGAGCATCTACGATGGACCAACAACACGCAGTCCCAAATTGTCGATGAACTGTAGCAATAATGGGGAAGGGACGATGAAAATTATGACGATTTTGTCCAGTGGAAATCAAGTGCTGGTGCGCTACGATGTCAGCAATGATTCACCTGAAGGAATTAACTTTGTGATTGACTACATAACAAACTGTCGGGTGCGGTTGGGGCAACTGAATGGCGCTATCGAAACGCCCAACTTTCCGGAGAACTATCCGCCCAACACGAGCTGCGAGTGGGATATAAGAGGTGGACAGGGAAGTAATCGCATCCAATTGGCCTTCTCGCATATGAACGTGGAACAGGTTGATGCCACCTGTGATTTTGACTATGTGCTGCTCCGGGACTACCGGGACAATCAGTTAATTAGCGAGCGACGTCTGTGCGCCATCGAGGATGAGATCATTAACAGTGTGGGAAATCGTCTGGTTATGCAATTCAACAGCGACTCCACTATTGAGTCCCAAGGATTCCATGCGGAATACAAGCGCATAGGATGCGGCGAGAAACTGCAAGACGAGGCAGGCATGTTTGTGACACCCAACGCTCCGTACAGTGTGGATCTGGACTGCCAATGGCACATTATAGTGCCCGAGGGTAAGAGAATCCGTCTCACCTTGACGGATCTTCACATCGAGACGACACAGCGCGATTGCAGTCAGGATTCACTTGTCGTTTGGGCCGGATCCAATTCATCAGAGGTTCTGCTCCGCAGTTGCCAAGTGGAGTCCTCCGCCCAAACCATCATATCGCCAACCAACGAGATTAATGTCCGTTTTCGAAGTAGCTCGCAACGAGCTCGCAAATACCTGAAGGCCGCCTATTATCAGAATGATGCGGAATGTGGAGGATATTTCACCGCTAGCAGCGGGATCATAGCATCTCCCAGCTACTATCAGCAAGGCCTGGATATCTACGACAAGGATTTGGAGTGCGTGTGGGTCATAGAGGTGAGTCTAAGAACAAGTCCATAAAGATATACCTCATTTTTACTTCTATTAAAGGTGACCGACACCTATGGCATCCAGTTGAATTTCGAGACATTCAACTTGACTGGGAAGTGCGAAGAGGCTGAACTTAATATCTCTGGCACCAGTCTCGGAAATGCCACAAAGAACTTCCTGCATCGGGAATGTGGAGAAGATCCCCCCTATTCAATTTCCCTGCAAAACAGAGTGAGATTGCATTTTAAAGTCAAGGCGGGGTCGTGGGGTAAGTTTGCCATACGGTATTATCAGATTTGCGGCGGATTGCGGACTTGGGATGAAGGGTATTTGAACTCGCAAATGGATTCAAATTGTTATTGGATGATCCACGGGGCGGAGGGCCGCAAGATCAGCCTAAATATAAATAAACTGGAATGCCCAGCGTGCACAGCTCCTGCAGGCAACTGCACGGCGGGATTGCGTGTGCTGAATGAAAAGGATGAAGTGACGTACTACAACCTGTGCCAGGAGCATCCGGCCAATTTGATGATCCCCACCAACAGGGCACGCATTGAGGCAGTGGGAATTGTGCTGGCCGCACAGTACACCACCATCGATAACTCTTGTGGTGGCAATATTACCTCTGCCCGCGGCACGCTCAGCTCACCAAACTACCCGGATTCCTATCCTTCGAATGTGGAATGCGATTGGTTAGTCACACCTCGGGCCGGCAATGCCATCGAGCTGAACTTTGAGGCAATGGACATTGCCAAGTCGCAGCACTGCAATGTGGACTTCCTGGAGGTGCGTGCCGACCGTCATGGCCCCTTGTTGGGTCTCTACTGCGACAATGTCCTGCCCGCTGAGCCGCTTCTCTCCACTACCAATATCTGGATAAAGTTCCGCAGCCAGCCCGGCAGCAGCGGCAATGGCTTCAAGCTTCGCTGGAACTACGGTGAGTATTACTTGGTGGACAATGAATTCCGTTGCTAATCCTCGAGTTGCCACAGTTCACGATGTCGAATTGACAAACAGCACAAATGGTACCATCGAGTCGCCCCCAACGCTGACGGTGCGAGGTGATGATCAGCCCTATAGCTGGAGAATCTTCCCCGCAAGTGGCTCTGTTGTTGTACTGGACTTTAAGGAGTACATAGCAGGCTTGCAGGTAAGCTGGGAGTTGTATTCTTAATCTTAAGACTCTATGTGCACATAGTAAATGTATTTCTTTGGATGTGTTTTAATACATACGTGCTGCGGACTCATTTGTGCAGCCTGTCTGCATAAATATTAATGCTGCATTTATTAAAAATGTAACAGCATAACATTTGATAAAAATGTTTTCATGCAGCCTGTCTGCATATGTATATTAAATCGTTGCGTGTCTATCTTCGAAGTCAGCACCTTAATAGAACACCAGCACCCACTTCCATAAATTCAGTAAAACCGAAGTCTATTAGTTTTAGAAGTGTATAAATGCGGTAATGTCGTTATTAAATGATCACCAGTTCTTTTTTCCAACTGCCTTTCTTGCAGCAAAACGATACATAATAATAATAATATTCGATCTTACAATAATATCGATAATAAAACAAAAATAATGCTAACATAAATAAAGTTGGCAAGTCTGATTATTGGTTCAGGACCACAAAGCTGCCACGCATTCTGATTCTGTCAGTTATTTTCAAATTAAGTTTACGTCGCAACAGTATGATAGACTTTTCTATTTGTCTTCTATTCAATTCAGCTGTTTGATGGCTTCGATGACACCGGCTTGGCCATCGACATAGGCAACTCGCCCTGGCAGTTTATCTCGAGCAGTAATGTGCTCTATTTGAAAACAGTAAATACCGATTTTTATGCATTTCGGCTGGAGTGGAAAACAAGAAAAACTAAGGAGCTAACTAAAAATGTGACGCTATCCGACGAGTGTAATGAGCAATATACAATTGACCCGAACGTACGAGTTCATATTACATCTCCTGGCTATCCGCATGGCTATAAGTCAAGATTGAATTGCGAGTGGACATTTAACACATCGGATGTGACACAGCATGTCTATGTGGATCTGTATGAGGCCAAGTTGGAGGATGCGGATCAGTGTCAATTCGACTATCTAAGCGTACAGAGCTCCAGCAATCTGGCGAATTGGCAAGAGCAGCTGCGAGTCTGCAATCGGAGCGCCGATCCATTGAAACAGTTTTTGGAACGCGTGCATGGCACACCGAATCTCAAGCTGAAGCTTGTCACAGACGTAACGATGAACGGTACTGGCTTCAGAGCAAGCGTCCGCTCGGATTGCGGCTCCAATATGACCGACTCTGTGGGCACAATCACAAGCTCGCAATATCAGAGAGAACAGAAGGCGGATGATACCTTCTGCGAGTGGCACATCGATGTGAGACCCGGTAGAGTCATCAATATTGATGTTGAATACAACGGAGATCCCATCAATGCCAGTTGTCCGCACTACGGTCTCATCTACGATGGCCTGGACGTCGGAGCTCCGCTGTTGCCTCACGGCAAATTCTGTAATCAGGTGAATTTCTCAACGGTTTCCTATCGGACGAGTGGACCTCATGCGACCATCAGATACTTTATGCCGGCTCGTATTTTGCTCGTTAATCCGCCACAAAACAATTGGACGCTGACGTACCGCGAGTTTAGGGATTGCAATACCGAGGTACGTCTCACCCATCGGTCGCCCAGCTATGTCTTCAGCACTCCCGGCTATCCCGATTACCCCCATGCGCACTCGGACTGCACCTGGCTAATAGTGGCGCCCATGGGGGAGACCATAGCTGCCAACTTTGTGGATGCATTTGACTTGAGCATACGCGATTGTGACAAGGAGTTCGTCGAGCTGTACGATGGCTCCACAATGCTGGCTCGACGTCTGATCCAGACATGTCGCAGGCCACAAATCACACGCACCTCGGCCAATCTTCTGCTGGTGCACTACCAAACGGAGATCAATGAGCCTCATGCCGGCTTCACCTTGAATGTGTCTCTAAGCCAGTGCGGTGGCCAGCACACTTCCTTCAGCGGCGTCATCACCTCTGAGCACTATCCGGCCCTGGGAGCCTATCCCAAGCCAGCTGTCTGCGAGTACACCATCAACACGTACGAGAACACACATATTATAGTCGAGTTTTCCGACATCCATCTGCCCTATGATGCGAATGCCAAGGCTGAAGACTTGGATCGCATTGAGTTCCTGGATTTGATGGATCAGCGTCGCATCATGTTGGTTGTTTGTGGCAACATGACTCAGCTGCCTTACACCGCCTCGTTCCAAACCAATAAAGTTGCCATACGATTCGTGGCGACGACCACAAATGTAAATAGCTATCGTGGATTTAAGCTGAGCTACAGTACGGCATCTGGTATTTGCCATCGGAAAATCAGTGCTGCATCTGGAGAACTGGAGATACTGAAATCGCTGATGCCCGAGAGATGGACGAGAAATTGTGTTTGGCGTATTACGGTGCCCAAGGGTCAACGCGTCCGCCTCGAGCTCCTTAACCTGGCTGACTTCCAAACCCTTTCTTCGGCTCCGCAACTATCTGCAGTTCCTCGGTAAGCCCGACCACAATTTGTCTGAATCAATCGATTCATATAATCCTCCACTAATCCGATTTTACAGTTTAATGTTCCCTAGACAGCGGAAACAATTTGCCGCCTACAATGATGACATGCACATGTCAAGGATAATCGAGTTTGATGTGAACTCATACAATGGTAGCGGAGTCATTGAGTCCACCGATAACTATATGCTCGTCGACATCGTACTGTCGCCTGCCATGGCACAGAAATCGTTCCGGGCACGATTTAGCTCCAATGAACCGTCGGCCTGTCCGCTGGACATCGGAAGAGAGGCGACTGGCACGCTGTCTAACCAGGAACTCATCAATCTGCCCCGATATTCCTGCCTCATTAAATTCGAGACTGAACCAGGCGTTACGCTCAGCTTTAATGCTCAGTACTTGAGGCAGATGCCCAAGGGCTCTGTTCGGTTCACTGATGATGTACATGGCAAGACGGATGTATTGTCGCCTGGCAATACTACCTTCTCGCTGGCCACTACGTCGGGCAACATTCTGATCTCCCAGAACGATCCGACCGCCCAGCTGCACTTCCGGGCCAGCTATCGACGGTTCGCGTGCGGAGGACACATCAAACTGATGGAGGGCACGATAATTGAACTGCCCCAATTGACAGAGCACTTTGGCGTACTGGAGTGCATATGGACGCTGGATAATAGTCAAGGCTACCAGCTGAAGATCAATTCGAGCTTCAGCGATAGCTGCGACAATGAATATCTGGCAATTTCTGTGTACTTTGAGCTGGCAAGGTTCTGTCGTGGGAGCACCCAGACCAACAGTACAATTGCCAAAACGTCGTCCTACCATGTAAAATACCATGCAACCCAGTATCATTCGGGTAGCAGCGAGTTTCAGCTGCAAGCCACCAAACCAGAATCCCTCGCAGGCAATGGCGACATTGTACAGGTCGGGGCTTCTCCCACGCCGCCAGTGACTATTGATGCAGAGAGATATAAGAACAACATGGAGCTCAGCTGGGAGTTCCAGGCCAGTCCGTCCATGACACTGCGTTTGGAGTTTCAGGGTAGATTCTTTATTGAAATGGCGCCCAACTGTAGCCACGATCGGCTTGAGGTGCTCGCCTATCAATCGGATCTCTGGCAGCCGATTGCCACTCATTGCGGAAGGGAGTTGCCGCAGCCGTTGCACGTTCAATCACATCGAATGCGGATTGTGTTCCGTACCAATGCCAATGTGACAGGCGATGGCTTCACTTTTGTGGTCTCTTCCAGCTGCGATGTCAAGTTGCAGGCCACCACAGAGTTGCAATCGATGACACGCGGCCTTAGCAGTCGAATCAGAGTCAGGGAGGACTCTGTGTGCAACTATGAGATTACCACGGACACAAAGCATCAGCTGCTGGTCGCGGTGAAAGGTCCCGACAACACCAAGTGGTCTGAATTTGTCTGTCGCTACTCCCACTTCGAGGCCTATCGCCAGGTCGAAGGGGCGACTAAGCAGGAGCAGCTGATTAATAGCAGACTCTGTCCCACATTTGAGGTAAGCGGATTTGGATCTATCCGTCTGGCCCATAGGATCAGACCGTATTCACATGGCCGACCCTTCGAGTTGCAGTACCAGCTAATTGGCTGTGGTGGCAATCACACTGCCCCGTTTATGCTACGCTCTCCTCTCGACAAAACCGGTAGCAGCTATAAACATGGTCTTAACTGTGTGTGGCATGTGGTGGCACCGCCACAACATGCGATTTTCCTGAGCTTCAAGTACCTCGAATTGGGCGCCAATTGTCTGTTCGACGATCTGAGCATCTATCGTGGTGGCAGCCAGAGTGAGGAGCAGCTTGTCAACAAACTCTGTGGCAACCTAACGACACCTTCTATCATGGTCGACAGCAATGAGGCGCTAATTGTGGCCACATTACCTGAATATTCTGCGGAAATCGGACGTGGTTTTCTGGCCTCGGTTAGCTTTACCCCCAACTGCAACGAGCATCTGGCCCTGAGCGAGGGCAACACCCGCATGAGTCTGGTGCGGCACTACCAGATGAATGACACCAATAGCACTGAGGATCTGCACTGTTACTTCCGAGCCAGTGCACCGCCGGGCTATCGCCTCTCCATTTCGCTGAAGCAGCTGCAGCTGAACGCGCCCAATTGTAGCAGCTGCAACTCGTTGGAAGTGATGGATGGCTTCGATGTGGACAGTCCCAGTTTGGGCAACTACCACGCTATTGTCAAAAATGGCACAAAGGTCTTTGCTTCAGAAAACGAGTTGCTTGTCAAGCTGAGCGGAAGGAAACCTTCGCAGCCAATCAGCTTCGAGTTAATGCTGCAAATGGAGGCAACAACCTGTGGTCTGGTGGAGTATAAACTGAGCAGCAATGAGGTGGGTAGCTTGAATCGTATCCCAAACATTACATTAACAATCCTTTCTATAATCCCATCTAAGTCCGTCAATATTCGGTTGGATTCCAAGAACATCTCCAGCAACTACGAAAGCAATATACACTGTAAATGGCACTTCATATCTGATAAGCAGGTAATCATCGATATGCATACAGTGCAGCTTCAGGATGTTTCCCCGTTAACTCGAAAGTGCAATGACTACCTACTCATTGAGGGGAAATATGTAAGAGATACTATACTTAACAAGACAGCTCTACGAATACTCACTTCCATGTTACATCCCTTAGATGACTTCCAAGTCGTATTGCGGACAATTCAACAATCTCAGTGTGGACGTACCGACTTACTTAAATTTTGATCTAATATTCCACAGCACCGGAGCAGAATCAACTTTTGCCCTGGACATGACAGTCAGGGTGAAAAAAAGTAAGTAATCTAGAAGGATTTTGGAAATTTTTACAACAACAATTTCGATTTGCGAATAAACTCCAAATTATATTACTCGCTCTTTTTATATCGCATCATTAATATTTTATTTACCTCTCGTTTTGTATATACATTTTAGATTGTAATCAAACCTTTACGACTCTAGACGGTATCATCGATTATTATGCTGTCGATATAATGGATCACAGCAACTGCATCAATGAAATCCATGTACCACCCGGATTCGTTGTAGCATTGGAACTAGATTTTGTACAGTTTGATATGGGTGATACGTCGTCTTACTTGAATGTACGTAAACTGGATGTTATACCAATAACAGAAATTTTAAAAGTATTCAATATATAATTTTATAGATCACGGATCTGAAAACAAATCGCACCCTTCTTAATGCAACAGATGGATATGCAAGCTCGTCCGTTTCCATTTTGAGTACCTCAAATGCGATACGTATTGCCGCAGTTGGAGTGCGATATATTAAAATTTACTATCATTCCAATGTCCATACACTGCCAACTGGCTGTGGTGGGGATCTCACAAGTCTGGAGGGTAACTTTGCTAGTCCACCCTACGAAGGCCACGAATTTTCTGAATGCACCTGGCGCATCTCTGTTCCAGCGGGCAACTCACTTCAACTCAGCTTCAGAAGTAAGCTATTGATTATCGTATGGATTGTGTTATTTATCTTTTATCCTCCATAGGCTTTGATATGGGTCCGGATACCAACTGCCAGCTCGATAATGTGAAGATTTACGAAGTGTTTACTGACAACAGTGAAAGTCTTCGCCATACCTTCTGTGGACATGATATGCCCGACGCTTTTAATTTGAACAGCAACCACTTGAAGATCGTTGCCAAGAAATCGCCCAATTTTGTTGGAACTGGTTTTCGATTATATTATAATCACATCTATGCCTAATCTCGCAGATAATATCTACTAAAAAAATCTTTTTGAATAATAATAAAGACAGCTTACATGGATCACTCGTATAAAAAAATCGAGGAAAAATGTTTTAAAATTTACTGTTTTTAAAATTCAAAATTTTCAATGTGTTCTTAATGGGTTAAGGAAAGTTTTGTATCATTCAACCGGAATTGAAATGACCTTCCATTGATGTATAACAAGTACATTTAACTTTAAATGTTGTCAAAATAAATATGCCGTCTAGTGTATGTTTTGGTTGTAGGAAATTGTAAGGAAAGGTAAATTATACTAATTTTAGAATATTTTCATAAACATCACAACGTTTTAATTGCATGTATGATATGAAATCATATTATTTATTTGCAGATAAATGAATTATTCTTTTAACAATTTTATATAATTAAAGGATATGTCCCGTAGCTGGCAATTGAACATTGATTATCCCGATTCCGAGCCATGCGAATATATCCGTTTTCACCCCAATTGCGGCGCCATGAGTTCCTCACCAGCCAATAGTCTCCTCCGATCTTATCAGTTCCATAGCCATCGACAACCACACAGTGGGTAACATGTTTGGAGCACGACGGTTCATTCAAGACACCTCGTTTATAGTGGTGAAGATATTGCGCATTGATACAAACCGAGATGGGTCCAATATTGGCGACCGCCGAAGCCAATGAGGATTCACTTCCGCTAGGAATTTTATTATAACCAGAGATCTTGGAGCCAATGTAGGTCTTATTGTAGCGGCAAATATTGTTCTTTGCTTCATAGGGATAGAAACTTGCAGTATCTATGCCATGATCCTTAATATAATTATAGGCTTTATAGGGCCAGCCCCCTCCGCAGCCACGGGTTTTGTAAGGAGCGCCTCTGGTACAGTCTACCAAATTTTGTTCGGACAGGGATACCTTCTGCTTTTTTTGTATATAATGATGACTCTCCAGAGCACCGACTGCAGAGAAAGCCCAGCAGGAGCCGCAATGTCCCTGACTCTTAATTGGGTTAACAGCGCCCGAGTTACGCCAATCAACACTACTGGGAAGATCAGCCCTAGCAGAAGGTTGGTAAATGTTGTCGATGTCTTCCTCTAAGTCAACGGTGTTCATATTTGTGAGCATGAGTCTTTCAAATTCCGATGACGACAAGTCCGTAAACTCGTTCACGCCCATTTCGTAGGTCTCCTCTCCGGCAGAAAAGCGTTTATTGTGTGCTCCAATCAGTTCCTTGTTATCCTTGAAGATTTGCAGGCGCTTCAACTCCTCGCTTGTATCCTTGTAGATTTTACTGTGCCCAACTTTAAAGGACTTAAAGTCTGCCTTAAGGACATCTTGAATGTTTGTTGCCTGGACGAATCCGACCAGGGCCAATACTACAATGATTGCTCTCATTTTAAAATACTTAAGAACCCGTAGAAGATCTATGGGAAACTAATTTGGACCTACCAGATTGCGCCTTTTATATGTCTGGGGTATGTCTACTGGAATGAAATCTTATTGCTTTAACCTATCCATATAGATAAAAAAGAAAAACATTACACCTTTATAGCCATTATTAAGATTAAGGAAACTTAGTTACACCATTGAGTAAATACCCAGTGGATGCAAAAATAGGCCTTTTGAATGACACATTCATTTTTATGGGATGAGTTCTCTATAAGTTATAAATTCCGTAAGCAAACTAAGCAACAATGGCCGCCTTTGCAGGCGCAGTTTAACTTTCTAGTGCAGTATCAGGCACCAACACAGTAATATATTCGCATTGCATTAGTGTGCATTTTGCCATAGCAGCGCGGTTATACTGTACGTGTGCGGGCAGCGCTGCCTTGGAACAAAAGCCTATACCCCGGGCATACGACGCTGCCTGATGCTGTTCTTATGTTATAACTGCATATTATTTATATCTTTTATTTATTGATATACTACATATGTATAACATACATACACTATTCGGGATATTTAAGACAAACGGTTATTAGCACTCAATTAATTCAGATTTTAAGTAATGATATAGATGAAAATTGTGCTAAGTAATGTACGCTACTTTACTTGATAACAAAGGATTTCTAGCTAATTACATTCTCCCATTTGGCAAGGAATGACAAGTATTAATGCTGCTTATGTTTTTTAAAATCTATTTTGATATCAGCCATCCAATATAGTTAACTTTAAACTTGCAGATTATGTGTATGTGCAAGCATTTCGTGTACCTGATTGTGTACCTGAGCACCAGAACATCTTCCTTAACAGTATTTGCTTCAATACGCCTAGTTTACAAAAGGCTCTTTATGTCTATTTGAATAGTAAAATATAGTATTCTTAATACTTATTGATTACGTATTGACTATTTAAAATGCGCTTGTCAATGTATAAATCTGGGTTATCAGTTGCGCTAAATCAAGTTCAAATAAAGTGATTTTTACATTCCCAGATCTGTAATAATCTATGTATATACCACTACGTTCATGTATTTACTTGCTTGCTTGTGTTACACACATGTAGATCAATTTATATGGTACATAGCAGCATAATTTAATTGTCATTGTCCTTCACAGCAATTGCATTAGAATTTAAAAGACATGAAAATAAAACACATCATGGTTCGTACAATGTACAAGGTAACACAAATGATGATCAGTGATTATACTACGTCACAAGTTAATAAATAATAGACCAAAGAATAATTAAAAAATCGAATTTAAAATAAGAATACAATTTAATAATGCCATTTAACACTGAAAAAAATTAAAATAAACCTGGGTGCTACAATTCGATCAGTAAAATTTTGCTTAAACAATTTAATTAAACTATTTGTGTATCCCTTTAAGTTTATTTATGTGGCTCATTGTTTAGTTGACTTTTTCTCAGAGTGTAGAGAAAAATGAAATTTAGCAATTGGCAACGGCAGCTATGACAACGAAAATGAAAGCAAATTCAATTAATATTTATAATAATAACAGTCCATTTAAGTGAGAGTACATAGTTATATGTAGTCATACATATATATGGGGTCTATGTATTTATAAATCGAAAAGCAACAACAAAGTTGTTTCGCTGCCAGCGCCTTCAACTTGTTGTTGTTGTTGCCATAATGTTGTTATTGTTTTTATTTTGTTTTATTTTTTTATATTTGCAGGGAGGCCTGTTTGTCGTCGTTGTCAGCGTTCAGTTTCGAGTGAGGCGTTGAGTGGACGTGTCTGCTGTGTCTGCTGTCTACAAATTAAGTATACGTACTGATATTAAGTATACGCCGCATAATGCCAGTTTTATCGAAAGTATTGTCACTGCGCGGTAAGTTTACATACTTTTTCTTTCTCTCTATGAATATACAGCCGCTCTGATTTGGTTACAGGGTATTTGCTAGTCTAGTTAATTTCTAAATTAATCCATGCAGCAAATGTTAAATCATTCAAGATTTTTTGAACACCACCAGACTTTTAAGCTTTTGATTTTTACTTTCTTTTTATCATAATAATTTACTTTATTCGATATTAAATTTTAAAAATATTTTGATGGCATTAAATAAATAAATAATAAATGCATGTTATGCAACTACATACGTTTCTTAACCCCAACAACAGCTGTGGGCCAAGTGCGTCAATACAGCGCTGCAGCGCAGTCACAGCTGCGGGAGCTGCTTGGCCAGCAGCTGGCGGGGATCAAGGAGGCGGGCACGTTCAAGGCGGAGCGCATCATTACATCCGCGCAGAGCACACAGATTACGGTCCAGGGCAGCGATCAGAAGATTCTCAATTTTTGTGCCAACAATTATCTGGGTCTGGCGGTGAGTGAATCTTTCCTTGTTAGTTTCCGCATCCATTGATAGCTCTCCAAAATTGTTTAGAATAATCCCGAGATTGTCCAGTACAGTCAACAGCTGTTGGAGCGTTATGGCGCCGGTTTGAGCTCGGTGAGATTCATTTGTGGCACTCAGGATATACACAAGCAACTGGAGCAGAAGATAGCGCAGTTCCATGGCAGAGAGGATACCATATTGTATGCCTCGTGCTTCGACGCCAATGCGGGCATTTTTGAGGCGATTCTGACGCCGGAGGACGCCGTCTTCTCGGACGAGTTGAACCACGCGTCCATCATTGATGGCATCCGGCTCTGTAAGGCGAAGAAGCAGCGCTATAAGCATCGCGACCTCAAGGATCTGGAGCAACAGCTGCGCTCCAGCGATGCCCGAATGAAGCTAATTGCCACCGATGGCGTCTTCTCCATGGACGGCAACATTGCACCACTGGCCCGCATCGTGGAGCTGGCCAAGAAGTATGACGCCCTGGTCTTTGTGGACGAGTGCCATGCCACGGGCTTCTTTGGTGCCACTGGACGCGGCACCGAGGAATACGACAACGTCATGGGTGAGGTGGACATTATCAACTCGACGCTGGGAAAGGCACTGGGCGGTGCCTCTGGTGGCTATACCACTGGACCAGCCGAGCTCATCTCGTTTCTGCGCCAGAAGTCGCGTCCCTATCTCTTCTCCAACACCTTGCCGCCTGCTGTGGTGGGCGTGGGCCTTAAGGTGATGGACATGCTGCTCAGCTCCAGCGAACTCAGCCAACGGGTCCAGAGCAACACTCAGCGCTTCCGGGAGGCCATGACGAAGGCCGGATTCACCATCGCCGGCGAGAACCATCCCATCTGCCCGGTCATGTTGGGCGATGCCCGTCTAGCCTCCACTTTTGCCGACCAAATGCTGAGTAAGTTTGCCCTCTAATCCACTACCATCTGCATCCCGTTGTGCAACTCTCTTCATGCCTTACAGCTCGAGGCATCTACGTCATTGGCTTCAGTTATCCAGTGGTGCCACAGGGCAAGGCTCGCATCCGGGTTCAAATCTCTGCTGCCCACACGGAGGCGGAAATCGATCGCGCTGTCCAAGCCTTCATTGAGGTCGGTCGCGGCCTCAAAGTCATCCAGTGAGCTCTCCCGCAAGAGAGAAAGGGAACAAAGAAGCATCAAGTATTTTTCTGCTGCATTTTAAATAAATCCAAGGAATCTGTTGGCATTTACTAAATGTAATTCATTTTAAATAAATATCTGGAAGACTTATACCATTAAATTGGTATAATTTTGAGAAAAAAAAACGTAGTTTCCCAGTTGTGAAACGGAATGAATTAAGGGAACTTTTAATGTCTGATAGCTGTGACACTTCTTCTTTCAACTTAATCTGAAATTTAGGAAATTATTAATTCTGCATTCTTCAAAAATTTCCACCTAACAATAGATGAAAATCTTATTGAGCGTCTCTCGATAAATAAATTTCAATTTACAGCAAAGACTGACAAATTAGAACTCTCTCCATTTCGAATTGCACACAAAGTTAGAAACTAAAAATTTAACTGAGTTTATTAATATTTTTTAAAACTTTTTCATTATTTTGACATCACTTTTTATGAAATATAAAAAGTTGAACAATGTTAATTTTTTGTGAATTCTTTAAGCAAGTGTTTCTAATTTGCGAGTCAGCACTGTAACTGTAGACACTTGTTTTGAGTTGCTTTATTTGGTCTGATCTGATTAACTAAGCTGCTTGTACTAAGTATAATAATAATAATAATAAAGTAATAATAACATTCAACTTAAGCTTAAATTGCACATTAAATGAAGTGACTGGCCACAGTGGGACAAAATGCAACTGCAACGCACCAAAAAACAATAACAAAACGTTTAAACTATAATTACAATAATAATAGTAACAAATAAAATAAAAAATGTTGAGAAAAAAAGATTAATACAATAATTGTTAAATACTTTTAGAAAGCGCGAAATGTGCGAAGATTTGGGCTAGGGAGAAGATTTGCATAGGATGCGCAACTAGAACAAAAATATTCGATTTTTTACATTGTGACTGTGACTATGAGAACTTTGGTTAGTTTGTGTCTGTCTGTTGTGAGTGTGTGTGTCTGTTGTGTCCGAGTTGGACTACTTGTTGACCAGGCCACGCGCCTTGGGATAAGCGGAAGCCGGTTTCTTGACCGGCATGCGTCCAGTTGGCGGCCGTCGATTCGAGTCTAGAGCGGATCCAGCGCTAGGAAGGCCGCTCCGTGTGGATTTAACATGACGCACATTGGAGGCGCCACCGATGCCTGTTGCTGTTGTTGTTGCTGTCGGAGCTGGAGCGGCACTAGCATTGGCATTGGCACTGGCATTGCCATTGATAATATTCTCGAGCCGATGACGCAACGAGTTGGTGTGCGTGTCCACGATGTCGATGTCATCGCCGGGCTGCATGGCCTGTGCCAGCACCGCCTGCAGCGAGGCAGACACCTTGGGTGTGCGATACTCCTGGGTAGTGCGACACGGCATGTCCAGGTCGTAGCTGACAATGTTCTCGCTCTTGAAGCGCACTGCGCCGGCTCCATTGGACTTGGCCTCCTGGATGGCGTACTCGGAGGTGGGTCGGCGTCGGTTCGGATGCGAGACGGGACGTTTGCTGCTAAACTTGCCGTCGCTGGAGATCATTGGCGGCGGCAACGAGGCGAACTTCCATTCCTCCTGCTCCTCGTCGTACTTGGCCTGCGTGTAGAGGCGCTGCTTCACCTCGATGGGCACAAAGTTGTCAATGATGAGCAGCTGCCGCTTCAGCTCCTTGACCAGCTCGTTCTGTGCCATCTCCAGTTCGCGCAAGTCCTGATTATGATCGTGCTTGCAATCGTTGAGCTCCTGCTGCAACGCCAGATACTTGGCATAGCATTTAGATAGCTTGCGCTTCTTCAGCTCCACCTCCTGCTCCAGCGACACGTTGCGCTCCCGAATCTCCAGTGTCGTCTCCTCCTGCAGTTCCAGCTGCTGCTGTATTTCAATTTCACGCTTCTTGCGCTCTGCAATCTCCACCAGCTTCTTCTCCAGCTCAATTTGACGCTCGCTGTATGTGTCGAGGAGATTCTTGCCACCACGCACCAATTGACCCTCCAGCTCGGCCAATTTAGCCGCCAGCTTGGCGTTCTCCACTCGCTCCCGCTCCAATTGCTCACTGGACTTGGCCACCTCCGCCTCCGCCTCGTTCTCCTTGTCCGACTCGGGCTCCGAGAGTTCCTCCTCACTCTCCTTGTCCTCCTCCGTCGGCTGCTGCAGCTCCTGCGTGACGCTGTCCGTCAGCTCCCGACGCACAGACTCTCGTTTGGGTTTCTTGACGCGCTTCTTGGCCGCCGCTGCGAGCTTCTGCTGCTGCTGTGGAGCAATGAGGCGCTTGAGCCGCTCGATCTCCTCCTGATACTCCTTTAGTTTGGCATCCTGTGGATCCTCGTTCTTCACTGGCTTATTCTGAATGTTCTTGGCCCGCTGCGCATACCGCAGCGTCGTCAATGTCTCGTTGTAGTTGTAGTTGGAGGGTCCAATGTTGGCTATCATGATGGTCTTCGAGTTGCCGCCCAGCGAATCCTGCAGCAGGCGAGTCAGCTTCGAATCGCGGTATGGAACATGAGGCGAGTTCTCGGCCAGAGCTGATATGACATTGCCCAGCGAGGACAATGCCAAATTGATCTTGCTGGCCTCCTTGAGACGCTCCGCCGAGGCGCCCGTCTTCGATTGCCGCTCACTGCCCGCCAAGTCGATGAGATTCAGCTTGCCCACCTTGATCGTGTTGGTCTCCGTGTCGCACATCTCAATCTTGATCATGAATATGGCATGAGAGCTAAAACAGAGATGAGAGCTTTAGACAGATGCACTGGGCATAAGGTAAACCCGACCTGAAACTTACCGTGAGCTGTGTTCATTCATATTGGTGAAGCCCACGGTGCGATTCTTGTTGCCCAGCCTCATGACATTGGCCATGTCGTCGACACTTTTGCAGTTGATCGAATGCAGATTGGGCACATAGACACCGGAGCCGCGCTCTCGCACCTCCAGGTGCTTGGAATTGGGCTTCAGCAGATCCCGCAGCTCCTCCATATAGATCTCCAAATAGGATACATCCACGAGAAACTGAAAGTTCTCCGTACGATTGATGTGCAGCCAAATCTGCTCAAAGGTTCGCGGAATGATGCCCATCAAGTCATCGTTGCCCCGTACTCCCTCCATCGTGAACGTTTTGCCCGTGCCCGTTTGGCCATAGGCAAAGATGCAGCCATTGAAGCCCTCCAGCACGGAACTGACCAGCGGGAAGACCACCTCATGGTACAGCGTTGTCTGCGTTGCCGTCGCATCGTAGGCCGCATCATAGGTGAACACCTTGCGCTGCTCCTTGTTGGCATCCACCACATTCTGCAGCTCCACAACACCGCGATTCGGATAGACGTTCACCACCTCGGGCGATCCCTCGGTGCGCTCCCGATTGCTCAAGGGACGACATCGGACCACAACCTGAACACATTCATTCGGTGCTTGACTATTCGCCGTTCCGGGGCGTCTGCTCTTTGCACTCATTCTGCAGCTCTTCTTTTTTTTTTGGAGATGTTGATGACTAAAGCAGCCTGGCCTTTGTCAACCCCCCGAGTCCAGCAACCCCCGCGCGCACTCCAAGTTGTTCGTGTAGCTGTGACAACGAAAACAAATGTCAAATAAAATCAATAATTTGACGGTGACGCAAAGTCTTTGTGCATTATGTTGCGTTCATTTGTTTTTCATTTGTGTCTGAATGACATCACTCTGGGCAACTGTTTTCTGCACAAATTGGAGTTAATTTTTTGCAACAATTACCTGTATTTTAAGCTCAATTACACTACTTCACCTTGAAGTACGTTTTTTTATTATTTATTTTCAGCTGCTATTTTAAAGCTATCGATAGAGGAAAACTTAACGAAAAATACCGAAAGTGACAATGCTCGTATTTTAGCATTATTGATAGACATCGGCTTAGGCAACTTATCGATAAATACCAAAAGTGGCAGAACGTAGAAATTAATCGAAAGTAATTCGAACTTCGCGCGGTAAATGAATTTCCCAGGAAAAAAACGTAATTATGAGCATTTACAAACATTTACTACTTTATTCAACACTATCTATCGTCTTGAAGATTTGTTCTTACTGGATGAACTACTTTGACTTGTTGCACCGCGTTTGCGTTTGTTGAGCGGATTGCGGGGATCGTAGACATCGTACCAATCATCTCCCTTGGTAGAGGCATCTTTGGCTAACACAGGGGCATTGCTATTAAAATTCAAAGTGTGCGCCAGCCAATCATCTCCTTTGATTTCTTTCTCCACAACGCTATCGTCCACGTCACTGGGCTCAGCATCAACATTCTCCGAGCTCGATTTGTATTTGAGATTGTCCAATTTCGACTTGAACTTGGATAACAACTCTAATGTAAAGCTCTCTCTGACTTGTCCCTTGAGTTTATTCTTTGTCTTGGCCGTGTACTTCTCCTTGGCTTCGATGAAATCGTTAATATAATGATTTTCCCTTGCTCCCTTTATGTCCGCACTCTTTGAATTTTTATCCGAATCCTTGGACGATTGTTTATCCTTGGCAACTTTGTCCATTTGATATTGCCGTTTAAGGGATTCAATTTCCTCGCGTATTTTGTTTCTGGAAAAGGCAAATATTTAATATACTTTTAATGGTGAATATAAGATACTTACTTTTCCTTCGATTTCTTGAGGCTTTCCTCCTGCTCGCGGGTCATTAGAACATCCTCGTCATCGTCCTCCGATTCACTTTTAACCTCGACTTTTACTGGCTTTGACTTGGCGAGTTTACTTTTTATGATATCCGAGCAGTTGGCCTTTCTCGATTTGCCGACGTCCTCCTCGCAGTCCTCGGATAAACGCTCCTCGCTCTGGGCACGCTCTGTTTTGGGCACTTTTACTGGTTCCTTGCTCAGCTTGGGATCATCCGTAGCATCGTGCAAGGATTTCGCTTTGCCAGCATTCTGTTTGACAAAGATTGTCGTTTCCTGCTCGTCGCCCTCGGCTTCCTCGCCAAATGAGAGTAATCCAAAGTTTCTAAAGGGAATTAGACGTGTCAGCATTAACATTAATTGTAATAGGTTTCCAAACACTCACTTGACGCCTTGTTTCTCCTTTTTGGTTTTCTTGGACTTTGAGTTTGCTTTGGACAGCACTCGCGGAACAATATCGTTGTAGGGATTGCTCAACACCTCCGTGGAGATGATGCGATGCGTGTACATGGGACGCTCCTGGTGATCAACGTCGCCCTCCTCCAGCTTGAGCATGTTGAACACCGTGTCGCCCGTCACCTTGCCAAACAGCGTGTTCTTGTTCTCCAACTCGGGTGTCGGGCCGAACGTGAAGAAGAATTGCGATGCGTTGTCGTCTTTGCCAGAATTCGCCATTCCGACCAAACCGCGACGCGAGTACCGCAGTCGTGAGTGGAATTCATCCTTAAACGGCTGGCCGTAAATTGATTCGCCGCCAGTGCCATCTCCGTTTGGATCCCCGCCCTGCACAATGAATCCCTTGACCAGCCGGTGGAAAGTTGTCCCGTTGTAGTAATTCTCCAGGCAGAGTTGGATAAAGTTGCGGCAGGCTTTGGGGCACTCCCGCGCCCACAGTTCAATATCGATATCGCCAACAGTCGTTTTCAGCAACACTTTGCCCGACGTTGGCGGCTCTTGGATGTAAATATTACTCATTATTAAGCAAATTAATAAATAAACTGCCAAATTTTGGCGTCGACGGCAAAGCGTAGACACACACAAATCGGTGGCAGCCCTGTTTGTTTGATGTATCGAAACTTGTTATTTTACGAAGTATCGATTGCATATTTGCTATAAATTGCAGCAGCCCTGCGCTACCTGCAGTGCTGCCAATTTAGCTATTTTCCCGACAGATTTAGTGGGTTGCAACTGGTAAATGCGGGATAAATTGTAAAACATCGGGTAGCGGGAATTTTAGCTACTTAAAAAATAATTTAATTTTTTTTTAAAACATCTGGTAACTTGATGTATTTTTATGCTTCACTTAAATACTTTATAGTATTTTTTCCATTTGAATGGCTAAAAATCTACTTTTTGTACAAGAAGGAGGAAAATGGGGTTAAAGTAGAAGTTTTATTTAAATTTTAAAAAGTCATAAAATATATTAGCGAAGAGAGTTTTTTTTTAATTTATTTTTGCATTCACTCCTAGAATTGTTGTGTGTTTTTTTGCATCAAAATATTCCAAAAACACTGTATTAAATCAATAAAAATATCGTTTTACTACTCTAGCGTTTTTTTTTAGCTATCAACAAATTTTTTTAAACTATTTTCAGTTTTTTTCAAAGGCTATTTTGGCTTTTTCATGCCCCGAAGAGTTGGCAACACTGGCCACCTGTTGCATTTTGTTCTCAGCCCTCACCAATGCGTACACACTGTGGACCAGCTAAATGTCAAATAATACCAAAATTCGTTACTAAGCAACCACAATTTGTTTGTGATTTTTCACTCATTTTATTTCAACACTTTAGAATTAAGTTTGCATAATTTATTATGAACTTTAGTGACGATCCCCTAGCTGATCTACTGAGTGACAATAGCTTGGACAATGACAACTTCTTCGACGGCGGCAACTCAAAAAAGTTGCCCAAATCCAACCGAGCGAAAGGGAAACTGGAGGATTTGTTTGGCATCAAAGAGGAAAGCGAAGCGGACGTACAGAGTCCTGCTGCAGCTGGGAGGATAGGAGCAAAGCCAAGTGCCACCAGCACACCGCGCATTGTCAAACAGAAGCCATCACTGTCCATGGACGATGCCGACGACGATGATCTGGGATTTGATCCGAAGCGGCCGAAGAGCGGGAGTGGGGCGAAAAGGAACCTGTTGGACGACTTGCTCGTGGCGGCGGAGCCAAAGAGGAACATCTTCGACGACATTGTCAACAACCGACCTGCGACTGCGAAGCCTTCCATGTCCCGTCAGTCGACGGACACCACCACGGACACCTCCAATCTGCACTCCCAGGTAAGGATGGGGATCTTGAAAACCAACGTCCAGCCACTATTACATTCCTGGCATTTCAGGCACGACCCAAAACCTCTGCAGGTGCTGGAAGGCGCAGTTCCGCCTCTGCGCAGTCGACCAATCTCAATGCGGATCCCTTGGGTCTCTTTGGCAGGGACAAGGAGACGAACGCCACCGTTTCGGGCATGTCAACGCCCGTGTCCAAGAAGCGTGGCACAGCCGACTGGCTGGGATTGGGCGTGGAAGCATCCGCAGCGGTCGAAGCCGAGCCGGACACGGAGCCGGAGCAGGAGCGGGAGCGGGAGCAAGAGCGTCCTGCCACTCCACGCACACATGTGCCGGCTAAGGAGACCAAGATTGCCACCGATATACTCCGATTGCCGGACTCTGAGGAGACTGAGCCGGAGCCGCAGCAGGCGAGGATGAGGCCGGTGACGGACAACAGAGCACAGCAGATTCTGATGCTGAACAGCATGAACATGGAGAGCAGTCACAACTACAGTGCTCTGCAGCAGCAGGAGACGCAGCTGGTGATTGCTGCCCAGATGAAGAGTCAGGAACGAGCCTTGGTCGAAATGCAGCGCAAGCAGGACGCGCAGGATCAGAGATTCCAGGCAATGTTGCAGCAGCAACTGCAGCGCCAACTGCAGATGGAGGAGCACATCAAGGCGCAGCAGGAACGCATCAATATGCACCTGCAGCTGATGATGACGCAGCCCGCCACGGCAAATGCAGCCGGAACAGACTCCTCGGCAGCTCCAGCGACTGTGGCTGCCGTGGAAGTGGAAAGGAACCCGGAACCAGCTAGAGATGAGAGCAGGGAACAGCTGCTCCAGCTGGAGACGGATGTCAAGCGCAACTTGCTCGAGAAGCTGCGGCTGGAGGAGCTGGTGGCCAACATGAAGGTCAATTACGAGCAGGAAATTGAAATGATCGAGAACTCCTACAAGTAAGTCATTTCAATCCAGTAGCTGATCCTATTTGATTCCTTCCTGGTCATTAGAAAACAGCTCAAGGTATTGGAGCAGCATTTGTCGGCGGTGGAGGAGCGTCTGAGGCTGGAGAACTCCGAGCTGAGGGAGTATTACACGAGCAAGCTGGAGACGTTGAGGGGGGATTACGATCTGCAGATATCGACACTGAAGCAGGACCACGAGGATGACCTGCGCATGCTGCGCAGCTCCCATGAAGCGGACATGGAGCGTGTGCGGCAAGCCAAGATGCTGGAGCAGGCCGCTGTGCGGGATCATGGCAGCTACCTGGAAACGCTGCGGATGGCGTCCAGTGATCTGCAGGAGCTGCGAGAGGGAATGAACACGACCAGGGAGCGGGAACAGCAGCTGGAGGCGCGTGAGCGTCGTCTGGCGGACGCCGAGCGACGCCTGAAGATGGACGAGGAGAACGCTGACCAGGAGAAGCGACGTCTGATGGAGCTCGTTAGCACGCTGGAGCTGCAGCTGGGTCGGCTGTCCAAGGACTCGGCCGAGGACAATTGGCAGCTCCGTCAGCGCATGGCCAGCCTGGAGGCCGAGAAGAAGGCATTTGAGCAGGAGAAGACCTTCCATCGCGACCAGATGGAGCGCGACGAGAAGCGAGTCGAGGAACTGAAAACAATGCAACTGGCAGAGATGCAGCGCCTCCAGTTGGACGTACAGCAGGAGCGCAACCGTCTCCTGGTTGAAAAACAGAAGCTGGAGATGCAGCATAAGCTCCATGAGCAGGGCGCGACGGACAAGGAGCGCTTAGAGTTGGAGGCACAGCTTCAGGTAGCACGGGACGCCATCAAACGGGCGGATGAGCAGCGGGATCACTGCCACAAGCAACAGCGGGAATTGGAGCAACGCAAGCGCGCGCTCCTGGACAAAGAGAGTGCTCTCAACGTCAAGGTGGATGAGGTGGAGCAGGCCTCCAGTGCCTACCGCCTGGCCATCAACCGTTCCCACATGGCCGAGCACAAAGCCCGCGAGGCGGAGCAACTGCTGCACGCCAAGCTGCAGCTGCTGGGCAAGCGGGCCCACGAGCTGAGCGAGAAGGAGGCCCAAATGTCGCAGGAGCGTATGCTGCTTGCCCAGGATCGTATCGCCCTGCACAGGATGAAGGAACAGATTGGCCAGAGCAAGTGCGCCCTCTGCAAAATGGGCGTGGAGAATGTGGAGTTCTCACAACGTATGGCCGCTCATAGCAAGGGCAATCTTGCTACGGATGCACTGCAGCAGCAGGCTGCAGGCGGGACTGCGGGTCCACAGGTATTGCCCGCTGGCGATATTGTGGATCGCATGCTCGATGAAAACATCGACGCCTCATATCGTAGAATGTACAATCTGTCGGGCAATGCGGACTTGGATTATTGGACAACAGTTGGACTTGATGATGATTCCAAGAAACTGGCATTGCACACTGGAAATACATTGGATATTGAAGATTTAGTCTTAGCAAACCTTAATTTAAACTAAGTAACAACTAATAAAATACAAATTAAATTTCAAATTTGAAACTGCTATTTAATATCGATTGCTGACCAGCGGTATAATCGATAATTGCCGCTGTTGAGTGCCAGTGTGTGCATATAATTCTCAGTTTATTTGCATTGTCTGCTTGTTGCATTCCGTTTTGCTCATTTTTCCGTGGCGTTTGTTATTATTCGTTTGTTGTGTCACAGTGACGGTAGCAATTTAGAAACATTGGATATCATTTTTTAAGAAACGATTGTAAATAAAATGTATTAAAAAGTATTTTGCGTTTTACGCCTACGTGTTAAATGTGTTTTCCAGTATCGTTTTTTTGTGCAAGTCTCCGTGTCTAAGTGTTAGTATTATATCTGTTTGTATATATGTATATGCATGTGTGTGTGTGAGTGGAGGAAGCTCCAAAGCCGCGGAAGAGACGAGAAATTCAATGAAAACGTAATAAATATAAAGCATATGAAATTTAAGGCAACAACACTCGACGCCAGCATTGAGCAAGTTCAAGAAAAACAAAAACAAAACAAGTAAGTTGGCAAAAGGTGAAATTGCATACATATGCAAATACATACATTTGTATGTACATATGTATAAAGCCTACGCTTAATGTATTCATGTATCTACAATTGTACACATAAATACATATTTGTAGGCTCATTAATTCAACGACTAGTTCCATTATCATTATATAAAAGTATCCAAAGCACTTTTATCATTCGCGTTTTTGCTGTTCTTTTTTTCTACATACATATCGTTTGTGCCAACACATACTATACTATATATACGTGTGTGTGCGTGTGCACACACCTTTGTGTTTATGTATGTACATTTGTACGTATGCAAATTTGAACTCGACGAACTTGCTGCTCCTCTCTGCATCATTTATTGCTTGTTAGTATTTAACTACGTTTTATTGATTGTCTTTAACCTTTGCCTCATCGCCTAATACTTTCCGATTGCCGGTCTTTGTTTTTATATTTGCTATGTCCTCATTTTCATAGGTTTATATATTGTATGTATGTATGCACCGGTTTCACATCTGTGTTGTGTGCTTACGTAGGTGTGTTTATGTACGTGTGTGTGTGGTAAGCATTCATGCTGAACAGCTGTTCCTCTTAAGGCAAACGTGAGAAAGTTTCGCATTTGTTTATTTTCATTCGCTACACACAGATTCACAGCAACAACAACTGCAACAATTGCCTTATCGAACATTTCATTGTAGTAAAAACTAAACTAACTCATACACACATATTTAAAGACATGCTTTTGTGAAATTATTTGGATTAACAGGGCATATATTATATTGCATATCCGCAATTGTAGATTAGCTTTTAATGGCTTGGCAAATTTGTGTAAAATTAAATTTATGCTATTTCCACTTGTATTTTTATAACATAAGAGTAATATTATGAGTATTTCAATTTTATTTTTTAACAAAATATTGGGGATTCTGCTTTTTAAGTCTGTTTTAAATATCTAAGGCAAACAGTTGCTTGTTTTAACAACTGAAGTTCTTATCAATGGCAAAATAAATATGTAAGTTAGTAGCACATTTCTCTCAGTGTCGGCTCAAACGCGGACTGATCAACAGGTAAGGGAAGGTAATAAAATTGTGGAAATAGAAGTTAAAATATTATTATTTTAAAATTTAAATAATAAACATCAATTGAGTTTTCCAAAGCATCAGAGTCAATTGGATTTAACAAGTAAAAAAAAAAGAATGTTTTGTCAGTGTACAAAGTGATAGGAATACCACGATTGTTTCTATAAAAAAAAAACATTCAAAATAAAAAACATTTCGTACTGACATTTTTTGACAATAAACCTGAATTAAAGACTTCAATACTTCAAATTTCAAAGTTCTATTTAAAAACTATCAAGAGGCCCTTGCGAACATCTTCACGTTATGGTCTATCAAAGGTATTGCCATCGAGTACAATACTAATTTCGCCATGGGAACACCCATTGTGTATTTTAGATCTACAGATAAAGTATGAATAATACTTTCTATTGTTTTGGCGTGCAGATAAGAAAACTCCAAAGTTTCCCGTAGTTAGTTGAATTGATAGAACTTAGTTCTGTTATTTCGCTTGCCCTTTAACTGCTGTTGAATCACGTCTGGCCTTGGTCTAGTACTCTGATCCCCCCCAAAAAAATATATATATCATGTTATTGTCCATAGCATATTCTTGGAGCCATATACGAAATTGGCTTACAAAGCGTAATCGCTTTTATCTTGGTTTTCTGTTATCGCACTGATAAGGGGAGCAACGAAAAATATCACACGGCATTGTTCGGTTTGAGTCGAACAGAAAACAAATACGAGTAATTTGAATTGACAAACAGAAATACTTATTATTGCAGTTGGTCGTGGACGAAGACTCTGAGTGGATAATGTCGAATCAGGCACAGGTCGACTACGACAGGCAGTTCCAGGAGGATTTGGCCAAGGCGACGGCGCTGAGCTTGGAGCAGCAGGCGCTCGATGATTACAGGCGACACAAGAAATATGGGACGAGCTCGTATCAAGGCGGCACTGCCGATTACTACGCTCAGCAGCAGCAGCAACATCAGCACCACCAACAACAAAGAAGCTTCAATGTGACACAGCGTCGACACTCGGAGGTGCACCAGGTGCCGACATCGTTCGGCGGCGTGGAACGTTCACGAACGCCGCCGGCACAGACTGGCAATGGGAACGGGAATGGGAGCGGGAATGGCAACGCAGAGAGTGACCTGATATGCTTTGCCAGTCCCACTGGCGGTAAGCAGCCGACACAGGAAAGTGGCAGCACCTTTGAGCGATTGATTGAGGATCTGCAGCGAATGCAGTCACATAATCCGCAATCGGCATTGGTGCCAGTGGGTCCAGTGGCAGCTGCCACGTCCGTTCCCGTCCAGTATCCAGCACCACCCACGTATGGTAATGTGGCCGGTGCAGTGGGCATGCAGCTGGTGCCGTACCAGGCTGCACCAGAGCAACCACAGCAGCGTCCACTCAACCAGGAGGAGTTGCAGCGTCTCTACAGCATGCCCAATCAACTGGCACTGCAGCCAGTTGCGCCAGTGCAGCCTGCCGGATTTGTGTACTATCCAACGTTCTCGGCTCCAGTTGTGCCCGGCTCAGCTGCCTATATGCCACCTCAGTATCCGTCGCATGGCTTTGGCTATGGCTTCGCTGGCTATGCACCAAATAATGGGGGCACCACGCACGTGGACTTCGCCCGTCCGCATAGTACACCTGTGACAGGATTAGCAGCATCATCAGCAGCCGTGTCCAACCGAAGCAGTCCATTGAGTCACCAAGTTTCACATTCCGCTGCGGCAACGCCAGCTCCAAGTGTTGCTCCCGGCTTCAATGTGCGACGTGGCACGCCCCCCGTTGGCAGCGTCCCCTCGGTGGGACCCCAGCACCAGCAGCAACCGCCTCCGCCACCGCGCACTGGCAACGATTTGATCGATCTAAACCAGGACGATTAGTACGCATTCTCTGTTCCCCAATCTTAAAGAGTATCCCATCTAATTGACACTTTTCCTTTGCAGTTCCCGTGTGAGTGTCTTGGAGGCATTTGATCCCCTGCTCAATGAGAATTCTGGTAAGCTATGGGTCATACATAATATATTTTAATAGACATATTCAAATCGAACTGTTGTTTATAAAGCGATTAGAGAGCTTGTCACGTCACCCCATGGATAGAGCAAATTATATATTGTTAAAATTACAAATGATAACAGAATAATAAAATTGATAAGTATATTGTCTAAAACAGCATCTATAGGAAAACTATTCTTAGGAAAGCAAAATTCTAATACACTAATCTATTTATACCATAAATATTTAGCTAGTAAATGTATATATTTTTATTTGGCTATATTTCTGTTATTCAATGTTATTTCGATTGACTTCTCAGCATTTTCGATTTTACTTTGGTACAACTTATAATTGTTTCTTGTGGTATTAATATTAATTTAAAATCTGTTAGATATTGTAATATACGGTAATCGATTTAAATTTTTTCCGTTTTGGGTTCTCATCATTTTTTACCACAAATTTAATTAAATTTATAGTTGTTACTGTTTGAAGCTGCTGCAGCTGTTGTTGTTTATTTATAATTGAGTTCGTAGTTGACAACAAGAAGGAAAATATAAAAAAGATAACATGTTAAACTTTCTGTTTCTCTATCTTGCAGTGTCGCGAAAGTAAAACCTTTTAATGAATATTTCTACTACTTCTATCCATACTAAAGTACTACTACTACTACCAAAACTGCAACCACTTAACACACCACCCACAACAACAAAAAAACCACCAACAAAAACAAAAGTATAATGAATAAGAAATTTCAGGTGACGGATAAATAAAAATACGTCACGAGCTAACGGCAAAATGGGCTCAGGGTTTTTGGTGTGGATACAAATGCAAAAACACAGATACATGCCATGCATATGTTAATAGAACCACCTACTTGCACCACACACACACACACACACACTCAACACACACATCACATACAAATATAAACGAAATATTCAATTCTGTGCCTTCCACGACTGCAGCAGAGCAAAATCTAGATATGTATTATATATAGTATAAAGTGCCAGAGAGTAAAGAGTTTTGAACAACTGATGGCCCACAAATCACCACAAAAATTTAACAATATTATTATTTGATTTTTTTTTAATTTCAATACGAATTTGACAAATTTGTCCGGTTTCATTTGATTTTTATCAATGCTTAATCAAATTAAATTTGTATTATTATTGGAGAGTATTACAAAGAACCAAATTGTGATTTGCCGATTCATACATAAAAAACATACACATACATACATATATAAATATTTTTAATATATATACATACATATGTTAAATGCAAACTTGTATAACGTTGAGACCAATTTAATAAATTATGTCTGAGAATAAACAATACCAATTTTATGTTGTTTTATTAAACATTCTGTCATCCTCGGTGTTGTATACTAAACTCATCATCAGTAGTTCTTGTCCAAGACATAACATGCTTTAGTTGATGAGATCTATGATCTCTCTCTTTATATTTGTAATTGTAGAAATTTTAACATATGTATGTATATATTGGACGTTTGTTTGCTTTCTGCTTTATTTCTGTGTGGAAATCTGTATTCGTCGAGTTTTAACTTAACTCTGACCATCAACTCTTTCAGAGATATCTAATTCACTTCGCTTTTCTGTATATAAATTACGTTTTCTATGTTTTATGTTACGGATAAATTAGATTTATGGATAGATAGATGTATCTAAAGATAGATTGTGTATATGTAGATCAATGGTAGATAGATAGACAGATCATTTCACAGTTTTTGAATCTTTACAATTTTCGGAACAGGGGAATTACTTAGATAAATAGATAAATTAGCTAAAAATATGTATGCCAAAGAAAGAGTATTAAAATTATTAGTTTTAACAGATGCTGAACATATCGAGCCCTATTTGCGACAATAACGTATGCGCCAAAACGCAATTTTACAGGAGAGAGTTTTTTAGGTTTCGTTAAGTTGATTTCTTCGAGTCATTTGTCGCTTACGTTATTATTCACAGGTCAATATCTCCGTAAATATATAAAATAAAAATGTAATATTTTAGGTGCAGATGCGGGTGGTGTTTATAAACATATTGGCATAAAAAAAAAATTTTCGGAAAATGGCGCATACGTTATTGTCGCAAATAGGGCTCGATATGTGAAGGAAAGGTCACATAAATGAAATTTACAATCTCAGAGATATATATTTATATATATAGTATTGTATAGGTGTCGCAATTGGCTGTTAGGTGGAAAAAGAGAGATGGGAAGGGGTAAGGAAGGGAGAGACGTCTGCGCGACAAAATGGATTTGTTAGCATAGATTTGCGATTTATTCTCAGCATGATTTGTACTCTCTCTCCCTCTCTCTGACTCTCGCAGAGTCCAATGGGTGACGTCGTCAGTTTGTGGCTACACGCTTGAATTCCCTCGATTTGCGATCCACACGATCGTGTGGCATTTGCATAACTGTTTGATATGTGAATCGTTGCTCGGTTGATTCGTTTTAGTTGGTTGTGATTAATTCGCTGATTGAATGATGCACTCGTTACTACTTGCAGGCAACGACGGCGCCTCCGATTGCACCTCGTACTATGCGGAGTACGATCCGTTTGATTTTCTGTACAGCGGCGACAATGGCACACAGTACTCGGATCCCATGTACGAGGCGGTCAACAGGTGGGACAAGAATGCCACAAACAGTGGCAGCGTCAGTGTCAGTTCCATTGGCTGGCGAACGGATTACCTGAATCAACCCACGCATTCCCACTCAGCATCGCCCACACCACAAGCAGGAGCAGCAGCAGCAGCATCAAGATCAGGATCGGGAGCAGGTGCAGTTGGAGACACTTCTGGCTCTGTGTCGCCGCCTCCTCCGCTGCCACCGCGCAATCAGCAGCTTTATGAGACGGGCGCCATCGTGGCGTCCACATCGAAGCCACATCAGCAGGCATCTCCCTTCACGGACAGCTACACGAACAGCATACCCGCTCACGTGGTACTGGATCGCCGGAAAACCTGCACACGCCTCTACGAGCTGATCAGTGAACAGCGTACGGATGATTCCGAACTCTTGGAGTTTTATCACATGGTGCGACAGCTGCGCAGCAGCTACCTCCATGATGACGAGGCCACGAATGTGGGTCACATCATCGCCGCCGAGTTCAACTATCATTACATGATGGATACCAGCATCAAGATCATTGTTCATCCGGCTTTGAATATCCTGCACTCACATGCCCTGTACAGTTCCCTGGCTGGCGAGCAAATCAAGGGCTACGGTGCACCTGTGACTTTCACCTGCGACAGTAAGTGAACGCATCCATTGCTCTAACTATAACTTGTATTAATCTCGAGTCTATTCCTGCAGTCGACTCCGTGGTGGCCCAGGTGGTGGCTCAGGCCTTGGCCTCCCTCGAGGGTCAAGTGAAGGGCACCGTCACAGACTTTGCAGTCAAGGTGCGTAGTCAATTTCATTACGATAGGTATACCAGTTACTTTTAGAGTAGTCTACTCATGTTCGTCTGTGTAAACCGGGGAGCTCCGGGGAGCTCCGGGAGCAGCAACTGCTTCCAACTTAGGTAGACTCTAATAGGGTGGTTGTTGTTGATGTTATTGTTGTGCTCCCGAATTCAGATTTCGTATCCACCGCTGGTGTAAACAAACAAATGTCAGAGACTTACCAAACTTGGCATAAAGACTTCTAGTGTTGATCAGTATTAATATTCATACGTAATCGCATCAAGTTCGACTATAAGCAAGGGAAGTTATGGCTGTTTTAAGTGTTTAGGAAACGCGTACTACTAAAAGTGTGCAATAATTTCCAGGGATTAAAACCTAAACGAATATCGGTTGCAGTTACGGTTTCGGTTTTTTTTGCATTTGGGTTTTCGGTTATCGGTTACGCAAATTCTTTGAATAAAGGTTTCGTAACGGAGAACCGGTTTTGGTATGTTTCGGTTTTGAAATACCGGTATGGTTTCGGTTCAGAAAACAATTTTTATTTTGCAAGAATATAATTATATTAATAATATAATAATAATAATTAAAAAGGCATTTCTTTCTTAATGTTTCATTCACACATTTATTTCACATATAAATCAAAATTAAAAAATTAAAGAAAATCAAAAAATAAATCAAAAACTAATAACAAATTATCAGAGATCTCAAATCGGATCCGAGTCGGAAAAAATAGAAACAGTTCAAAAATGTTCGATATAAATTATTTTTTAACTTGTTTTTTAAATTTTTATAATAAAAATTGAAATAAAACATGCCTTTAAAAAGTTACACCATAACTCTTTTTTGCAATTTTTAAAACAATTAAAAATAAATTTTTTTTCCAATTTTTATTATAAACATTTGGAAGTAAAAATGTATTTTTGGATGTATGAAAAACCCAAAATAACCCCTATAAATGAAACGGTTACTAAACGGTTTTTTCGGTTTACAGAGTTTCGGTTTTAAGGTTTCGGTCAAATGAAAATATTTTTTTTCGGTGACGGTTTCAAATTTCAATCGGTTTTTACCGGTTAAGGGTTACGGTTTCGGTTAGGGTTTTATTCCCTGGTATCTATTAGTCAGGGACTTGACTTAGCCTTTTCTTACTGTCCAATATCTTCATTTGCTTGGACAGCCCATTGGTTTGCTGGAATGGCTGGCGCCCACCTCGAAGCTGAGTCAGTTGGAGTGTGTGCACAACAGTTTTCAGCTGGAGAAGGATGTGCATTTGGGTCTGTGCGTGAGCAGTGCGGTCAATATGCAGGCCATTGCACGCACGGCACAGGACGATGAGCACGATACGGATCTGCTGCCGGAGCAGGTGCTGCCGAATGAAGTGGTGCCCATTGTAACCTACGACAACATGATGATACTCATCGAGACACTCGAAATGGAGATCGACAAACTGGAATCCGCTGTCGACGGGGCTCCAACGGGTCGGAGCAGCGTGGTCAGTTGCTCGGGTGTCGTCCAGGCTGTGAAGGCCATTTGTGCGCTGCTCGGCTCCATCGATACGCTGGAGATAGCCCGCTGCATTGCCGAGCTGAAGCGTGTCTGCGAGGAGGCGCAGTCCAAGTATGCACCTCTGGCGGGCGCGAATAATCCGGAAATCGTCAGCGACTATGGTGAATACGCGCAGGTGACGCTGCGGCCCCGTTCCATGCTGGAGCAGATCAAGCTGAAGTGCAATCGGCTGCGTGACGCTGTCCAGGAGCTGGTTGAACTCTATGCCAATGTATTTCGTGTTGCCTTCTCGGTGAAGACGCCGGACTATTCCACAAGTAAGTGAATGAAAATGTACAGCATGGATAGTCCTTAATGAATCTCTTCCGAACAGCGCCCATACCCATCTCCTGTGTCTCCAAGCCCATTGTTGTGAGCATCAATTGCCTGCACCGGCCGCCGCCCAACTGGAAATACGAGGATTACTCTCTCTGCGTGCAGCTCGTCTATGGCACGCGTCTGCTGTCCAAGCCCCATGTGCTGAACTGCTCCAACGACACCAGCGGCGGCCTCTTTCCCCGCTTGAACTTTAGCGCGTGGTTGACCTTCGAGCAGCATCCCATTTGCACGCTGCCCCGGGAGGCTCGTCTCACATTTGTGCTCTATGGCAAGCAGGCGGCCAGCGAGAATGAGCCCAACACGGAGCCAAATGGCGAGAGGCGACAGGTGACCACCGAGCTGGGATGGTGTTCCATCCAACTGTTTGACTTCAAACGCACCATGATCTGTGGCCCTTATCTGCTCTCCGTGTGGCCACCGACAACGGACAAAATGCTGGGACCGGCGCCGGCGCGTGGTTGTCATCCGGCTCCTGATTTTTGTCCCGTTCTGAGTATTGAAGTGCCGCCCTATGGTGGCCGCATTGAATTCCCTGAGCATCAGGAGGCGCCCAAGCGGGCACCGCAGTAAGTTATAAATCAGTATTTACCACAATTGATGCACTTACTCCTTGTCAATTTATTCATACAGCTATGACTTTGCCTCGCTGGATGCCAATCTGCAGGAGGAGCTGCTGGATACTGCCGAGCTGGGCTATTCGGGCGCCACGGAGCGACGTGAAGTGTTCTGGGAGAAACGTCTGTATCTGCAAGACTATCCCAATGCATTGCCCAAGGTTCTGCATGCGGCTCACAGCTGGGATTACGCCAATCTGATTGATTTGCACTCGCTGCTGCATTCCTGGACACCCTTATCGCCTCTGCAGGCGCTGGAGCTGCTGCTGCCACGCTATCCGGACGCCAAGGTGCGGGAGAAGGCTGTGGAATGGATCTCCCATATGCCCAACGATCAGCTAGTTGACTTTTTGCCCCAACTTGTGCAATCGCTGAAGCATGACACCTATGAGGCCTCCGCCCTGGCACGTTTTCTGCTGTCCAAGTGCCTGGAGTCGCCTCGGTTTGCGCATCACATGTACTGGCTGCTTGTCCACAGTCTGCCCGATGATCCGCTCAACTCGATTGGAGCCTCGTTGGTGGACCAGGAGTGCGATGAGTCGCAGATCACACAGGCACGCTACTATCGCCGCAACAAGATGATGCTGCGCGCCCTGATGGCCATCTGTGGCGAGAAGCTGCTCAAGCGGTTCATGTACCAGCATCGCATGTGCCAGAATCTGGCCAAGATAGCCGAGTCAGTCAAGGAAGCCAAAGAATCGATGCGGCAAAAGAGTCTAGTGGCGGGCATGGATCAGGTGCATCAGGATCTGCTCGAGGAGCCCACCTGTCTGCCCTTGGGCCCGGAGCTGGAGGTGACCGGCGTCAATGTGCGCAACTGCAGCTACTTCAACTCCAACACGTTGCCTCTCAAGATCACCTTCGTGGGTCCCGATGCGGAGCCACTTCCAGCGATATTCAAGGTAGGTTCACATAGCTCCATCAATTAAGGCTCTAATAACAATTATCTGATTCCCCACAGTGTGGCGATGATCTGCAGCAGGACATGCTCACCATTCAACTGATTCGCATCATGAACAAAATGTGGCTGGCGGAGCGTCTGGATCTCAAAATGGTTACCTTTAACTGTGTGCCCACGGGCTACAAAAGCGGCATGATCGAGCTTGTCTCCGAGGCGGAAACTCTGCGAAAAATCCAAGTGGAATGCGGGCTGACCGGTTCCTTTAAGGATCGACCCATTGCCGAGTGGCTGGGCAAACAGAATCCCAGTCCATTGGAATATCAAAGTGCTGTTCGCAATTTTACACTCTCCTGCGCTGGCTACAGCGTCGCCACCTATGTGCTGGGCATCTGTGATCGCCACAACGACAACATTATGCTCAAGACCTCTGGGCATTTGTTTCACATCGATTTCGGGAAATTCCTTGGGGATGCACAGATGTTTGGCAACTTCAAGAGGTGAGTTTTGATAACAAATATACATTGCATATCAACTGTTTAATAACAGTTTATATGTTATACTTATATTAACTGTTACTTAGCAGAGAGGCTGATACTTGACATAGCTGTTAGCTTAGCATAGCGCTGTTGCTGATAACTGGGTTCACATAGCTCCTTTTACTTAACATTGCATATAAACTGGCTGTTGGAACTGTTACTTAACATGCCATAATTTTAACATCTGACTTTCCTTTAATTCTTAACTAATTCTTAATTCTTTTATTAACGTACCTTATTTTTCCAGAGACCGCACTCCATTTGTGCTTACCTCCGATATGGCCTATGTGATAAATGGCGGCGATAAGCCCTCGACCGATTTTCATTATTTTGTTGATCTTTGCTGTCGTGCCTTTAACATTGTGCGGAAGAATGCGGATCTGCTGCTTCATACCCTGGCACACATGGCCACAGCGGGTATGCCTGGCGTGAACTCCAATGCCGTCACCTATGTGCGTCGTGCCCTCTTGCCTTCGCAGTCGAATCCTGAAGCGGCAGCCACATTCGCCAAGATGATACAATCCTCGCTGAAGAGTTGGTTCACCCAGTTCAATTTCTTTTTGCACAATTTGGCGCAAATGCGTTTCAATAACGACGAAGGCACTGGCGAACTGTTATCCTTTGTGCCCCGCAAATATACGTGAGTTTGCTTTTAGCTTTACAACAGAAAAGATTATTATTGTTTGCTTCATTGTGTTTACAGCATGCAGCAGGATGGTCGGCTGAAAATCGTTAAAGTGGTGAGATTCCAGAAGCATTACAGCATGGAGAAGTACTACATGTACATACTGCAAGTAACGCGTCACGGACAGCGGGATCCTACACATCTGTTTCGTTCCTATCGCGAGTTCACAGAGTTCCATCAGAAGTTATGCATACACTTTCCTCTGGTCAAGCTGCACAGGTAAGTCGATCTTTGATTATTATTTTAAATAGATAAATCTATTTTGAATTTATTTACATATTTATTCAAACGATTCTAATTTGTGAATCTGTTAAGATAAAAGTGTAACCCTTTTACCCAATTATGCTATTTTAGCATACAGAACTGTTAAAATACGGACCATCTGGCAGCCCACTGTTCTCATTAACAGATCTTTAGCATATTACTAACCTTTTCTTATGGGTGTATCTATTTAACGCCTTTTTGAACGAGATTGAGCGCAGTAACTCGTTTGAAATTTGTTTATACATATTTATTATACATTTATTTATACACAGTCAGCATTATATGGCAATCTTCTACTTTAAATTGGTATACATGAATATAGTATATATATTAGGATATATTTATAGCATTATGTACAAGTTAAATACTGTCTTTGCTAAGGAAATGAAGAGCAGCATCTTTGCCAATTGGGGTGATCCTAAGCCTCAGTGCCTCTATCACTGTTACGCTCCAGTTGAACAACTGGACGCAGTGCCTCTGTCATGGTACGATGCTGTCGTATGGCACGTCCAAATGCTTCATCATCATCATCGCTCTCTTCCTGCGAGACCTGCGTGCCAAAGAGTCTGGGCACATGGACCTCCTCATCGGTTGGCAGTGTGACCATGCGCTGTGCGGGTCTTGGAGGCGATTCTGTGTCGGACTCGTCGGCGGATTGAAAGTCCACCTCGGATTCGTTTGAGCTGGGCACTTCGGCCGATTGATAGTACTGCAGGTTCTCCACATCGAAGCGCACGTGACGCTGTCGCTTGGCAGGCTGTGGTTGTGGTGCCGGATCAACTGTTTCCTCTTCACCTGAACTGGAACTGGGCAGTTCCTCGGGCTCGTAGCATGTCAAAGGCGGCGCATCACCTCGGGCACTGAGTGTGGTCGGCTTGGAGACCCGTGGAGCTGGCTGTGGTGCTCGACGCGCTGGCACTGGCGATGGAACGATCTCCAGTTCCTCGCAGAGCTCCTCGAAATTGCTTACGTTGTTTGAATTGTCTGTTGGCGCCTCTCCGTTCACCGGCAGCTCTTCAAAGAGATCTTCTATGCTGCTTACGTAACTCGTACCGTTAGCCCGATCCTGACCAACGACATCCGCGTATTTGGGTAAATTGCGAAGAGTTTTCGACTTGTCCTGCTGCATCAGGGACTCGTAGTCGGGTAGAATGGGAACTGGAGGCAGTCGTGCTTCATAAGGAGGTGGATCCGATTGTAGAATTTCAGTTTCCGTTGCCGGCTCCATCAGTTCCAGTTGCTGGAAGAGCGTCTCCTGCTGTACCACATTTTCCAGCTCCAAGTTGGGTTCACTCTCCACCTGCACTGGCGACTCCAGCATAGCGGGATGTACTGACCAATTGGGTTCCGGCAAGTCCGTCACATGATCTAGATTCTCAAAGTTCTCCCAATCCTCATCAATGCTCTTGCCGAATCCCGGTGGACTACTGGGCCCTGACTCTGCCTCTGTCTCCATCAGCTGCAGCCCTGAGAAGTCTGGCTGAATGTCCAGAATGTCCGCCTCGTTCATTTCGTTGGAGGAACGCTGGAGCTCAAATTCAGGATCCACCTGATGCGCTGTCAGCTCCAGATCATCAAACAATTTCGGGGCTATCACCGGCTCCGTTTGCTCCATTGAATCGGGAGTGCCCGCAATGATCTCTACAACGAAAGCGGAATCTGTGTGCTCCAGCGGAAGCAACTGATCATTGGGCAATTTAATGCTGTGGATTGTCAATGGTTCCAGTTGGGACTCCTCCTGGGATTTCTGTAGGAGATCCTGTTGTGACTCCTTTGGTATATGATGCACCGTGGCAGCCACTGAAATGGCTGCGCCAGCCTGCTCATCATCGGGCGTCAGCAGTTCCGGCACATCATCGACCTGCTCATACTTGACATATCTTCCGTTCCCCTTGTGGATTAGCTGTGATTCTCTCGGCTCTCCGCATCCAGCTGCCTTGGCACTGATCAGCTCGTATTTCTCAGCGAAGTGATCAAAGTTGGGTATATCCAGTTGCTCCAAAGATTTAGGCTTAGCAGCTGCCAATGGTGCTGGTGCCGCAGCTGCTTCTGTTGCTTCTGGTGGGGCAGGTGGTTGTCGTGTAGGTGGCGTTGCATAGTATTCATAGTTGGCGCTATGCACTTCGCGGCGTCTGCGTCGCGCTGCTTGTGGCTCTGGTCCACTGCGATGGGGAACTGTTCCAGCCAGCTCCGGAATGCTGGCCACCTCCTTGTGCTCCCGAGGGGCCAGTGAGGACAGTGATAGATTTGGTACGCTTCCTGCAAAGTATTTGCTTCCTGCTAATAATAAATAGTTGTTTTACTATCGTATAGATCGAAAATTGTCTACTTTTCTTATAGGAACGTAGAAGAAAAATATAGTTTATATGTACGATATTTTTTTTTATTTTCTTGAAATCGTTTGCATTATTCAAAAATCTATTTCAAAAATTTTAAACTTCCTTTCAAGTTTGTATATTTAAGAATCTATTGAACATTATTCAGGTGTATCTTTTCTTGTTTTCTCTTCTTGAAAACATTTACACTAACAGACTTTTTTTTACTTTAACAGCTATGAAAGTCACAGTAAAAAAAATATATTTGGAAAGGTCGTTTAAATTCCGTTTGAATGATGCAAAACTTTCCTTAACCCATTAAGTACCCATTGAAAATTTTGAATTTAAAAAAACGTCTATTAATAAACTTTTTTCCTCGATTTTTCCTCGACTGCAAAAAAAAATGTTCGAAAATATTTCTGCTAGTATGTATTTTTTTTATAATATTTTGAAAATCCTAAAAATGACTATTCTAACCGCTTTTTCCTACTTTTCACACAGTAAGTGATTGTATATTTCTCAAAAATCTTTTTAAAAAAATGTACAACTTCCTTTTAAGTTAGTATAGCTTAGAATCTTTTGAACATAATCAGGTCTGGGTCAAAACATTTCATTACATATTTCCCCATTGATTTGCCCACCAAATGCGGCCAGCAAACAGCTTGCAATTCCATTCACTTTCGAGTGTTAACTCATATCACATAAAAATATCGTATAAACGATCGTTAGCTTTACCTGCCGAGTTTGTGGGTCTGGTACTTTCGAATTCTTCCGTATTGCGCTGTCGAAATACTCCATGTACAGCGTTGTCGGTGCCGTTAACCTGCAAATTTATTCGGTTAGTTTGTTTTCGAAACTTGTTTCTTAATGGATAGACATTCCTCCTTCCATTCTACGTCCCCCGCAATTTGTTGTGCTTCCATAGTTCGCTGTAACGATTAAAACAGCTGTGGTCTCAGCTGTTGAGCCAGCAACAACAACAACGATAACAATAAAAACAACAAGAAACAACTATCGTATGCGTCATACGTGTTAAAGCGTCACACACGAACACATGACCACAGGCACAAATACACTCAAAGCGGTATCTAGGTTTAGAGATGGACTTTTGTTAATTTCTATAAACTGTGAGGAAAGCTATTTTACTGTAACTAACAGTTGTAAATAGAACAACAATTGTAACTCAAACTATAAGCAATATTCCGTAATCGATGTTCAATGTTAAGAGCGCCTATAGAAGCTGTCTATCGATATCTGCTGATCATCTGATCTGTTGAGCTCTGTTAACGTTAAGCACGACTTTCCGCATGTCGCATGTTGATTGTCAGCACTAGAAAAACACTCACCCACACACACACACAACTACACCTGCTGTCAGGCTTATCATAAATGAGTCGCATTGTTGTTGTTGTTGTTGTCGTGAGGTATCAAAAGGTATTGTTATAAATGGCGCTTGCAGCGAGTTTTCCAATTTGTTTTTGCCATTTGTTGTTATTGCTGAGATTTGCTTACCTGTGATTCGTAGGCAGCATAACGTGGCGTCTGCTGCGACTGCGATTGTTGTTGTTGCGGCTGCTGCGTCCCAGGTGCGCGATCAAAGGTTAGACGTCGCCGGAATCCCCAGAACTTGATGCCTAGCAGTGCCAGGACGAGACTCGCGAGCAGCATGGCCGTGGCAAGCAGTGGACCAAAGGTCGCCGCTGGACCTGGAACAGGAAGTGAATCACAGTTTTGGCGGGAGCAAGGGAGGAGAAAGACAGGCCACTTACCTTGGCCCACATTCGTTAGCTGAGCCATGGCTATTGAATGCTTTTGGCCAGCATTTTGCAGTCATACACCTGATTTTAATAAAGGTATTTTTTTTTCGTTATATATGTATGTAGGTATTTTTAGTGTTGTTTTTGGTGTTCAGTTGACTTCTCCACGTCGTCGTTAATCGAACGCCAATGCCGCAGCTCTTGGGCTCTCGACTTGACTCGACTCGACTCGACTCTCGTCAGCAGTTCCCGCGTTCTCAGCGTTTTGCTTTCTGCCGTCCGCTTTGCAGTTCGCTCGTTAACTGATTGGAGCGAGCGGTCGACGTCAGCAGCGACGCTTATCGAAGCGATATCACGGCGCTTCTCCCCATGCTCGACTCTCTACTCTGCCCGACTCGAGTCGATGCGACTCGACTCTCGATTCTGGCATTTTTGTTGGCCCGCTCTTCTTTCACCCACTGCTGCTCTTTGTCTTTGCTTTGCGGCCTTCAGCACAAACCACTTTTTGTTGTTGTTGTTGTCTCACTTTGTTTTTTTGCTGATTTATCAGCCATTAGCTGTGTTACCTGTTTCAGTCAGACAGTCCCACTCGGCGGTCAACTGATAAGCAATCGTCAATGCTCATATATCATTTATCTGCTGTCTGTTTTGGCCACTTTTCCTACAACTCATTGTTCATTTCCCCAATCTAAACTTTGAAGGTTTTTGATTTTACAGTGATTTCCATTTTAATTATGCTTTTAAGATGATTATTAGATTTATATCATTGTACAGATAAATTATAGTAATATTACAAATTAAAAATAATAAAAGAATTTTACAAGCAGAAATATTGGAATATTTATTTTCTCGAGGTAGATAACGATATAATATCATATAACCATATATAATATAGAAAGGTGGGTTATATCATCCAATATGGGTGGACCACTCCTGTTCAAGTCATATTTATTAATAAGTCTTGACGTATTTTAAATTCGGTTGCCTCTGCAAACGGTGCGGAAAGATTTAATAATTTAATAATTGTATTTAATATTTTTAATTCCTTTTCTACTTTCATTTTTATTTCAGTCTTCCAGCTGGTGTGCATGTGGGTCGCTCCAATATCAAGTCTGTGGCTGAGAAGCGTTTACCTTTGATACAACGTTTCCTGAAATCCCTCTTTGATGCGGCAGAGGAAATAGCCCATTCGGATCTGGTCTACACATTCTTCCATCCGCTGCTGCGCGATCAGCAGGAGGCGAAATTGGAGATGCCCAAGATCAGGGGTAAGTAGCGTAAAATTACCTACAGAGAAGATGATTAATATAACTCGTCACATGTTGCAGAGGTGAAGCGTCAGCCATCGCGGGATAATCCCAATGAAATTGGCCAGATACGACTATCGCTGCAATATCAACGCGGCGTGCTTACTGTGATGGTGAGATAACCCCTATTCCCCTCAAATAGTAAACCTAACTAATGTGAGTTCTCCTTGATCGGGTTGCAGATACACCACGCCAAAGGACTGCCAATGCTGCAGGGTGGGCAGGAGCCGAACACGTATGTGAAGTGCTACCTGAAACCGGATCCAAGCAAAGTCACCAAACGCAAGACCAAAGTCGTACGCAAAACCTGTGTGCCCAGCTTCATGGAGACGGTAAGATGATGGATGATTAGTAAACGATTGACAATATGCTAACCAAATTTCCATTTACAGCTGGAGTACCGCATGCCGCTGGATGTGGTGCAACAGCGCAGGTTGCAGGTGACGGTCTGGTCCCACGATACATTGCAGGAGAACGAGCTGCTTGGCGGCTTTGAGTTGGACCTCTCCAAGCATGATTTGCGACAGGAGCTGGTCGATTGGCATCGCTTGGGTTCCGTGCCTAGGCATTGAATGAATGTTGCAACCTCCGTTTAACAGACAATCTGGCTAACACACACACAACACACACACACACGCATACATACACATACTGTGCCTGTCTTTTCAACGCAATAATACTTACATACTCAAAGTGATTGTACATTCCATATACCATATACAATTTAAATTATATATAATTTACTTATACATATACTTACTTATATTAAGAATTAAGCTGACATCCGATAGAATTGTACCTATCACTTGTACATAATATACACAGTCTCTTACACACACACACACACACACATCCTCATACATTCATACCCAAATGTGTTTGGCTAATGCACAAGCAACTGAAGGATCAGCGAAACATTTTGTATAATGTACATAAATCAACCAAATATAAGTGATACATGCTGATCAAAAGTATATAGACAAAGAAAGCTAATTATTCAGGTCAGTCCTTAGGATGCCGTGTAGTGTGCACATTTCGTATAAGCCCAATTCTAGTTTAACATTCATCCAAAATCGTTCATTGTCCTGGGCCTGGTGTAAGTTTATCACAGTATTAAAAGTCGGTCATAATTTTTGTATTGATTCTAATTGAGTTAGAATCGGGCAAGTATCAAATATCAGTGACCAATTTTCGGATCTATATATAAATTTAAATCAAAACGCACACGTTCAGTTTGCTTATGAACTATAATCGGCTCTTCGCTATCCTTAGTAACTGAAGGATAAAGATCTGTGGAGCCAATCCTGACATCGCTTACTGCCAAAGCAACTTCTGTGCGGCAACTTGATCGAACGATTCTTAAATAAACGCGTTCCAAAGAATATTAAATATTATATTATATATCTGATTATCTGATCAATAGTGTATTCACTGGATCGCGCCTAATGCCGTTAAAAATAATAAAACTAAACATTTCTTATTTTTATATACAATCTGACTTTTTGTCCTACACTCCGCAAAATTAAAGAAACATTAGATTAATAAATTAAAAAACAGAAAAACACTCTTTTTATAGTATATTTTTCTAAACAAACTGAGCAAATGATCTTTTAAAGAAATGTAACATAATACGCTAATAGCAAACTAATTTGTATGCAACAAAATTAACAATATTCTATGTCAAAATCAAAATGTAGCAAACTTTATAGAATTTTAAAAAAGTGTAATAAACAAATTGTATTTATGCTAACAAAAATAAATGTAATTATGCAAGTGTCTTACATAAATTTGTTTTTTTTTTCAAGGGACGCAATGAAGGGATATCATTATCATAATATTTTCTGGTTTTCTATTTCATTTGGATTTTGCATATACATAAATACTTTTTCCTCTTGGCTATTTTACCATATTTATTAAGAAAAGCCGACAGATTCTTTAAAATCCTTATCGATTTTTAGCAACCTTATTCCTTATTGGGATAAACACAATATTTTCAGTGCGTCAAACAGTACAAAAGTGTGTAGGCTTTTGATTTTGAATGATAAAAAAGAAACTGTAAAAAACTGTGAGAGTTAAATTGAAATTGATTTTGAGAAATTGCAAGTTAACTAACCATTAAGTAAGATGGCTCATGCTAATTTGGAGAAGGGTGAGCTGATGAGTCAAGTGAAGCAACAGATCGCGTTGGCCAATGCCCAGGAGATGCTATCCAAGATGACCGAGAAGTGTTTCAAGAAGTGCATCAGTAAGCCGGGCAAGGCTCTGGATGGTTCCGAGCAGCGTTGCATATCGCAATGCATGGATCGCTTCCTGGACACCTGGAATCTCGTCTCACGCACCTATGGCAATCGGCTGCAGCGTGAACAGGTCAAGTCGTTGGAGCATGATGCCTTAAACTAAACGGACACGCCCCACATACAAACATGTATAGAAATATAAATTTCATCCAAATAAATTAGAAACTGATTTTATTTGTGACATGATTGCGTCTTTAATCTGGAACCGGACGAGCCCACTTGCCCAAGTCAATCGCCTTATCACGCCGGCAATAGATAAGCACTGATTACCTCGTTGCAATTGGAAGTTCCCTTCTCCCGGGAGGGGCTTTGTAATGGATCTGTCAGGAGGTAGCTTTCAGCTTGATATGTGCAAAATTCCACGATCGTTATCGTGTTTGGAATGGTCTCGTTAGCTAACGGATGACCCAAGCGCACTTTACAGCGTTGTGTAGTTTCGAGACCACTCTAATCCATTGCACCAACCATTGTCATATGCAAATTTTAACCATTGTTCAGCTCCGTTGTTCAATATTTGTTTGGTTTTATTTTGAAAATTACAAGAAACAGCACTTTGACAACTGCATTGTTAAGGTCATTAAAATTGCAAAAAAAAAATGTATATCAAATGTACAAACATGATGAATAAATTATAAAAAAATAAAATAATAATTTGGTCAATCAGTTGCTATTAAAGCTAAAGATACTAATATTAATATATTCATTTGGATCCCTAATCTCTAAAATTCAGCTTTTTGAAGAAGATAATGTTGTAAATGGATTCCCAAATTAAATCTGCTAATGAATGGTCCTAATAAATAACCATAAATTTAATAATAGATTCCTATTGTACATATACTCGTACATTTGTAGGTATGAAGAAGACAAATAATCTAGAAATCATTCAAACCGAAGTAGAAAAGGATCCATTCCTCTATTCTGTCTTGCCATCGAACTCAACGATTTCAGATCATCCATCATTCAAAGAAATATCAGCTAACAATTTTTCAAAGCAAAACCTGCTTATTCATGCAGGTATTTTAATTTCGAATATTATTGGATTAGTTGGCGTAAATTTCTTAGATAATTGCGGGTAGACACGGTAATAGGCGATCATAAGTATTAAATTTGATTTTTTTTGATAATGATTCCCTTATGTAGAGTCTAAAGTTTGCTATCAGCCACCAAAAGTGCTATCAGGTGTATCAGCTACAAGGTTCTCAATGTTTCTTTAATAGGTGCAGGTGACCTGTTGATTTGCCAAAAAATTTGCAGTAAAAATAATAAAAAAAAGAACCAAAAAAAAAAAAATAAAAGAAAAATAAAAAATAATAATAAAAAAATGCAAAAGATAAAATGCGAATCGGTGGCCGAACTTATTGGCTCGAATACCAGAGGCAACAAAATCCAACATTGAATTCGTTTTCCTCAACCAGGTACATTCGAAGCCACACAAGTTACGATAAGAACCCGAACTAAAAGGCCTATAGATACCACAGCTCTGTGCTTTCTACTCCGAAAGCTCTTTTTTCTACCAATTCTAAAAATAGCATAAAAAAATAGGAACAACAACAAGTGCTCTGACGGTTTTAGTAATCATTGCAAGAATACTTACGATAAGTAGAGCCCTCGGTTCCCTTATCTCATCAACTAATCGGACCCCGGTACTCGCCAGCCAACTAGCTAGACCAAAGACGAGCGGGTGGAGTGGTAGGAGGAGGAGGCGAAGGTGAAGGAAAGTTACGTCAAGGCAATTACACTATCAAAGCAAACAGAGCCACAAAGCAAGATGATTACTGATAAGCAGCACTTGACAATAGATTATTAAGCCTAGGAGGTTTACCACAAGATCTAGAAAATTTATGATTAATGTGTGGAAAAGAATAAAAATTCAAATATCACTTTATTATATTCAATTAGCTTTTTCAATTTCAGCATTTCCAAATTTATTTAACATTTTAATTATTATTTTTAAAATTCATTTTTAAATTTACATTAATTTGGTTGTAAGCATTATAGTAGCTTTTAGACAATAAGCATCAGCATTTTTAGGAAAATTTTAAGATCCATTCTAAAATGATCTTCCTTAATTGTCAATCACCCAAATTTAGAAGGGTATTTCTATTTGATAATATTTTAAAAATTAGCGTATATGTATATCTTTTAAATTAAACTTACAAATGATCTTTCTGTCTGCAGTTTAGGGTCTGTAAGAAAGAGTAAGAGAGAGGGTTAGATCATGAAGAGAGATAGCTGACGACATGCAGATGACAGGCATCCGAAACTGAACATGTGTCTTACACGAATTCCGTTCTACATACAAGTACTTATATTCTGAAGAAGTGCAAATACATTAGAAAACAATGGTGATATAATTTGTTTAAAATAATTATGTTGTTAGTAGATAGTTGTAAACAATTTCTTAACAATTGGAAAGTGGAATATGGAAATGCTTTCAGCTGATTGTTTCAAAAGGTATAAAAGGAAATGTCGCGTCGTTGCACGTCGCATTTTACCGGATACAAAATTTAAAATGCAATTGGGTAAGTCAAATTGTGAAAGTGGCAAATCGATGTGGAATAAAATTAACATTATACGGATTTCCTTAGTGAACTTCCTGTGGATTGGTCTCTTGACTGTTCCGCAGGCATTTGCCTTGGATGTATGCACTGGACAGAAATTTGGATATAAAGCAGCCGATCCAGCCGATCCTCGTGCATACTATCTTTGCCTTGGCTTGCTTGGAAAGATCAAAAGCAACTGTCAGGAAGGATTTCGCTTCAATTTACAAGCTCAAATCTGCACCAAAGATAATCTACCTAACGCTCTTGCCCAACGAGATGCCAGCGGTGTACAAAATGAGTTTAACATCAATCAGAATATAACCATGGATAGGCCAATTATTTTCAATATCTTTGGCTCTTTTTGGAACAAGCCTCCCAAGCCACCCTTTCCATGGCCAACACCAAGTCCCCCACTTATCTCGACGCCAGCATCTACCACTACTACCAATAATGATCTGCCACCCACACTTACACCTGGTTCAACTTCGACCCCATCAACCTCAGCAACAACTCAAACGGCAGGATCTACCGATGAATTATCCTCTACTTCCGCAGTAACTGAACCAACGCAGAGTTCTACCGACAGTTCCAGCGCACAATCTTCATCATCTACTTCTGAAGTTACCCAAACATCAGAGACTTCAACTGAAAGCTCAAGCTCAAGCTCCAGCTCAAGCTCTGAGGATTATTCGTCCACATCTGAAATAACGGAATCAACAGACGGTTCAACTGAAAGCTCCAGCTCAAGCTCTGAGGATTCTTCGTCCACCTCTGAAGTAACGGAATCAACAGACGGTTCAACTGAAAGCTCCAGCTCAAGTTCTGAGGATTCTTCGTCTACCTCTGAAGCAACGGAATCAACAGATGGTTCAACTGAAAGCTCCAGCTCAAGTTCTGAGGATTCTTCGTCTACCTCTGAAGTGACGGAATCAACAGAGGATTCAACTGAAAGCTCCAGCTCAAGCTCTGAAGATTATTCGTCCACATCTGAAGCAACGGAATCAACAGATGGCTCAACTGAAAGCTCCAGCTCAAGCTCTGAGGATTATTCGTCGACCTCTGAAGTAACGGAATCAACAGACGGTTCAACTGAAAGCTCAAGCTCAAGCTCTGAGGATTCTTCGTCCACCTCTGAAGCAACGGAATCCACAGAGGGCTCAACTGAAAGCTCCAGCTTAAGCTCTGAGGATTCTTCGTCGACCTCTGAAGTAACGGAATCCACAGAGGGCTCAACTGAAAGCTCCAGCTCAAGCTCTGAGGATTCTTGGTCTACCTCTGAAGTAACGGAATCCACAGAGGGTTCAACTGAAAGCTCCAGCTCAAGCTCTGAGGATTCTTCGTCCACCTCTGAAGCAACGGAATCAACAGACGGTTCAACTGAAAGCTCCAGCTCAAGCTCTGAGGATTCTTCGTCGACCTCTGAAGTAACGGAATCCACAGAGGGCTCAACTGAAAGCTCCAGCTCAAGCTCTGAGGATTCTTGGTCTACCTCTGAAGTAACGGAATCCACAGAGGATTCAACTGAAAGCTCCAGCTCAAGCTCTGAGGATTCTTCGTCGACCTCTAAAGCAACGGAATCAACAGAGGATTCAACTGAAAGCTCCAACTCAAGCTCTGAGGATTCTTTGTCGACCTCTGAAGCAACGGAATCAACAGAGGATTCAACTGAAAGCTCCAACTCAAGCTCTGAGGATTCTTTGTCTACATCTGAAGCAACGGAATCAACAGAGGATTCAACTGAAAGCTCCAGCTCAAGCTCTGAGGATTCTTTGTCTACATCTGAAGCAACGGAATCAACAGAGGATTCAACTGAAAGCTCCAGCTCAAGCTCTGAGGATTCTTTGTCTACATCTAAAGCAACGGAATCAACAGAGGATTCAACTGAAAGCTCCAGCTCAAGCTCTGAGGATTCTTTGTCTACATCTGAAGCAACGGAATCAACAGAGGATTCAACTGAAAGCTCCAGCTCAAGCTCTGAGGATTCTTTGTCTACATCTGAAGCAACGGAATCAACAGAGGATTCAACTGAAAGCTCCAACTCAAGCTCTGAGGATTCTTTGTCGACCTCTGAAGCAACGGAATCAACAGAGGATTCAACTGAAAGCTCCAACTCAAGCTCTGAGGATTCTTTGTCGACCTCTGAAGCAACGGAATCAACAGAGGATTCAACTGAAAGCTCCAACTCAAGCTCTGAGGATTCTTTGTCGACCTCTGGAGCAACGGAATCAACAGAGGATTCAACTGAAAGCTCCAACTCAAACTCTGAGGATTCTTTGTCTACATCTGAAGCAACGGAATCAACAGAGGATTCAACTGAAAGCTCCAACTCAAGCTCTGAGGATTATTCGTCTACATCTGAAGTAACGGAATCAACAGAGGATTCAACTGAAAGCTCCAACTCAAGCTCTGAGGATTATTCGTCTACATCTGAAGTAACGGAATCAACAGAGGATTCAACTGAAAGCTCCAACTCAAGCTCTGAGGATTCTTTGTCGACCTCTGAAGCAACGGAATCAACAGAGGATTCAACTGAAAGCTCCAGCTTAAGCTCTGAGGATTCTTTGTCTACATCTGAAGCAACGGAATCCACCGAGAGTTCAACTGAAACCTCCAGCTTAAGCTCTGAGGATTTTTCGTCTACATCTGAAGCAACGGAATCAACAGAGGATTCAACTGAAAGCTCCAACTCAAGCTCTGTGGATTCTTTGTCGACCTCTGAAGCAACGGAATCAACAGAGGATTCAACTGAAAGCTCCAGCTCAAGCTCTGAGGATTCTTCTTCGTTCACCACAGATGATTCATTAGAAAACTTACAGTTTGGTGTTAATCACTTCAATTTGAACTCTAAGGAACAGTTACAAGTTCAAATTGGATCTTATGCAGAACAAGTCAATGATAATTCAATGAACTCTATAAGGAACAAATTAATGGTCGGAGATGTTCGTATCCCTCTTAAACTATCGTCATCTGCTTCAATTTCGGAGGCAAGTGAATATTGTACAAATTTGCCTAATGGCGTTCACTTAAGGGATTCAACATCATGCAACAAGTTTTATGTATGTGCAAATGGACAAGCAATATCACGAAAGTGCCCTAAGAACCTCTACTTTGACATCAAAAAGAAAGTTTGCAATTTCGCCCATCTTGTAAATTGTGTTGAGAATCAGGATCAAAGTTTTTCACTAAATGCGGAAGAGATCATCCACGAAGAACCAACTACGAGCACATCCCCAAAAGAACCGACGTCAAAACTCAACATCATTAGCTCTACAGGCAATACAAAAGAAGATTATTTGATCAAGTCCGACCCAAGCTTATCAGCAACCAAGGATCGTAATAATTTCCCCAGCAGTGTAAAACAAAGACCTGGAATAGAGGGTCTTTCGGAAGATCCTGCAGAAATGGAGGAAGAAATTTCAGAATGCAGCTCTCTACAAAACGGCGCCTATCTACAAGATCCAAAGTCCTGCAACAGATTCTATGTATGTGCAAATGGACGCGCTATTTCACGCAGCTGCCCGCGAGATTTGTATTTCGATATCAAGAAAAAGGTCTGCAACTTCCCCAGTCTCGTAAAATGTGCGATTGATGACAAGAAAATCATCAACTTTGATAGGACTTCAGCACTTCATAAAGCCGATCTGAATAGTATCTCACAAATAGAAAATCCAAGCCTTAAAAAACTATCTAGCGGTTCCACTAATAATTCCGCTGCCAGCTCAAAATTGCCATCAACGTCACCAATTTCTTCCTATGAACAAGCCCAAGGCCTCTCCAAAGATTCAGAAAAAGTAACTACTAAGACAGATATGTCTAAGATCTCTTCTTTATCTGCGATTCTCGAAGGTGAAGAGAAGTCCTTGATTGTACCTCCAAATGGTGAGGAAACTTCAGATTGTACGGGCTTACCAAACGGCTCCTTCCTAAGGGATTCAAAGTCTTGCGGCAAATTCTACGTATGCGCAAATGGTCGTGCTATACCCCGAAAGTGTCCCGGAACTCTTTATTTTGATATCAAGAAGAGAGTTTGCAACTTCCCCAGCTTGGTAGACTGTTCGAGTGATAAGAGTTATAGCTATGTGCCTAAGGAATTAACGACCTCCCAAACTGTAAGCAAAGAAAATTCAGCTAAGTCGGAAGAATTATCCAAACTTATGCCAGATTGTAGTTCTGTAGCAAATGGTGATTACATTAGAGATCCGAGGTCCTGTAACAGATTCTATGTATGCGCCAATGGCCAAGCTATACCACGACAATGTCCCAAAGGTCTTTATATAGACACAAAGATAAAATTCTGCAATTTCCCCAGTCGAGTGGAATGTTCCATTGATAGCTCCGAAGAATTGCCAACTCTGCCAGCTGCCGTGTCAGGTAACATCGATTGCAGCAATAAAGCGGAGGGATCTACCATACGCGACGCAAGGATGTGCAATAAGTACTACGTCTGCCTGAAGGAAGCTCCAGTTACTCATTTCTGTTCACCTGGAAACTGGTTTGATCTCAAGCGGGAAGTTTGCGACCAAAAGCAAATGGTAGAGTGTAATAACTAAGAGAGAGGCGATAGTAATATGACAATGATATATCTCAATTATCTGTACAATATGGTGAAGGGGAATACTAAATATATATAAGACAAGTGGCGTATCTTAGCACAATCTAAACAATATATTATAGATTTGGTAATGGTGTTTTGTTTTAAGTAACTAAATAAATATTTTTTAAATATAACGTTATCCAGTGTATTCCGACAGAGTATTCTCCTGCTCAATAGTCTTTTACAGGGAATAAATGATCTGACTACTATAAATAGTATATCCTTCTTTTTAAAGATAGGGTATTTTTTGACTTTGATAATTTAGTCCTTGACATACGGCGACAAATTGCAGGACATGGCGCTAACAACTGGGAGACAGCGTGAAATCGATTTTGTTCCCTGGTGATGAGAGCCAGAGTCGGCACAGACATAAGACACTCAACGTTTCGAGTTACACATGGCATGGTGATAAGGAAACGTCGACGCTTTATCAAAAGGCACCCCGGAAGAGCAGCCCTCGTCAATGACATAAAGTAAAGGGCATTACAAAGTACAAGGATGCTTCATTCTACACTTTATATTCAACTAAAATCAATGTGACAATGTTGGGCTGCATTGCGTAAGAATATTGGGCGCCAAAATGTGCGAGTACATATTATTATTGGTATTTTTTTTTACATTTCGATTTTAAACTTAATAAACAGTATCACTAAAATGTACTTTCTAAACAAAATTTATTCTTTTCATTATTTATAAATTTTTATTCAATCTTTTTACCTTATATTTTAATTTTTTTAAAAGCAGAGCATATTTAGTTTAGTTGCCACTTTTAAAATATTTAAATTAGTTTCTAATTTTTGAATGAAATCATCGATATATATCGAAAGTTTCAGTCATCGATGTTATCACAATCGATTTTCGTGCAGAATTAGCGGCGACAAAGCCGGCTTTTCATAAAATGCAGTTAAAAGTATTGTTTGGTTATTAACGGAAGCTAAGAAAAAGTTTGTATAAGCAAATCATAACCACAAATGCACTGTGAGTGTATAATAATTAGTATGTAAAAAATATACATAAGCGCGCGGTGCTTCTCCGAAATTTAACAGTAATTAATATACATGTAAGCAAAAAAAAAAAAACAACACAAATTGACGAGTTGCCATTGCCACCCAACACACCCAAAAGCAGGCGGGCTGCAGTAGTGTTGTCTCGCTCGCACAACAGCAGCTCAGGCAACATTCAATCGATAAACGTTAACAGTGGGCTGCCCACTTGGCGGGCTTAATGTGGACAGCTCAGTCAACGAGTAGAAGTCACAGTCGCAGTGCAAACGTTGAAACGTTCAGAACGAAACGGTTACAGAGTATTTCAAGACTCTGTGGTGTGTCTATGTGAGTCCTGTGAGATGTGAAAATGTAAAATGCAATTAACATAAATTTATAAGAGTGCAAAACACAACATTGACTGAATTAATGCAGATATTAACAATAACTGTGTGCAAGTGAAGTGAGTCGATACTTTATAAAGTTGTGTGAGTATTATTAACTCGTCTGCAGATTGAGACGGGCGTCAACTAGGGGGCGCAAGTCTCAATTTAAGTCCACTGAAATTAAATGTAAAATGAAAAAACACCAAAAGAAGAGGAACTTTTGTTAGCGACAATCGCCCGGAAATAACAACAAAAGCCAGCAATAACTAATGTAAAACAAAAAAGGAGCATAAAAAATAGCTATAAGGCATAAGCAAAGCGAAAAAGTAGCGAGTAAAACCCCCCACCATCACCACCACAGCACAGTAGCAGCAGCAAGTGCTTTGTCGGTTGTGGTGGTTGTTGTTGTTGTTGTTGCTTTTGCCTTTGCCTTTGTTGTAGCCTTCGGTGTGCTGTGTGCGCGTGTGCCAGGGGGTGACTTGCCTTCAGTACAGCGGCATCACGCTTTGTTTGTATGTGTGTGTGTGTAACGGTTAATCTCATTCATCAGAGAGCTAAGTTTTACACATTTTTACGCCTGCGAGTATAGTAAGCTGCGAACGAACAGAGCCGATGACTCGCCAGCCACCCCCTCGTTGTTCTCCTTCCACCCACTCTCACATTCACTCTCTCTCTAACTCGGAGAGTGCTGAGAGCAATGCTCAAAGGCGCTGTTAATATAGCCATCTCACTTGCGCACACACTGTGCTTAGGCGTAGTTAGTGGTCGATTTTAAAAGTCCTTCACATAGCTGCTTGTGTGTGTGTGCGTGTGAGGATGTTATGTATGTACACTGTGAAAGTAGTGCCAAGCCGTTGTACATAAGTCATATATGTACTTGCAATTATATTACATACATACTTATGAGTATACATATATGGGGAGTATGTGGAAATTTCGTAGCCAGGGTCAGGATGTGTGTAACGGAATATTATTCTGTTGCGTTTTTATGTATATTTTCATTGTGTGTAGGCTCGTTTAGCTCGACACACACAAACTCACACAGAGTGAAAGATGCGAGTGTGTGTGTGTGTGTGTGGCAGGTGCAAGGAAAGCACAGTTGATCCATGTTAACTTAGTTATCCCTCATCTTGTTCAATGCGTAAGTTCAGCCTGGCAATCGTATTAATCATTTGAATGACCTCGACCCCTTTCAATGAATCTCTTTGCCTCCCATCTACCCCTTAATATATCTGCCAGGAATACACTGGATTCTGCTGTCGTCTGTCAGCTTTTTCTGCTGCGCTTGGCACAAATGAGAAAACTGCCAACTGCTAAGCATAATAAAAATAAATAAATAAATGTGATTGTGATTGCGTTTGTGGTCTGTTGTTGTGGATTTGTCGACACTCTGTCAATTCCCCATCCTAGCATTCTTTCAATATGCTATGTTCTTGCTATTAATCTGTACATATCCAAATCGAATACATTGAATTTTGTATATAGCTTTTTTTGGTGATTTCTATCATCATCTTGCAGTTCGTATCTTACTTTTTTCGACTTGCGATTGACCCAGTTGTCAATTGGTCCACCCATTTTGTCAACGATGTCTCCTATCGCCCAATCCTATCTGAAACTTATGATTTGACAGTTTTTTGGCGCTCCAGGAAATGAGTTTGTTAAGTGGCATACAAAGGAATGAGATGGTTCAAAGATTCTTTCTCAAATACTGTCACCGAATCAGAGAATGAATAAATTGAATTTCTCCGACTAAATCGGTTTTAATTGATGGATCTACAGTTTTGTTCCACTTTTAAACTCATCCTAATTTTGTGTTATATTTGTTATGTGTCCAGTTACAGTTAACATAGAATAAACAAATCAGCTAAATATTTAGTTATGGCCTCTGAATTGTGTTAAGGGAGCACAAGTTTTATTTTATTGACCAGTTAGTACCTGCCAAGCGCGCACCTTGTTGTCCGAGTAGCCGGCAAAAAGAGTCTGGCCATCTATGGACCAGGCCAGCGACAGACACTGTGGTAGATCCCCCTTGGCAGTTGCCGGCACATCCTCCAGCCAGAGATCAAAGACGGCCTTCTTTGAGGCCAGATCCCAGACGGCAATGGATGAGCCGCAGGCAACACAGAGCCAATAGCGACTGGGCGAGAAGGACATGGCGTTGACCACATCGTGATGGTCAAGGGGATAAAGATTGCGTCCATCACTCAGATCCCAGAACAGCACCTTGGCGTCCTTGCCACCCGAGGTACATAGTGAACCGTCCGGCGAGACGGCCACCGTGGTTAGATAACCGGTGTGACCATGATGATTGTTACGCAACTTACAGTGTGTCAAATCCCAGACCTTGACAGTGCGATCCCAGCCACAGGAGACGATCAGGGGATTGTTAGGCTTGGGCGAGAAACGGACACACGATACCCAATCGCTGTGACAGTCATCGGTAATGGTGTACTTGCAGTCCGCCAGTGTGTTCCACAACTTAATGGTGCGATCCCGTGAACCGGACACTATCTGACGATTATCCGGCGAGAACGCCACCGACAACACATCCTTGGTGTGTCCCTCGAAACGATGTGTCGTAGCACTGGCTGTAAGATCCCACAGACGGATGGTGCGATCCCACGAACCGGACAGCGCAAAGTTGCCATCGGATGACAGCACCATATCGCTGATGAAGTGCGAGTGTCCGTAGTTCCTCTTCAGCATGTACCCATAATTATTTAGACCCTCTCGCGTGAGACGCCAGACGATGATGGTCTTGTCGCGTGACGACGAGACCAAGAGATCCGGATCGTGGGGATGCGGAGCCAGCTGAGTGACCCAACCACTGTGACCGGACAGCACGCCAGCTAGCTGAATGACCTCCGTCATGTTATCTTAACTTTTTTATTGGCCTTTTAAATTTATCCAATTTTCTTGGTTTTTCACAACAATACAAATTTATTCAGTTTTTCTCATAGAGGCAAGGATTGCCTAGTTCTGATATAACAAGTGTTTACTTTTTATCCTATACATACTATACGATGGCTTAAAGGGTTTAAGATGGCAAAGGGGTAAAAGCTTAAGAAATATTATAACTTTGAATGGTTGGAATCTAAATATTTCTACCCCATGTCAAAATAAAAACCTCTTTTATTAAAAGAATAGACGTAAATATGTAAGATCTACTGAGTGAGAGCAAGATATTTAAAACTTCTTTAAAAATAACTTGATACAGCTAAGATTTTTTTTTATATACGCAGGTTTTAGTTGTAGAACTCTCGATTGAAAAAAACATGCTTTAAAAATACCCAATATAGGAGGATTTTTTGAATTCCTTTATGAAAATTTCAGCTGGAAGTGTTTCCCATGTCTATCTAAAATAGAAGTCAACGATTTTCAAAAATTACACTAAAAGGATGTCTTCTCTTCGGCAAACGACTTCTGTAGAGAAAGACGTTGCAATCACATCTTTTTTGCTGGAGAGCAAAGAATCGAATATCGAGAAACATCAATTTCTACCATACTAAAAATCATTTATCAATATTTAAGAGCTTGGCAATTGTTCTACATTAATTCTATATAGTTGTGTCGAAGGCGTTTGCATGTTGATGACTCGTCACGCCCCCCGCCCCCTGCCCGATGTCTGCTATTTAAGGTAGCGATGACGTCAAATGAGAAATGATGTAAAGTAACGCGAGAAGCGTTGCCAGACGTCGGCACCTGAACAAAGCACAAAAGAGAGCGAAAAAAACGGAGGGAAGAAGGATAAAGAGGAAACCAGTTAAAATTGCTTTAAAATGCACATGCAAGTGACTGTATGACTGTCTGAATGTGTGTGTGTGTGTGTGTGAGGGTGTGCTGGCCAAAACAATGCGGCTTTTCGACGACTCGCCTGAAAAATTACTCATACGGCAATGAAATACGAACGCACAACAGGCAAGTGTATGTGTGTGTGGGTGTGTGTGTAGGTGTGTGGGTGTGAGTATCTGTGTGCTTGTAGGTGGCGCCAACAGTTTCACTATTGTTGCTGTTGCTGTTGCTGCCGCTGTTGGTAGTCAACATTCAGCAGACAAATGGACATGGCCAAGAAGAAGGGCGGCCAGACAGACTGGCAGACAAGCGAGACGAATGGAAGAAATCGTACGTACAACAAGGAGGGAATATGCGGAAAGGGGGCTTGGGGTGCAAATTGAGACAGAGACATTGGGAGCGGGAGTTTTTTTTTTGCATTTGCAAAAGGGGAAGTTGGATGAAGTGTTGCCAACACACATAAAAACACTTTGCCCTTACATATAAAGTAATTCCTTTTGTTTATAGCAGACCAGCAGTTAATATAGGTATGCATGTGTGTGCATATGAATGTGATTGTATTTATGCTCCATGCTTTTTGCTCTTCTTTTTTTTTGTGGATTTAATGTACTGTTGTTAATGGAAATTTGTGAATATTTACTCGCTGCAATGTGAGCTATACCCTGTAGACAAAACGTGTGTGTCTTAAATGGGGTATAACAAACTAGTCAACAGGCATATAACATTTATTTTATACATATTGCTGGGAGCAGAGCATATAACTTTATGCTACTAATTTTTTAATTATTTTGGCCTTTATATCAATTGCCATTGCGTCCCATTAATTTCTAAATAATTAACGAAACAAAATGCTACAAATGCTATGCTACAAAATTGTTAATAATGCAATGTTGAGACAATGTTATACTCATTTTGGCACACATACTATATTTTCTGTATTATATTATACATACAAATCATTCTTATCGCAAACAGCCGGCAATAAACGCAGCAAAACTAATTCGATCGTGTTTTAACTTTAAAATACGAAAAATAGGGACATATCGTTGTTCCCTCCAAACACATATTATTTGGTAAAAATTTTGTCATAAATTAATATCTTTATTAATAATCACATAAAAATTGTCGCAAATTTGAGGAATTTCGGTGGACTTATCCCATGATTGATTAAATATTTAACGTTAATTTGTTTTTTAAAAATAAAAAATTATACATTTTATATTAATAAATAGAGAAGATCTATATATATAATACGATATCTAAATATTTTAAGCAAAAGACTTTAGTATACGTAGGTTATACATATACACCATATTTCTCGAGAGCTATCGTGCTGGATCGAATACCTTACCGGAAAAAATGAATGTATTGATTCGCCTTTCTGTTGTCTCCGATTTCAATTAGATTTTGCTTTTATGATGCCACTTTATGTTGTCTCCTTTGATAGTACATCATAAATAATACCAACGGAATAATGTCAGCTAAATTTAAACAATAACAAAGCCCCATTATACAAAGATAGATGGTAACGTCATCTATGTGAGGGCCTAAATAAGCGTCAGGAATGAAACTCCAAAGCGATTGCCCGATGAAACCCCACAGGGCCATTAATTGTATGCCGGTCTACATAGTTATTTTCCCTTTTTGCCTCCATTGTATTTTACGCACTCACACACACACACACACACACACACAGTTGTCACAGTTGTTGTTGTTAGTTGTGTTGTTTGTTTGTTTCGCCTGTCTAAAGCGGCTTTAGACGCGTTTGTTGCTTTTGGGCTTTTTTTTCGTTTTCTTTTTTCATTTTTGTTGATGTGCTTGCCGGTGTTTGTAATTTATGCGGCTTCCCTCGACCTCCTGCATTCACCCAGAACAACAACAACAGCAACAACAATTACATTTTACGCTCTTTTAGGGGCAACCATCTCCTAACTCCCAACCACAATTCCGCTCGTTACTAACCCATTTCATGGTTCTCGTTGTTAGTTACATTGTATTCGCTTTTTAAAGCTTTTTTTCAACTTTGTTAACTGTACTATACTCTGTTAGTATTTTTTGCGAGCTTCGTAGATATTTAAAATTCTATATTTATTACTTTATCAATTTCTGAAAAAAAAACTTCTTTTTTGAATTACTTGCCCTTACTTTCTGTTTTTTTAAAAAGTCTAACAAAAATGTTCAAATAATAAAGGATTTTGGATGAATTCCATTACCAATTGCCAGTTAATCACGTTGAGGCCAAGCAAACTGGTTACCAAGGCAATAACAGGAGCAACAACACAACAAACTTTGCAATACTAAACATATTTTTGTATATATGAACATTTTTAATTAGATTTTTAATGGAAAAGTTAACTCTCTAATGCATTTGGCTCACTATTATTGGTAGGGCACTTAGTTAGCCCTAAATTCTATTTGAAATGCTTAACAATATTTTGTTTCTGCTTCTAATCACTTAGTTCTCGAGAAACTTCTTAAATTTGTATTTTTTCCATAAAGTAAAACAAATAATCAAAAAAAAGCTAAAGAACAAAATGTCATTATGCCATATCAACTTAAGTTAAGAACTCCAAATCTAAGGAAAATTATACGTTGAGCTGATGTAATCATAAACTTGGTTCAGTCTTGGCCACTGCTCCAATTTAAAATCTCAGAAACAAGAATATAAGGCAAATAAAATTGGCATCAAGAATAGGGCTCGAGGCCAAAATGTTGGGAGTCAACTTGGCGGAAAGTCGAAACGGTATAGCGGGAAAATGAGGAAAACTATAATCAAATTTAATTAAAGGAGAAATTGGAACGCTCGAAGGATAACAAACAGTGCCGCGCGCGTGTATGTGACACATACAAAGTCCGAGTCCTGAATGGTCCAGAAACAGAATGAGAAGCTAGAGGAGCGGTCGAAGGAGAGGGGGGTGGCCGGAGAACTGCTGCAAGCAAATAAAGCACAACAAAATATGTGTGATAAATTTTTCTTTTTTTTCTTTTGCTTCTGTTCCCGATTCTGTTGCTGGCTTCTCATTATTATTTTGCCTTTTATGTGGCACAAGAATAGAATGAGTGTAGCGTAGAGACTGGAAGAGGGGAGAGAGAGAGGGATGGAGGGAGGGTGGCTGGAAGCAGCAGAGTGTGTAGGAGGAGCTTGCGTCTACACGGCGCCTGCCGTTGATTTCTAATGTGATAAACTTTTGATGGCACAAAGGCGCAGCCGCTGTCCCGTGGTGCTCGGCCTGCAGTTGGCCACTGTATACCAGACGCAACTCCCCCCACCCCTCCTGCCCATTCGCTGCTTCCTCCTCTTTATCGTCCCGCACTTTTTACTTAAGAAATCATTTGACGGCAACAGCTGCGTCGGGCGACGCTTTAAAATCAACGCCAGTTTCTTATTACCCACTCATGCAGTTGAGGCTCATTATTATTTCAAACACACACTCACACATGAGAAGCGACTGTATTTCAATGATAAACTGTGCCACGCTGCGTATACGTAATATCACGTTTGCAATGCACTTTTAAATGCGCATACGCCCCCGTTGCACGCTCCTCAATTGACTATTACGCCAATGCTTCTCTCTGCCATCTGACTAAATTTATGCATCGATTTCTGCATTTATGTGATACTTATGAATCGCTGCGCATTGCCATAGCAAAAGAGAAAGGAACGAAAGAAGAAAATATAGAGATAGAGATAGAAATGGAGATAGTGTGCAATCGCTTCATTTGTCAGTGCTCTGAAATGGAAATAGAAATGCGAATTTATGCTTGATATCAGATGTATATCAATTGCGTCATATTGCAGGAAAATGAAATATAAACGAAGAAATTATCAACAATAACTTAACTTTGATAACTATCCTTCACTTTAGTGCTGAAGCGGTGAATAGTGAAAATGTCCTGAAGATCGAACTAAGTATATGTCGATAAGTTTTCTTTATATTACTCTATTGAAAAACCGTTTGATTTTAATAACTTTAATATCGATTTGCTTTTCGCCTATTGTTTTTCTAATTGCTGAGCGTTCTTTCATTGTTCTTTCTATTATTCTTTTTTTTTTGCAGACTTGATGACAAATGCAGAAACTGAAAATTAATACGGCAACGGGGCAAAATGTCGAATGAACGTTAAAAACATTGCGCATACGCCGTGTGGGCCGCGCCGAAAGAGAGAAAGTCATAAATGAATGCTTTTAATTGCAAAAGAATGACATTTGCCAGCAGAAATACGAAGCAAACAAAATGAAAACTGTTTGCAAGAACAACAAAAGCAAAAACAAACCATTCTTTGGCCAGCTGCAGCAGTGAAAATTGTGAAAATCGCGAAAATTGAGCGAACAAAATGCTGCTGATGCCAACATCATGTGGCCCGGGGCCGCCAGTGGACGACGATGCTGCTGTTGACCTTAGCTTAACCCCACACGAACGATGTGCACGTATCCGACTACGTACACTGACCCAGACCCCGGCCCAGGTCCAGACCAGGGCCCAAATCCAAATCCAAACCCCAAGCAGCCCCACAACGGGCATTCCCAGATGGCTTCTAATGCTCCTCATGCTCTTTGTCATTGTGGCCCAAACGCCGCAGCGTCAAGTGGCCGCCGAGAAGAGCAAACACTGTAAGTATTCCCAACTATCTATCTATCTATATAGCTATCTATAAACATATCTGTAAGTATTTATGTTGACTTGAAATCAAAGTTTTGTTCAACTTTTACCCTTGTTCGCTGTCCACTTGAATTTCCAAAAACAATTTGTCCCTTTTTTCAATTCGACAACAAGAATTTTGGCAGGAGAAAAATGAAAAGTTTTGTCACTAATTCAACTGAGAAATTGAATGCGCTTTTGACAGTTTAATAAAATGATTCATTTCCGAATAAATTGATAAATTATATCATCGAAAAGACTCAAACTACAAAGAGAAACAGAGTCAGAAGTAATTGTATTGTATTAATAGATAAAAAGAGGTAGTAGATAAAAGTAAAGTGACCATAGGGGCTAGTTATACAGTTATCAAAAGCCAATTGAGCAATAAAGTGATCAATATTTAAGAATATGACATAGTCATAATATACAAAATGGAATTAATGTCACAAAAACTTTGGGAGATGAATATAAAATCGTTTGGGAAAGGAATGCAAAGGAATTGCTTCTATTGTCTTTTTCTTCACAATATCTATCAAGAGATTGTTATAAATTTATTTAAATTTACATTTTTTCTCTTGGCCAAAAACAGAAATGCAATAATCGAAATGTGATGACAAGTTAGGAATTTTAACTCTCATCCGATATGTGCTACATTTTGTCACATTTTGTGATGCTTTTTATGTGCTTTAACTTCTGTTTTGTGGTTCAGCATATCAAAATATTTGCACACAATTTTCCCTTTTCCTTTCGATGTTTTTATTTTTTATTGTTGTACGAGTATTTGAGATTTCTCTCTGCTTTTTTCTTGGCACGACAATAAAATGTTCATCATCGAGCAACGAGCAAATGTAATAAAAGTGCATGAAAATGTTGTTAAAAAGCGCACAAAAACAAAAATGCTGGAACTATAAAATACACACACGTATCATATGTGCGTGTGTGTTGTTGTTGTTTTTGTTGTTGTGATGCCTTTTCTGTGGTAATTTGTTCACATTGTCTTACATATTGTTTATGCGAAGAATAAACAACATATAAATACAATTTTACGATGAGAAGGCAACTTGCATACTAAACAGCTTATCTGTGTCTGTAAGCGTGCTTGAGTGTGTGTGTGAGTGCTCGGCTGTGTGTGTGAAATATATTTGTCTTGGCATTGACTTTGGCCAAAACATTTTAATCAAAGCAGCAATAAGAAACGAAATGAAGTTAAGGACATAACATTCTAAATACACAGCTTAGATCAGGATTCGAGCCCGAATCCTCATTTCACAGAGACTTTAATTAATATTATTGCCAATAGGCTTCACATATTATTAACTTATTTTACCAGCAAGCAATTACTTAAAAGTTAAACTTAGAGGCTAAAAATTTAATGTTTAATAATAATATAATTATTAATGACCAAATGTTGGAACCTAATAAATTGTAAGCCTTAGCTTGTAGCACTTAGAATCTGCAAAAAAAATAAATTATTATTATTTTACACTTTAATTTAACTTTGAACTCACTGTATGTTTGTTATTGCGAATCGCGACTGTAGATAGTTTGTACACTATATCATAAATTCCATAATCAGCCGTTTGCCTAAGCTTCAATCATTTACAACACCTTCAGGCTGTGCTACACTGATACACGTAGGATTTTAGCTGCTTAAAATTGTAGGGAATGGCGGAGCAATTCCATAGTTAGGGGAAGGGAAAGGGTAGGGGGAAAGGTAAGGGGCACGGCAATTGCTGGGAAATTAAATGAAATTGCTGAAGCGTTGCGTCGCGTCTCGTCGCAAGTTGTGTGGCCACAAATTATTTCCGTATTTTAACATTAAATCATAATTAAAAAATGTTGTAGTAAAACAACTTACAAGCCAGCAAACAGAGCCGTGTCGTCGACTGCGGCAGCGCGATAGCGACTGCAAAAAGTTTCATGTGCTGCAAAAGTTGTTGCATACTTTTTTGGGCCTGTTTCCGGCTGCCGACTGTCGACCGTCGACTGCGGAGGATTGCTGCTGCGCCTCTAATTGCAGCATCCCTCGCTGCCCCCTCTCTTGCCACTAAATCTCCTTCTTCTTTTCTTCCCTCTAAACGCAGTTTGGGTGACGTCTCGGATTTGCTCTGCTGCCTGTTTGCAAATTCTTGTTGTTGTTGGCTTTTTACTTGCTCATTTCCGGGTGGGGGAAGGCAATGCAAAACCAAAAGCAATGCTTGCTGTGGTCACATAAACACACACAAACACTCACACACTAACACACTCACACGCTACTCCTTGTTGACTGTCCTCAGCAGACTTTTGTGGCCCACGTGGCGTGTACTTAATTTTCCCCAGGCCCATTGCCAGGCGCGTTGAAACTTTTCCTCTTCTTACTTATTTTTTTTGTTTTTTGTTGCTGCTGCCTCCAAAAGGGGCGCGGCTAAAGGTTTAAGCTGGCCTCTCTGCCGCTGCCGCTGCTGGCAGCGACGTCGGCAACATTGAAGACTTCCCTCAACTCGTTCAACAAAATTTTGCACAAAAGTTTCATAATTAATTTCATGTTAAGTGGCAATGCGAACGTTACGTAGGCTCAGGACCTCTGCAGCCTCCCACTTCCAACTCCACCTCTTCCCATTCTGGCAATTCAATTTTCACTTCATTTATGCCCCATCCTTTGGCGTTACTTGCCACATTCGTGCATTTTTTGGACCGTTGTCTTTAATTTGAATTGTCATTTCCTGTCTAAAACACTCAACGCTCATACTCCTACGCCTACCCCACTTCTGCTTCTCTTTCTCTTCCTCCTCGTCCTCCTCCTCCACCACCTCCACCACCTCCACCTATAGCGGTCTGCCAGCTTTCCGGTCCTGTTGCCCGTGCTCGACTTTTGATGCGCACGTTCAACTTGATTAGCGTAACTTGTAATGACTCGCATGAGCTGCGACTCGAGCTAAACTTGTTGGTTCCAGGACCAAACATTCAGTTACATGAGTAAATATGTACCCAATGTGTCTCTGTGTGTGTGTGTGTATGTGTGTGTGTTTGTCTCTCTGTCTGCCTGTCTTTCGTATTTGCAAGTGGTTTTCATAATTACTTTGTGTGTTCACTTCAAATTATCTGAAGCACAAGTTGCCTCGATGCTTGAGTTTGGCCACCCAAAACTCCTCTTCCTCCCCTCTTGACTCCAACGGAATGTTACAATTTAGGACTTATTCAATTTGTTGAATGTTTACCACATCATCGTATTATAATTAACTTTTTGCTACTTGTACATTCGCTTTTTGTCTCTCTCTCTCTCTCTGTGACAAGCTTAATTTTTAGTCTCACTTTTTAATTTATTCTTAGTGTCACATTCGTAAACGTCTTATGGTGTGAGCTAATGTATATTTTTTTTTTTTTTTTTTTTTTTATTTATTTATTTATTTATTTATTTATTTATTTATTTATTTATTTATTTATCCAACATCCCAGTGCTACAAGTTGTAAAGAACTTATGATTATGGCACTAGTCACAATTAATGCTACATGCGGTTGAAAAATACAATTATTCTAAAGTTACTTAAGATTAATATTACAAAATTTGATTTCGATTTAATTAATATAATTTTTAGATACAATTTTTATTTTTATTTTATTTTTAAAATTTTCCTAAATAATATTATAATTGCTTGTGATTAATATCTATATATGATTTTGTAGGTGCATAAAAAGCTTACGTTTAAAAATAGGCGCGCTTCTAATTATTTTAAGGTCATGTGGTATGTTATTCCAAAGGCGAACAGCATGTACAAAGAAATGTTTTTCTGACGAGGATAGTCGATGTCTAATAGCTATGATATTGTTTGTTCGTCGTGAGTTAGAAAAGTTCAGTTTTTCATAGAGATAGTTCGGTTCTTTTGTGGTTATTATTTTATGTAACAATATTAATGCTCTGAGATTTATCCAGTGATCTAGTCTAAGGTTATAAATTTTGAGCGAATAGGAAGATATATGATCTATTTGTTTGCGGTTAAACACATATCTAGCTATGTTATTGAATACAACATTAAGTCTTCTCTTGCTGATGCAGTCAGTATTGCAGAAAACCTCAACTCCATAGAAAAGTGCTGGTGTCAAGTAGGTCTTAGCAATAAGGAGTCTAATATGTTCTGGTAAGAGGTGCTGCGTCAGGTATAATATGCGAAGTGAGGCGTAGGTTCTGCCTACAGCTCTGCTTATGTGGTCAGTCCAACTAAGAGTTTTATTAAAAACAAAACCCAAGTTTGTGACTTTATCTACATAGTCGATTTCACTGTTTTCGATTTTTAATTTTCCCAACAGTTGCGTGTTTATAGATTTCTTATAAATCACAATGCATTTACATTTTGCGGAATTTAGTCCTAGTCCATTTTTCTTTGACCATTCGCTAATATTGCAGAGCGCTCTATTTGATACATTTACACATTCATTTATTCTGGACAAAGGACGACACATATACATTTGAACATCATCAGCATACATGTGGACATTACACTCAGAGACAACATCAGGCAGGTCATTGACATAACAAGAAAACAGTAAAGGACCAAGAACTGACCCTTGTGGGACGCCACGCTTAATAGGAAGAAAGGACGATGAACTCGACATGGTGACAACGGATTGAGATCTATTTCTTAAGTATGACCCTAAGAGTAACTCGGCTGTATTAGTAAAATTGTAGATCCTTCTCATTTTTGTGCATAAAATGTCGTAGTTGACAGTATCAAAAGCTTTGCTATAATCGAGCAGTGTCAGAAACGTTACATATCCATCATCCATACTTTGTCTAATATCTTCGACAATATTTAGAATTGCAGTTGTACAGCTCCTGTTCTTTTGAAACCCAGACTGCTTATTGCTAATGAGTCTATTAGTTACCATATAATCATTAATTTGTGCTGCCATTAGGCTCTCGAATATTTTAGAAAAATATGGCAAAATCGAAATAGGTCGAAATTCTCCATTAGTTTTAGGGATTGGGATTATTTTAGCCAACTTCCATTCTGTGGGGAAGACCGATGTTGTGAGAGCAGTGTTAAATATGTGTGTGATCAAGTTTATTATGTCAGGAAGTATTATTTTAACAAATTTGGGGTCAATTTCATCTAAGCCTACTGCATTTGATTTAACATTTAACATAGATTTAAGGACATCATATTTGTTTACGCACATAAAGCTAAAGCTAATATCACAGTTTAGTGGATCACAGTTAAGATAGTCGTTGTGAGTAATCTCAGGTACATGGCAATCAACAAACTTTACATTTAGTTCATTTAAGTCTATAAGAGGATTTTGAGCTGTTTTAGGTTTCCCTATCCCTATTTCCTTTATAGTTTTCCAGTTTACTTTTGCAGTAGTTGATTTATTAAATTTATCAGAGTAAAAAGCACATTTTGCAGATTTTATCAATTTCATCACTGCAGTCCGTTGATGTCTAAAAATCTCATAAGAGTAAGCTGTCTTGAATCTCCTCCATTTAGCGTAAGCCTCGTTTCGTTTTATTATTGCACTTTTAATATTATGATTAAACCATGGCTTTTCATGAGGCTTGATAATTTTAGTTTTCAGTGGGACACAGGTATTATACAGACTGCGAATGTTATATTGCAAATGATTAACTTGGTCATTAACTGAGGTCATATTGTAAATCCTATTCCAATTATATCTAGTAAATTCGTCATTCAAGTGGTCCATGCTCAAGTTTCTATAGTCCCTATATGTAATCGTTTTTTCAGCATTACTATAGAATATGTCATAAGATACGAAAACAAGATCATGTTTGGAGAAGCCAGGTACAGAGATTTGGTCATAAAGTAGAATTTTAAGAGGGTCATTGACAAACACAACATCTAAAAGAGTGCTACTGGTTCTAGTAAAGTGAGTCGGCATGGTGGAGTTCACAACATTAAGTCCAAGTGTTAGCATGTTATCGATGAGATGATTCTCAGAAAGTAAATTGCTATTAAAGTCACCCAAAATGGCAATGTCCAGGTATTCGATGGATAATCTAGATGTTAAGGATAAAAAAAGGTCGTAGTCAACAGATCGATTAGGACGATAAACACAGCCAATAAGTATTTTATGTTCATATTTGGAGCAGCTTATCTCGACAAACATAAACTCCACGGGACTTCCGTCATTATGCTTTTGAACGATTTTGGATTTAAGAGTATTTTTAATAAATATTGCCACGCCCCCTCCATGCCCCTCCCGATCAGCACGATAAACAACATAACCACTACATAATATTAACAAATCAGACATTTCAGACAAAAACCATGTTTCAGATACACATATAACATCAACATTTGAATTTTCAAAAATATATCTAAATTCATCCATCTTCCTACTTAAACTCTGAGCATTAATATGGCATATGTTTAATCCATTCTTTTGTCTACACAGAACTCGTATCATTGAATGACTGTTCGCCTTGGGGTCAGTTAAATCGGCTTGCATTTAATTAAATTTGACAAACGATACAAATTAACGCACCTAACAAAATAATAATAAAAATAAAGATAAAGCACCATACAAAGAACACATTTACACAGAAAGAGATAGATAATTAAATTAGGCTTAAAACTAAGATTCAAATAAACATAATAAAAAGAATAAAAGGAATACTGCATTTCAATAGTGTACAAGAACTGCTTACGCACGAAAAAGATTATTATTAGTAAATGCAGCATCGGCAGACGAAGAGTGTAACTCAAGAGAGCGGCTATCATCATGGCACATGTTTACAAGAGCGTCAAGCTCATCCATACTCTTAATGCAGGTATACTCCCCCCCCGCCTTAAGTTTGACGTGCACAAGAGCGGTGCGCGTAAACACAGCAGAGAGAGTTTTCTGCTTTTTGAGCTTTAGAGCATTCTTAAAAATTTCGTAATTCGCCTTTGATAGTTGCTCATTTAGGTAAAAAGGTGCCTGAGAGTTGAACCCGAGAAGATCTAAGGTTAGTGGTTGCTTTGAGTTACGTCGGTGTGCACCAGCTGCTGAAAGCAATTCCCTTTTGTCCCTCGGGCTGTCGAATTTAACAAAAATAATCGGGTCCAGAACAGATCGAGTCTGGATACGCGGCCGCAGTCGGTAAATCTCCTTAATTTTTGGTGGTGGTGTTATGTTGAGCGAGAAACACATTGAGTTAAAAAGTGTTTTTAAGTTTTCACCCTCATGTTGTGGTATGCCATGCATGCGCAAAACATTTGCATTTGCATCATGCTCTATTTTCGCTGCCAGCTTGGCCTCCAAATTCGCCACGTGCTCCTTCAGTGCTCGAACATCGGAGACGTCGCTCTCCAGTTGCTGAACTCGCTGAGCCATTTGGGCGAGCTCCGTTGCCATTCCACTGAACTTGTCATTGAGTACAACAAGAATGCGAGCTTCAGCATCACGCATGCTTGTGCTAATATGCTCAGCCTGTTCGTCAAAACGCTGGTTAATCAGCTGGATGAGCTGCGGTGATGGAGCAGCGATATCGGACACCCTTCCGGTCCTCATATCCGTGGACGAGGTCTCGCTACGCAGGCGTTTAGGGTTTTTGCTTGCCATTTTCAACGTTGGAATGAATTGACTATTGTGATTTGATTATTTGAGTGGTTTTTTTTTTTGTTTTTTTTTTTGTATGTGTTACGAGTGATTATTGCCGTTCTTGAAGAGTTTGTGTGTGTGTATATGAAAGTTGCGAGTAATTATTGGGATATTGAGTGATAGTGATTCTTGTATATTGCTTGTTGTGTCTTGTTTTTCGTTTGAGTGAAATGATTGTCTGCAATATTGAGTGGGATATTTTTGTTTGTATTTTAAGTGGTTTGTATGTATGGCACACCGCGTATAAATGTATGTATAATGGCCGATGTAGTTTTGCCAAAGTTTTTAATTTAAATCAAATGAGCGAAAACACCATAAGTTTGCATTGACAACATAAACTAGGCGACACCCACTAGATGTTTAATTGATTTTTGTTAATTGACTGTTTGATATTTGCAGGTAAAACAATTTATTAACCGGAGTAAACAAAAACTCGACCGCCAACTCAAAGTATCGATACTTGATAGTTTTTTCCGTCACTCTAGCTAACTCCTGAAACAGCATTTTAATTCTTCTTTATGTCACATTCGTAAACGTTTTTAGGGTTTGAGTTGATGAATAATGTCAACGGGATTGTCTTTGGCCATCTCTTTCTTTCTGTTTGTTTTTTTCAGCAGAACTTACGGTTATCTGTCTGTATTTCCACTGCTCGTGCTTCCACTTTGTTGAATATGGAAGAAGCAATCAGTTGCTTAACGAAATAAGCTTCTCAGTTTCCCCTCCCTCTCTCCCTATTCCCTTTTGATGCTGTAAACAATTGTATTGCTCTGTGCGAATTTGTGCAATAATACGAGCATTACACAATTTTATAAAATGGGTCACGTTGCTTGGGTGACAGTCTGAGAAGAGGAATGAGAGATGCGGGGGATAGCGGGAGAAAAGATTTCCTTTTGGGCAAATTCCAAGAGCCGCTGATGGCCGACTGCCAATAAAATTGTGAGAAAAACAACTGTCGACGACCAAGAAATGGCATAAAACTTTTGCTTTTTGTTTGGCATAAATATGAATGGATGGATTTGGGTCTGCTCTGAAAGAGGGAGGCACGAAGAGAGAGAAAAAGAGAGGAAGGCTGTACCAGTTGCCACTGCGGCAAAACTGAATGAGCCCAAAGGCAAAGGCAGCTGCTATGGACCCTGCACGTACTACATAGTCTGCAGCCCTGGGGAGAAGAGACGGTCGAAGGGGGGGTTTAACATTATGACAGCTTTGCGGAAGCAATAAATTTTAATTTTATAACAATCCATTCGCATACGAAATAAAAAGGATTTTGAATTTGCAACATACCACAGAAAATTTGTATAAACCCAAAACCTTTTGTTGCCCATTTTCTGATTTATCTATAGAAAGCGTTATAACGATATAACGTTATTACGATATACTGTTTTTGGTAGAGTAATGTTAGTTTTGTTACAGGAAAATTAATATTAATATTAAATAAATAAATAAATATAAATAAATATGTATGTTTGTAATTTGTTAAGTGAACTCTACCTGTTACCCAACTCGTACAAAGTCAAGTGTCTATGAAATGCATTCATTCACAGAGCTGGAAAATAAGCAGAGTTCAGAGTCGTTAACTCGATTTACAGTCGAGTGGATAGATAAATGTTTATATGTATATTTGGGGGCATGATAAATTCATAGCTGTGAAATCGAAGCGCGAATGAAATCAAGCAAGGCATAACAAATGTCATTTATAGCTAAACATTTTTGCCAAGTGTTTGAGGGATCCCGCGAGGGGATTGTGTTATCCTCCTCACTCTCTCTCTCTCTCGCTATCTCTGTCTATCGAAGCCAATGCCAAATGGACGATTGATGCGTTGCGAACTTTTGGGCTATTGCCATTGGCAAATCCCCTTTCCTTTTAGCCCCTCCGCAGAGTGAAAGCCAAACAATAAATTGGCCAAATTGTCCATGAATGTGGCTGAGGGTGATTGGTGGGGCTGCGTTGGAGCATTGTGGTGAGGATTAGCGGGTTGGAGGTTCGGGTTATTTATCAATATTTCCGGTCAAACGAGAAACAGTAAACTGCTATTATATGAAATCGATATTTGATATGTGATGCGAGTTTTCCGTCTATTTTCATTTTCAAATTTATTTCTGCCTCACGCACATTTTGTGAATTTTGCGAATTTGAATTCAATTTTAATTGGCTGCAAAATTGAGTAATTTGTGTTGATGATAATAAATCGTAATCATAATTTGAATTCGAAATCAATTTACCATTTTGCTTGCCACACTAATTGTACTCATTGTTTTCAATAATTTATAATTAATTGTTTTCTCTATTTGATATTTAAACTGTTTATTTAAGAACATGACAGTGATAGCCAGATAAGCAACGAAAAAAATAAATAAATAAATAAAAATACTATTGATCAAGAATAGTATAAAAGATAAATGTAAACGCATAGCTATAGAATCATGTACATCACATAAAGAGACTGCTGCGAGTTGTGTATCTCAGAAAATTGAGTAGAGAAGAGCTCATGAAAATGTGTAGAGCATTTCCTTTATGCTTTTCACTTAGGCGCGTGAGTCCCTTTTGTAATCAAATGCACAGAAAATTCTATTCTATATACCAACAACAAAAAAATACAAAAAATGAGAAAAGCGAAAAAGAATGAAAAGAAAACGATGCGAGTCCCAAACCTTTTTCGTGTTGGCTCTGATGGGCTTTGTGTTTTGGCGGCTGTGCTGTGGGTGTATCCTGGCTATCTCCGTGCATATCCTGTATATCCGTGTAACTGTGTATCTGTATTACACTCCTCGTATTTCTATCTCTTTCTATTTCTCTTTCTCTTTCATTCGCTCTGGCGAGTGCTCCAGTTGCAAAAAAAAGAAGCCGTCGACATAAAAGAAATATTCGCGCGCTCGCAAAACAAAGCAGCAATATTATCTCCGGCCTGCCACGCCCCCTCCCAGAAAATATAACTACAAGAGCCTAGAAGAATTAAACAACAATAATAAAAAAAAACACCAACAACAGCAACAAATACAACAATAGCGTAATAAACTAGCGAAACTTGCCAACAAAAACTATAGAAAAAAAAACAATTTTGGCTTTGTTTTCTTTCGGTTTTAGTTTTTCGTTATCCTGTCTTTCTTATTTTCCTTTTTGCCGCACGCAAAACAAATTCTTTATTAAACGAATAAAGATAAATTATTTGCTAAATATTTAAGAGCTTTTTTCAGACAAAGCAAAGGGGACGAGGGAAAGCAAAAGACGGAAATCAGCTGAAGGCAGCGCAAGTTTAATTAACAATTTCCTAAGGAAAAACAAAGAAAAGTTCAAAAGGCATTCGCATAATACTTGATAAGCCTCACAGGACAGTTTCTTTTACTTTCCGACTATTTTCTTTTTATTCTTCGAGCTGGGAATTATGCGCACTAATTGAATAACATGCAATGAATTTTAGTCAAAACAACAAAGGAAAAGAATTACGGTTTTAAATCAATAAATCCGCTTGAATATAATAATCGCTTTGAGCAGTTGTAGGAAGTATAAAAGAAATATAATAGAAGATAATTCGACTCGAAGAGAAACAGGTAGCGTTGCCACCTTGCACCGGCGAGCAGCAGCCAACTTAACAATAGATGGTGCCACCTTTGAATAACTGAATTAACAGTTAGTTGGGAAAACTGAAGTTATTTAAATCTATCACATAATTCGAAGTGGCTTGTCAACAATTTGCAGCAGCTGTCCGAAAACTTTTTGTGCCCAAGTTTGTTAGAGTGTTTTCAAGTGCTAAAAAGTTGGATAGACATATAGCAAAAGATACCGCTGACAAGCTGGGAATCAAATCATAGAAAGACAAAGATAAAAAGCAAGAGAAGGAAGCGCTAATTGCCCAAGTGACATTTGTAATGGCACTCCCGGGCATTAAGGCAGACGCAAAGGGCAATCCAGAGATTGAATAACGACAAGAAACGAAACGAGAGACAAGCAAAAAAGGATATTAAAGGCATCTACAAACAAGTGAAACGAACGAAAAATTGTGGAAATCGATTTCGCAATATGTGTATCTAAAGTGTATTCCATGGACTTGCTTATGAATAGATCTCATTACATTTTTTATACCCATTCATTTAATTTAATTTGCCGACTTCCGACACTCAATTGATCATGGTGAAGTCCGGAGTTGATGTCCCTGACACTTTGCTGAAAAGTTTCGCATTTTTGCAACTTGAACATTTTGACAGGCGACAATTTGCTTGATTATTGCAATGGAATCAAGTGAAAGACCGTGATGGGAAAGGGACTGAGGGGGTTAACTTGATGGCCATTAGTCCGTCAAGTCCTTTACCCATCCCGACGCAGTCCTTTCATTAGTTTGCTTCTCATTCGACCGGCTGCCGTTGGAGGTTGCCACATCTTTGCAATTACCCGTTACTCTGCCAACTGACAAAAGTTTAATGATGCGTTTAAGCTTTCCTCTTACCGAATACTTGCTTTTCGCTGAAGTTTTAGAAAACTCTATACAGAAAAGAGAGTATATATATATGTATATGTTGCAATTTATGAATTATTAAACAAGTTGGCAGCGGCACTTAGTGAGCTTAAAACGTGCTTCCGAGTTTAGTTGATGCTGCGGTTGACACCTCTGAACAGCGATGAGCTAGAGAAATGTGACACGAAAATCCAACTGAATTTGATGTCAAATCAAAACTTAAGCAAGAACTAATGCTAGATGCTCAAATAAGTATTTAAACAATATATGCTATTCAAATATTTTAGTTTAGTTCTCAAACTTATTTTATGGTTTTGTTTTCAGAAAAGGATTTAATTACATATTTTGGAAAATAAAAAAATGTAAATTTATTTTTGGTTAAAATAATTACTTTCCTAACTGTGCATCGATATAATATCAGTTCGATTGCAAAGTATTTGAAAGTACAAATACTTTGAATGATTCTAGTTTACTATGGTCAAAAATACAGTAACGTATGCGGAATGAAGATACGAACATACTGTTGTAATACAAATAGAAAATGTATTTCAAGTCCGACCAACTTCAATTTTTGATATGTTTTTAATTAGACTATAAGCAATTTTTACAATAAAATATTTATGACCATAACGATCTGCCTTCCTCATAGTTGCGGGTACCTTGCACATAGCCTCCTGAATTCCCTTTGTACCCATTTTAGCAAGCTCTCTTTTGATCTTTAATATCAAACAGTCGATGTTTTATGGCTTATATTCCTTACTCTAAACTTTTATTTTCATATTTGACCAAAACTTTTCCATGGACTTTAAGTGAGGCACATTTTAAGGGTTTTGCAGCTTAGGCAGGAACTCAGTGATCAAGTGGTCAAGAACTTTCAGCAGTTATTTCGGCATAATGAGCAGACGCCAAGTCGGGAAAAACTACCGTATTATCATTCGCGTAATACTTATCAATAAATTTTTTAGAAATCGGAAGACAATTATCCTTGTAATTTTGCGAATTCAAAGCTAATCTTGTCTTCAAAAAGACAGGATCGCTGTTTCCACGACTCGCATTATAGCACAGCTGCAGTAAAACACTTTGTTTATGTGTTTTTGAGTGACATTTTTAGGGCTTTAAATATTAGGAAGCCTAAAGTAATAATTCGGAGTCCACTCATGACCCTCCACTGTGAAAAACGTCTCATTATGCATTATGCAAATCTTTAAACAGCTCGCAGAAAACAAGGAACGGTTTTTTTGAAAATGTGAATTTTTGCCATTTTTTTTTCATTTAAAGTCGTGCGAATGTCGAGTTCGCGATCCTGGAAATACCCATATGCTATTCAAATATTTTAGTTTAGTTTTCAAACTTATTTCATGGTTTTGTTTTCAGAAAAGGATTTAATTACATATTTTGGAAAATAAAAAAATGTGAATTTATTTTTGGTTAAAATAATTACTTTTCTAACTGTATACGGATATGATATCAGTTCGATTGCAAAGTATTTGAAAGTTCAAATACTTTGAATGATTATAGTTTACTATGGTCAAAAGAGTCTAAATAAACTTAACAAAAATACAGTACAATGTCAATTCTTTAGATATTTTGAACTTAAGAAAAACTAATTTTTAACTATACTATATGTATCAAAAACAGCCACAAGTTGGTTGTCTAGAATTTAGACTCAAGCTCTTTAAAAGCTCTTTAAATATTCTCTGGTCACACTGTGTTGAAGTAAGCTGTCAATAGCGTGTCGCTGTCATCTCTATTAAGCACGACCCACTTCTGTGCTGGGATTACTGCTTAAACTGTGGCAGTTGCCACAACATTGCCCCAAAGGCTCAATTAAATTGACGATGTGTTACTCAGCACTGGTCCATGGACAGTCGACAGTGGACAGTGGACAGTCGACAGTGGACAGTAGACAGAGGGCGGTGGGCGTGTCATGGGCAGCCTTCAGAGGAGCAGAGAATTGGCAAATGCCATGAACTGTGGACTAACGCGCAAGCATTTACTTCAGATTAGATTTGAGTATACATTCAAGTGAAGTATATGTATATACAAATATTTCATTAAAGCAAAAGTCCGAGCTACTCAACCACTCGAGGCGACATTCTGGACGCGCTAATGGAGCGTGTGAGCTCCAGCAGCAGCTGCAGATTCGAAGTGGATGTGGATGTGGACCAGGAACAGGGCCAAGACCAAGCTCCATACTGGCAGCACTTGCTCGGTTTAGTCAACTGTGTGTGAGTGTGATTGGATAAGAGAGTTGGGGGGAACTCTGGATGACATCTTCACACAGCACGTCAGGAGAAACCGAAAGAGAGGGAGAGAGTGATAGAGAGAGAGAGAGAAGAGTATGGGGGGCGTAGGGATTGGGTCAGCTAAATTCAATATTGGCGTACAGGAAATTCATTGTTTAACCTTTGTTACTTAAATTGCTCAAATTCCTGCCATTAGTTTGACAAACGAGCCAGCGAAATTATTTTGTTGCAGCGAAATAGCAAACAACAACCCCTCATTTCTCTACCAACACCACCCCCCCCCCACCCAACCAGCTCAACCTGTCTAAAGTTTCGCCACGCTTGAAACTGTAGAAACCCAACCCGCCAATTCTCCCCATTCCCTTGCTGACCCGAGGTCACGCACTCAGCTGGTAGCCGGGTATCCTGGTAGTTGCCAGTTGCCTGGTTGCCTTTGGGTTCTGTTGTGGTTCTCTTAGTTGCCATTGTTGTTGCTATTGTCCAGGTCCTCAACTATTCTCTTGTAGCTGGGCGGTTTTCTGGCTTTGGCTTCAGCTTTTCCTATAAATTTTATGCCGTTGCTGCAGATTTATTTGCGGTTTTGCATAATCACTGAAAATTAGTTTAAAATATTTACATTGCATTTGCATTTCAATGTCGGCGGTCAAGCTGATTTTCTCCTTTTTTATTCCCCTGAATCAGCTCAGAGGGAATTGGGATTTCGCAAATTCCGGACCAAATGCTTAAGCACTTTAGCTTTCCCAAGGCGAGCACAAGTTAAGGCTTTGTTAAAATGTACCTAAAACTATACTCTTAAATTTTTTTGTGAAATGCGAAGGGATTTGTAAGTGAAAAACAGAGATGGACTATTTAAGGACTTTAAAATTGGCTTAGATATGTTATTGAAAACTCAATGGTCACATTTTTCTATTTAGTTTTTAACTAACCTGAAGCAATTTTACGTTTTCACTATGAAATATGTATTCAATAGGATTTGATGTCTTAACTAGAGTATTATATTTTTTTTACAATAAATAGTTAAAAATAGTTAAAAACACAGTTGTTGCGAAACTTTGACGGATTTTGAAAATTATAAATAGGTAACAATTTAATTATGTTTTCTAATAATTTCCAGGTTTCGCTGTAGGTAAATTGTACGAACTTCTCGTAAGAATCTTTGCAATGCACACAATCAGCATGTTGTAGATACATAGATAGCAAATGCACATTCAGTATTTGACAGATTGAAGTAATCCGGGCATAGCTTTTAGTGGCGTAGATCTAGGCTTGACCCAGTTGGGGGCAAGTGTCAGGCAGATGGATGGAAGCTACCCAGAAATAGACAGGAGCTTCGTAATGGCTGAGTAATGGGGGGAGGGGCTGGAGCTGGTGCCCACAGCAGCTGTCCGCCCGTGTCAGGACATCAGGACAGCTAGGTAACTAGGGAGCTGCTGCATACGTATACAAACATCGTATCCTTGTAAGGACGTAAAAATAAGTCCAAACGAAGACGCTAAGCTCGATATTAGACGTCAGAACGTTGTGGCAAGGTAAACATAATTTTCCTCTAGTCAAACTACTTGCACAAAGTTCTTGCTTGTTTGCAGGGAGTTGTGGAAGGAATTGAGAAGAAGACGGAGAAAAAGGAGCAGGCGAAGGAGAAGTAGAAGTAGAGGGAGGAGTGCAAGTGCATTGGAATTCCTTTTGCCAATTCAGCTGTCAGAGATGTTGCCAGCGAAATCAACGCCAATGTGTTGTGTGCACTGCACAAGCAGAAGCTAAAGTACTAACCGATAATGTGGGCGTATCGAAGACTTGGCCAACAGAATGGGACAAGAGTAAATGGGAGAGGGGTTGCGTGGCCTCTGAATGCAGCATTGTCATTTGAGTTTGAGTAAACGCATTAAAGAGCAGCAAATACTTCCGGCAGCTCAACGCTACACTTGGCCGGAAACATTAAGGATCCCAAAATGGTCAGCCCAAAAGCCGTCTGTGGACATCCTCGCGGTTTTTGCTGCGTTCGAGTATCCTTTTCGAGCTGGTTATTACTTCTGCGGTCCTGCGGTTCTGCGGTCCTGTGCTTGCTCCTTTTTGAGAGTCTCGCCGCAGCCTTTTTGATGACACAATTTGGGCTTGGCCTGCGTTTAGTTGCCGAGCGAAGAGCGCGGTGAAAAAGCAAAGTATCCTTACATTTTTGAGAGGATGTTAAATGACTTATTTAGTACTTTCGTTATGTTTCTTTGCCCAACTTTCTTCATATCTTGGCTTCTCTTCTTAATTTTTTTTTCGACAAACTGACTAACTTATTTTTAGTTAGAGCCTTCGTGATGTTTCTCCCACAACTTCTTATCATTTACCTTAGCATTTCTAAGATATTGTTTAATGCATAAAGTGGATTTACTTCTACTTTAAGCTTCACTTAAGAAGCTACAGATCTGCACATTAGCCTCTTCATTTTTAAGCTTATTTTAGTCCTTTCGGTGTTATATTTCGAGACTTTTTATTCAATAACTTGTTTCTGGAATTATTTTCAAATATTTTTTTTTACTTTCTTTCAATATGTATTTTTTCGCTTTGCTTTTTCTAGGATAAGTTAATTTATAGAAGCTACTTTTAGGAGAATTGTATCTTACATCCAGGGAAGTTTCTCTCAAATAACTTCCATATTTTTTAAATCCTTAGAAATTTCTGAAACATTTCGAAACTGATTTGTTGTAGTCATTTGTCACATCATTTGAATCGCAACTCAAATCTTGTGGCCTTGAAAAGGCATTTTCGATTAATAACATGCGCATGAAGCATTGTAAGGAGCAGGCCCTTGAAATTAATTATGCTAATTTAAATCCTTTTCTAGCAGTGCTTTTCATGCTAACAAATGACATTGCGACTAACTAATCTGGCCATTAACTGAACCAAAGCCGAACCACTCTGAATTCCCCCACCACGTGAAATTCATTTTCTGCAAACTGAGCACTTAATACACCAAAAGCAGCAACAACAACAGCAAAATAACCAACAAAAAATGAAACAAATCTTAGTCGGGAAGGGCGGGGCTTAGCACGAACAAGACATTGAGCCATAATTTGGCCTTGGATTTGTAGACCATTAAGTTGGCTCAACTGAGGCCATTTCAAGTGACCAAACAACGGAGTAGACGGGATTAGACCCTTACCAGAGTTCTCATAGCTTGGGGTATTTCGAATGTAGAGCATTGAAAAGTATTTCCAGTTGATTACAGGGTATACTTATACTAATAAATATTGTAAAGTTTTAACTTTTATAAAAAAAAGAATAAAAATTATTTAGGTGTCTGTTATTAATAATTTGAAATTCATAGATATTTTCAGAGTATCACAACTCCCCACTAATAAAAAATTCTACATTACGCGCCAAGTATAATTCCAATATTTCCGAAATGCCATTCATTGCTCAGCTACTCCCCTGAAGCATTTCTGAGTGCATAAATAGAGTAAGAAGGGAAGAAAAGGGAAGGGCAACTGCAATATCGCGCTTGCCACGCCCCCATCCCCAGTCATCCGCTGTAAATGGAATTGTTTTCGGGCTTAATTTATAGAAAATGTATCTGGCGATGCTCTCTTATCCATAGCCTCTATCCGAGCTTCAGTTGTCACATGAGCTTCTCACTCCATTTACCCAAAACTTCCCAAAGGAGTCGGCAACGGATGGTTTGCCGTCGTGTTTTGTATACTCCTCTCCAGTCCCCCCAAATGTCAGTGGTGCCACAGCTGCGCAATACGAGTAATCCTGCTGTTATGTAGGAGGTGTTTACCCAACTCCTTCTACAGGGCCGACTTCTCCCTCCGCCAATCCCTCAGCACTCAACGCTGCAATCCGGCTAGAAATGATTGAAGGATTTCACTCCTGTTGCCTTGGCTACATGGAAATATTTACGCCTGAGTACTTTACTCTCATCCGTAATTGATATTTTACTATTGTCAGACTCTGACTCCGACTGTATCCTCCGGCATCTTCAATCCAGTGCTGTCTTGTCTCTGTGTCAAATTGTGCAGAAATTCTATTTATAGCTGTCTCCGAATGACGCCCTCTTATCCTTTTGCGCTGCATTTGATTGCCGATGCAGACAGTGACAGCTAAAAGTATGCTCATAAGCACGATAGCTCTGTGTAAGCTAGTTTTCTCAATCAAATAAAATTACTTACTTATTTTATAAATTTAATATTCCCATATTACACTAATAAGATTGAAAATTTAAACTGAAAAACACATACTTACAATTTTACAAATTCAAGATACTCGACGCATTTTATTCAACGTAGCTTTCAGTGGAGGTTTAGTCTTGGTACATCTTTTTAAACTACAAATACCGAATTACAAAATATTTGTTATTAATAAGAATATAATAAAATTTGTAGTGCTAGGAATCCTAATATAATAAATAAATAAAATATATTTGGATTATAGTAATAAAAAATTTATATATTCATTGAAAAAACGGCCCATATTATATAGAATAATATTGTTTTTAATATGAACACAAAAATAATATCAAAATGGTTTAGCGCTCTTTTAATTTTAAGATAGTGAATTATCAAACAATGTATATTTATAAAGCAACTTATTCGTCGTAGTAGTTGTCGGAGTAATAGTCGTCGTCGGAGCTGGGGTCGTCGTAGTATCTGTCGACGAAGTTGTCGAAGTCGTTCTCGTAGTCGTTGAAGTCGTCTTCGTCGCCGACGTAGCCGATTTTCGCACATACTACATCGATTATGTTCTTGGCAGCCACATCCGCATTCAGCAGTGTATGTTGATTGACTTTGGTGCCGGTCATGTAAAATTTAATAGGAAGTGGACGATGATTCTGATTGATTTGTAGTTTCAAAATAATATTATAAAGAAGCTTGTCCGTGAGTTGCTCGCAATCCTCCAGATGTACCACTTGCAGTTTGGGACAAGCAAGTATTAATTGAAGCACACCATTGTCAGTGATTTTGTTATTACCTTTGATATTGATTTCTCTCAGCTCTTGCAAGTTAAATAGTGCCCCTAATCCACAATCGGTTATCACACTGCAGGGTTTTAAAATCAGCGTATGCAACGCGGTCAGTTTACATATTTCGAGAAGAATCTCGTCTTTGATGCAGTCGGATCGTGCAGTTACTATTTCGAAATGTTCCAACTGCTTGGACTTATACTCCACCAGCCAGGTGATTAGCTTTGGAGATGGTTGAGAATCTGTAACCATTATTAGTTTCTTTAGGCTTGGCAGCCTTGCAATGTGCTTAAATTCAGCAAGCTCGTTATTCTCATATTTTATTAAGAGGACCTCCAACGATTTACACCAATTTTCGTTAAAAAGCGCCTGGATATCTGGACTAGAGATGTTATTAGTTAAGTACAATTCCTTAAGCAGCGATAGCCTGCGTAACATTTCAATCACAAATTTCAGCTTCAATGCCCTACAGCCATGTAGTTTCAGCGACTCAATTGAATTTGGCAAACAATTCATGTACTGACCAGTAATCATATCGTTGCAGGAAAGATCCAGTTTCTTAATTTGCTTCAAATTTTTGAACGCTTGCAAATGCTTATCAGTGAGACCGCACCCGTTTAATTCCAGATTTTGAAGGCTATTCATATTTGCGAACAATTTAAATAAGTTGAATTTAAAATTGCTCGCAGAATCGTTACTGATTCTCATTGACTGCAAATTAGTGCAATGCATGCCAATATAGAAGCACACGTGGTAACAGCGACGTCGTGGTTGAGAGCCTTCGATATTCTTTATATTGCGTCCGGAAAGTTGAAAAAAATCACGCAATTTCCACGGAGTCATTGCCTCAAACGATTCAAAATTGATCGACTTATCGAGAATTGGCGACATTCCCTCATAGATGTTGCGAAATCGAAAGCAGGTGCGTGCAAAGTGAATGCGATCAGGAACTGATAATTGAGTGAATATAAGCTCGAGGCAATGATCGTTCAGTTTCATAATGGCAGCGGGTGGCTCATTGGGGTCCACATTTTCCGGTTTCTCCGGCATTTTCTCGGCATCTGGCTGGAGCCAGCTGTAATTGGGAAGGACTGTTATACGGCATTCCCTGACATAGTCCAACAACGCTTTGGCGGCACTAGAAGGATTCGCAAAGATAACGTAGCCAGTTCCTTTTCCATTCTCACTAGGATACAGTTTCAAGCGTTCAACGCATCCATACTTCTCAAAATACTTTTGAAGCTGCTCTTGCTCCAGTTTTCCTGCGATATTTCCAGTTTTTCTTCTTTTTTTACTGGGTTCAACACATTCATTTAACTGAAAATGCTGCTGCTCCAGTTCTCCTGCGATATTCACACAAAAAAAAAGATTCTTCACCAACACATCGTCTTCTGTGTAGGCTAATTCCGCGTTAATGTTATAATCTTGACCAGACGGAGTCCGATACATTGTACCGTTCTTAAAATCCTAGATTGAAATGAAAAATGGAATTGTAGCAATGTCCTTTTTTTATTTTAAACTTTCTTACGTCGTTCTTCGGGCCTTGTTTTGCAGTTTTTCTTAAATCAAGTATTTTCTCAGCACTTAAATATATTATAATTTGTACAAGCGTCAAATTAAACACTCTATTGTCAGTCTCAGTTGCTTTCTTTCATATAAGAGTGAAAAATGCTCAAAATGCCTCAGAGATGATTGTTTGAAAAATTCTTAGCATTTTGTAAAGATCAGCTGTGAACAGCTGATCGGCGAAATCGATATTTAATCGGAACTACTCCTAATAATTTTTTGACGCGACCGACAGTGCTGCCAATGCGACACGAAAAAAATTCTATTAGTTGAGTGGTTACACTGTTTTGTCAGCTGTGCTTTGCACAGCACAGCTGATTAGAGGTCGAGAAACATCGATGTGTGTGTCCATCGATATTTTCGATGTTTTTAAAAATAGCATCGAGTGAAACATCGATGTTTTTAAATAAAAATCCTTTTTTACAATTGAAACAATAAAAATTAATAGTTTTTATTTTAAAAGTCCCTGTTTTTGTTAATGAACAATAATTTGTCCACTACACTGGAGATTATTAGTTAAGTGCAATTCCTTAAGCAGCGATAGCCTGCGTAACATTTCAGTCACAAATTTCAGCTTCAATGCCTTACAGCCTGTTAGTGTCAACGACTCAATTGAATCTGGCAAGCAATTCATATACTGACCAGTGATTTCATCGTTGTTGGAAAGATCCAGTCTCTTAAGTTGCTTCAAATTTTTGAGCGCTTGCAAATGCTCATCAGTGAGACAGCACCCGTTTAATTCCAGAGTTTGGAGGCTATTCATATTTGCGAACAATTTAAATAAGTTGAATTTAAAATTGTTCGCAGAATCGTTACTGATTCTCATTGACTGCAAATTACTGCAATGCATGCTAAGATAGAAGCACAAGTGGTGACAGTTACGTGGTGTAGAGCCTTCGATATTCTTTATATTGCGTCCGGAAAGTTGAAAGAAATCACGCAATTTCCACGGAGTCATTGCCTCAAACGATTCAAAATTGATAGACTTATCGAGAATTGGCGACATTCCCTCATAGATGTTGCGAAAACGAAAGCAGGTGCGTGCAAAGTGAATGCGATCAGGAACTGATAATTGACTGAATATATACTCCAGGCAATAATCGTTCAGTTTCATAATGGCAGCCGGTGGCTCATTGGGGTCCACATTTTCCGGTTTCTCCGGCATTTTCTCGGCATCTGGCTGGAGCCAGCTGTAATTGGGTCGCACTGTTATACGGCATTCCCTGACATAGTGATACATGTCCAGCAACGCTTTGGCGGCACCAGAAGGACTCGCAAAGATAACGTAGCCAGTTCCACTTCCATTCTCACTCGGATACAGATCCAAGCGTTCAACGCACCCATATTCCTCGAAATACTTTTGAAGCTGCTGCTGCTCCAGTTTTCCTGCGATATTTCCAGTTTGTCTTCCCTTTTCACTGGGGTACAGATTCAAGTGTTCTATGCATTCGTTTAACTCGAAATACTTTTGAAGATGCTGCTGCTCCAGCTCTTCTGCGATATTCACAAAAAAAATCAGATTCTTCACTAACACATCATCTTCTGTGTAGGCTGATTCCTCGTTAATGTAATAACGTTGACCAGACGGAGTTTGATACATTGTACCGTTCTTGAAATCCTAGATTGAAACAAAAATGGAATTGTAGAAATTGCAAGTGGTATGTTCCTTTATTACTTTAAAATTACTTACGTCATTCTTTGATAGTTTTTCTTCGCGGTTCATTTTGAAATCATGTATTTTCTCACTACTTAAGTGTTATATTACTTGTACAATCGTCTAACTAAAGATTCTAAGAATTTTTACATATCAGCTGTGAACAGCTGATCGGCGAAATCGATATTTAATCGGAAATACTCCTAATAATTTTCTGACACGGCAGAAGCTAGTTTTCTCAATCAAATAAAATTACCAACTAAATTTATAAATTTTGTATTCAATTATTACACTGACAAGATGGAATAATATAATTAAAAACTCAAAATTTAGTGATCTTACAATCAAATTGTTTTCAGTGCCTTTTACAAATTCATGATATTCGACTCATTTTTTTAGTCTTGGTACATCTTTATAAAGTACAAATACCGAATTACAAAATATTTGTAATTAATATTTTTGGATTATAATTATAATATATATTTGATAAAATTTATATATTCATTGAAAAAAACGGCCCATATTATATATAACAATATTGTTTTTAATATGATAAGCAGTAATAATATCAAAATGGTTTAGCGCTCTCGTGATTTTAAGATAGATATATATATTCGTCGTAGTAGTTCGTCGCCGTAGTCGACTTTCCTACATAGTACATCGATAATGTTCTTGGCAGCGACATCCGCATTCAGCAGTGTATGTTGATTGACTTTGGTGCCGGTCATGTAAAGTTTAATAGGAAGTGGACGATGATTCTGATTGATTTGTAGTTTCAAAATAATATTATAAAGAAGCTTGTCCGTGAGTTGCTCGCAATCCTCCAGATGTACCACTTGCAGTTTGGGACAAGCAAGTATTAATTGAAGCACACCATTGTCAGTGATTTTGTTATTACCTTTGATATTGATTTCTCTCAGCTCTTGCAAGTTAAATAGTGCCCCTAATCCACAATCGGTTATCACACTGTAGGGTTTTAAAATCAGCGTATTCAATGCGGTCAGTTTACCTATTTCGAGAAGGATCTCGTCTCTGATCCAGTCAGATCGTTCAGTTATTATTTCGAAATGCTCCAACTGCTTGGACTGGTACTCCACCAGCCAGGTGATTAGCATTGGAAATGGAAGATAACTAATATTCAATATTAGTTTCTTAAGGCTTGGCAGCCTTGCAATGTTCATAAATTCATCAAGATCGTTATTGTCATACATTATTGAGAGGACCTCCAACGATTTACAGCAATTTTCGTTAAAAAGCCCCTGAATATCTGGATCTGAGAGATTATTAGTTAAGTGCAACTCCTTAAGCAGCGATAGCCTGCGCAACATTTTAATCACAAATTTCAACTTCAATGCCTTACAGCCTGTTAGTGTCAACGACTCAATTGAATCTGGCAAGTAATTCATATACTGACCAGTAATCATATCGATGTTGGAAAGACCCAGTCTCTTTAGTTGCTTCAAATTTTTGAGCGCTTGCAAATGCTCATCAGTGAGACAGAATCCCTTTATTTCCAGATTTTGAAGGCTCTTCAGATTTGCGAACAATTTTAATATGTTGAGTTTAACTATCTCAATATGGTTACTGATTCTCATTGACTCCAAATTACTGCAATGCATGCTAAGATAGAAGCACAAGTGGTGACAGTTACGTGGTGTAGAGCCTTCGATATTCTTTATATTGCGTCCGGAAAGTTGAAAGAAATCACGCAATTTCCACGGAGTCATTGCCTCAAATAATTCAAAATTTATCGACTTATCGAGAATTGGCGACATTCCCTCATAGATGTTACGAAAACGAAAGCACGTGCGTGCAAAGTGAATGCGATCAGGAACTGACAATTGAGTGAATATAAGCTCGAGGCAATGATCGTTCAGTTTCATAATGGCAGCCGGTGGCTCATTGGGGTCCACATTTTCCGGTTTCTCCGGCATTTTATCGGCATCTGGCTGGAGCCAGCTGTAATTGGGAATGACATACATATGGCATTCCCTGTCATGGTGATACCAGTCCAACAACGCTTTGGTGGCACTAGAAGGATTCGCAAAGATAACGTAGCCAGTTCCACTTCCATTCTCACTCGGATACAGATCCAAGCGTTCAACGCATCCATATTCCTCGAAATACTTTTGAAGCTGCTGCTGCTCCAGTTTTCCTGCGATATTTCCAGTTTGTCTTCCCTTTTCACTGGGGTACAGATTCAAGTGTTCTATGCATTCATTTAACTCGAAATACTTTTGAAGATGCTGATCCGTCTGCCCTTCTGCGATGTTCACAAAAAAAAACAGATTCTTCACCAACACATCGTCTTCTGTGTAGGCTAATTCCTCGTTAATGTAATAATGTTGACCAGACGGAGTCCGATACATTGCACCGTTCTTAAAATCCTAGATTGAAATGAAAAATGGAATTGTAGCAATTACAAGTGGTATGTCCTTTTTTTATTTTAAAGTTACTTACGTCGTTCTTCGGGCCTTATCTTGCAGTTTTTTTTAAACCATGTATTTTTTCAGCACTTAAATTTATTATAATTTTTTGTACAGATCAGCTGTAAATGATCGACGAAATCGATATTTAATCAGAAACACCCCTAATTATTTGCAGATGTGACCGACAGTGTTGCATATGCAACACGAAAAAAAAACATTAGTTGAGTGGTTACACTGGTGTGTCAGCTGTGCTTTGCACAGCTAATTTGGATTCAAATAGAATACACATTTGTTTTTTTTTTTCAAATAATTGGCTCAATTTCTGTGTAGAATTTCAGAATATTTCTATTAAGGTACTCATCGTATCGTTGTGTTTGTGTATATTTACTAGACCTGACTGTAGCAACCCTTGACTAAGAAAACGTAAATCAATTTGGCTTACGAAGTGCAAATCTGTAAAAAACAACAGCCGACAATTTATTCGATATTTTGATTTTTAAACATCAGCATTACTTGAATAAACGAACCGAAAATTTTATTTCAGGTTTAAAAATTTTTAAAATAATTATTTCAACTATTTTGGTCTAGTAAACTTAATATGTAAATGCAACGATACACAAACGATGTAAAGATACCCTAAATGTTTGTACAGGCAGCCAAATGAAAATCAGCTGGTTGCCAAACTGTGCTGGAAAACTCTAACCCCTGGATTTGGCAGGTCTATCTTATCGGCCCTGAGGACGGGCAAGCTAAACCGCTGCGAAATTTGTCGCAACATCAAATTTGGACCCCCATCATTTTTTATATGGGTGCTGAGTACCTACATACATATGTATCTATATTGCATTAAACTCACCTGGGTTGTCAGAAATATCCTGACGGTTTGACACAATTTTTAAAAATCTAATAACGAGTACTCCAATTATTTTTATTAAGATTAAGCTAAAAGGTATAGCTTTAAGTTTTCTTATATAAATACGCCACATCCCCGCCGGTTAGATCTAATTTAATGCATCATGTTGATTTTGCCTTCAAATTATTCAGAAACTTCCAGGCACATCATAAGCTGAAACTGTAATCAATCTTGGGTATGGAGTAAAAATTAAACATGGAACAAAAAAAAAAAGGAGAGAGCAAAGGGGAAAAAGCCAACGAACCGCAAGGAAAAGTTTTATTTGGTTTGAGGGGCAAAATCGTAAATTATTTGCCAAGAAGCTGGCGGCAAAATTAAGCGCAGCCGCCTACAATTTCGGGCACGCCCACTTAAGCTGATGGCTGGCGCACCTGGCGTCGGAGATCAAAGCGAAATGTGTAACAAAATTGCCAATTACATATAAAGCACGCAAAAATTGTCTGTGCCGGTCGCCTGGACGGTAGTTGAGAGAAAAACAGAGGAGAGAAGATATTGTGAATGAGAGAGGGAGAGTCTCGTTCTAGCTCTAAAACAAGAGGCCGCTGTTCGGCAATTGAATTCAATTGTGAATTCAATTTGGAGGTTGGTAACGCCAACGTTTATGACTGGGAGGCAGCGCCACATAAGCTATACTGCTCTCCCGCTCCCACGCGCTGCCTCACTGACTGCATGTGTGTGTGTGTGTGAGTGTGTGAAGGCGCAAAACGAATTTGCACTAAATTCCGCAACTCTCCCCGCTCTTACACGCTCATGCCTGAACTCTCCTGATGCGAGGACATCTTTTCAGTTGCTCTTTTGCTTCGTTTCGCCTGATTCGCCTTCTTCGCCGTGATGTGTCGCCTTCGTGTGCGCTTTATTGAAGCGAAATTGAATTAGTGCGACGGCGAAAACGGAAGCGGTTGCTAAGCAGGAAATTGCCTGAAATCAGGCGCACGTAAGCCTCGCTGTCACGCCCCCTCCCCCCCACACATACACACACACACACACACACACACCGGGTGTATGCGTGAGTTTCATTAAAATCTCAAATATTCGTATCGTTATTTCTGGTCCTGGCACGCTTTTGGTTTTTATGTGACAATTTTGTCGCTACTTTTGCTGCTGTTTCTGACTTCATTTGCATGCACCGCCAATGGCCAACACCGATGGCCATCATCTCCGCTTCAGTTCGCCCCCAGCTGCTCTAGCAATCCTCCCTTATTCTTTCTAGTTAATGGAGTTCATTTCATGTTAATGGATTTCGCACTTAAGCGCTATAGTTTTGCTTATTAAAACTAATTGACAGACATTTAAATAATGCCATTTATATACTCGTTACCCTCGCCAGCTGCGCCGCATTTATTAGCTACCTTGCATTGACTTTAAATTAAGGTTAAAAACAATTAAGTTGCAGCGACTTTTATCTCGCGCATATCTCTCTTTCTCTAAAATCTCTTTGATTTCTTGTATCCTTCTTTGAGCGAAATTCGTAAACGCTTTACTTATTTGCACATTTATTTTAAGTGAATAATATTCATATTTTATGCTGTTGATAACTTTTAAGTTCCCTTGTTTAAAATTATACTTGCAAGCTCTGCATTTTACAGTTTCTTCTTAGTTTTTCACGTTGGCTACTTGCCCAAGGCAAATTAATACCAATTTATAAAATTTTCCACAATTTCGAGTTACTATACTTGAGTAAAATGCACGGGAAACATGTGCGGGTTATACGTGAAACGAAGCGTAAATGAATTTTTCATTTTGCCATTAAAAATTTAAGTGCACATTTTCCGGCGCAACGCACGAGAAGCTGCCGTACGGTCGGCCCGTCGCTGTAGAAATCAGAGCCATTAAGTTGAAGGAAGTTAAAGGAAGTTGATGGAACTTGAGACAGCACTAGATGATATTTGTACGACTAAAGTAGATGCTGAATTTTGCCACAAAGTTATTAAATTATTAAGTAATATTAAAAGTTATAGAGAGAGCAAAATGTAGAATATTTTATAGTTCTTGTTAAACTGTGTCTATAATTTTCTTAACGAAATATTATTAGCACAAGTATAACATGTACTGTTAAAGCGCTTTTACCTTATACTCTGTTATCTCTTTCCCTCTATTTCAGACTATATGCAATCGCTGTGCAAGAATCACTTTCTGCAGCAACTTTATCGCAAAATAGATGGAGCTGTTCTTTGGTCGCAGAACGAGCGCAATTTGGACTGTGTCATCACATTTCAGACGCACTCGATCCTGCAGCGCTTCATGCTACGCTTCGACATGCTCCAACTGGACTGCAATGATCATCTACTTGTCTATGACGGAGCCCATGCGGTGTCGACGCCTAAGGTATGAAATCTATATATTTTAATTATTAATTTAAAAAAAAAGATGCCAGTGCTTTTAAACTAGAATAAATTACTTAATTAGATCTGAAGGAAAGCTTAAGCTTTTTAATTCACATTTTAAGATTCAAGTGTCATTTCAAAGACCTTTCAGGAAGTATGTATCTGTAAACTGATTATAAATAGTTTTTTTTTCCTCAACGCATTTATTTTTAATGAAAACTCTTAGTTTTATTGAGAAATTATTAATTTTAAGGGAATTCATCTAAAATTATAGAAAACACTTTAATTGTTAGAGTGTGTGATTGCATTTTTCCCCTAAAGTTGTTTTATTAAAAAACTCTTTTAAGACAATTATCGTGATTTTAGAAACCTGATTTTGAACAGTGTGTGTATATAAGATGAATACACTATAATAACAGTATTATTTATAGCAAAAGTTAAGGGCAATCATTGCGGGAAAGTTGTCAAAGGCAAAGTTATTGCGGGGAAATTTGTGCCGCAGCCTCATGATCCACATACACAATCAGAGCACGTTGATGCCTCTGACATTTTGGGTTCAATCCCTGTGGGGGTTTTGCTCTGCCACAAACACACACACAAACACATGCACACATGGAGAGAAAAAGAGAAAGAGGGAAGGGAGATAGAGGCAAAGTGTAGGCATAATTTTAGCAGTTGCAACATTTGCAATGATGACAACAGGCAAGAATGTGGCTCGTTTGGTTGTCTGGGTGGTTGGGTTATTTCGTTGGGTGGTTGGGCGGCGGTTGGTTGGGTTGGTTGGGTGTGCTGCACCACAGCGGTTGCATTGCGACGCCAACTGGCAGCTGCCACATGCCAACTGCCGGCTGAGTTTGCTGATAGCACTACGATTTTATCAGCAACAATTTTCATTTTTCATTACACCCCACTCCCTTGTTTTTCTCCTACTCGGCCTGGGACTGCATTATATTATATTATGCGCATGTGGGCGTGACTGTGTGTGTGTGCGTGTGTGTTGTGTGTGTGGTGATGTAAGCCAAGGCAAGTGGCCAGAAATGCAGCGCATAAGCAGTAGCTAAATCTTTTATAGCCCAGGGAAAAGTCAAACAAAGTATGGAATCCAAAGCGAACAAGCTCGACTATTTGATATCCTGTAATGAGTAGGACTATTCTTATCTTGTCAACTTTTAGAAAACTATGGGGTATTTTGCACACATTTCGTTCCTTCTTTAACTTCATTTACATAATTGCTTCGCATCAAATATTATCGCGTCACTGTTTATGTCAAATTCAATGGCAACTTAAGCTGCCAATTATGAAAATTCTACTCCAAGATGGACAGTTAAGTTCAAGGGGGATAGGTCTCCCGACTAGGTTAGGTAAGGGGAAAAAAATTTCTATTACCATATTTATACTTTTTGCATTAACTAGAACTGTTAGCAAAACATGACAATTAATAAATAATATATTGTAAATCTCATTAAACTTTCTTTAAAATTTAAGTAGAGATAAATACCTGACTGTCAGATCTTGGTTAGCTTAGGAGATATCTTAGTGAAATTTTGTGTGGAAACTGTCTTGATTAAAAATCGATTGCTAATTTTAAATTAACTATTTAATTACTTTAGTATATTTTTTAGCTGTCATTTCTTATATGTAGGTATCTGATTATATTCAGACTAGTCTATCTGAACTCGGTTAGTTTTTAAATTATCTTAACGAAATTTAAAATATATATAGATTTTTATGCCAGAAATCGATTAGTGATAGATTGAAAATTTATTGAGAATAGTTATGTACTACATCTTCTTTTTTTCTCTTAAATGAAACTAAAATCTTCTTTTATACTTAGGAACACGTATGACTTATGAAGTAGGTACTTCGGCTTAGCTGAAATCCGATTATAAATGTGTATTCACTTTGCGGTTCTCCACTTGAAAATTCCTTCGTTCTCCTTCCCCTTCCCCTTCTCGCTGCTAACTCTTTCTCTTGTTCATTACCTGGTGCAATCATGTCTTGAAAGACTTTGCTTAAATATTTGTCGAGTGCGTTGTTTTGCAGCAGACTTAGTAAGTCAAAGAGTCAGAGAGTCGGTTGCAAGTGACCTAAGCAGCTTTGTACGTCTTGATTTCTTGCCACCTTGCCACATAAGAAGCTAAACGTGGGAAAGGGGGACTTGATGCAGCTCTTAATGTATCTTTGTACTATGTGGCGTATGAGCAATGCGGAGTCAGATTTATGAATTTGCCATGCGACTTAATTCGAGTCTTGGGCTCATTTGCATGCCACAACGGCCACAGCAAAGTGAAGCCCCAGAAAAAACTAATAACATTTTTGGTCGAGAGTCGAGAGAGAGAGAGAGAGAGTTCTTGGTATGTAAATATTTTTGGGCGACAAAAGAACTTGTCACTGCCTTTAAAAATGCTAAATTACAATTTTGCTACACTGTCAGCGTGTGTCTGTATGTATGTGTGCGTGTGTGGGTGTGTGTGTGTGTGTGTGGCATACACAAAGCAAAGGGGTAAGTTGAAGAACGGAAGGGAGTTGAAAAGTTTGCGTTTTTGGGCTGCAACAAAATTAAAATATGCCACAAAGCGCCGCACGTCGAAGATGCCGGCCAACTGCAGAGGCGGCAGTGCAACTTTGAGGCTTCCTCCTTGCCTACTGCCACATGCTGCAGCATCAGGATCAGTAGCAGCGGCAGCGGCAGCGAAAAAGCAGAGCGTTGTGTCAAGAAAAGCAACCGCAGCAAAGGCCTCAACGATGACACGCACAGGGAATGAGAGAGAGAGAGAGAGAGAGAGAGTGTGTGTGGACTTTGATGAACCCAGTTGCAAGTTTTGGGCTGCAGTTGCCACATTACACATTTATACACAGAGCGTGCACGTGCCACAGCAGACAACATCATCATTATCCAAGTGCCCATCATCATCATCATCTTCATCGGCAGGGAAGACAGAAAAGTGCGGCAAGGTGGCAATTGAACCGTGGTACCAAATTTTCAAAACTGAAACTGAATAATTGAAATATTAGCAGCATCAATTAATTCAAAGGAGTTTTCGCTGCTTCAAAGTCAGATATATATTTTTAAAATGCAGGCAATTTATGAATAAGTATAGTTCCGTATTTTTTGGCATGTATGTTGTCATTTTCAATAAATAAACAAATTTTTCAATAAATTACAAATTAATTTAAATCTCTACTGATGTTATTAATTACAAGTCAACTGACCCCAAAAAAAATCTTTAAAATAATTGCACATTGGAGAAACTTGAAATTCTTTTTGATATGTCGTTGAGCATTTTGCTGGTCTTCTCCGACTGTTGCACAGTGGCATGCGGACACTTGCCGCAAGGGATTGCAAAACGGGGCTGAGACTGAGACTGGGATTGGGAGTGAAGGCGGCAGACGGTAGACAGGTAGACAGATAGAGTGGAGTACGGCCCGTATATGCGTAGTTAACCGCAGCATTCCGGTAACCAATGCAGCGTGCCACTGTCAGCTGACGTTGCCCCCAGAAGGTGGCAAATGTGGGCGGACGATGGCATCCACGATGGCATTGATGGAGCATCCAGGGGGTTGCGTCACGTGGGTTGCACTTCGTCTTTGTGACGTTGCCAACAAGCTGCTTACAGCTCGACACTTCCATTCTTCAAATTGTTCTCCACGGGCACTCAGAAGGGGCGTGGCCAATGTATCACACAGAAAGAGGGAGAAAATGCAGGAATTTTTCTAAAAGCAAGCGATGGGAATATTCCACAATTCTGTCACATATAATTCACAAAGACGTTCCGCAATTCGTAATCAACAAAAGGCGAAATTTGTTAGATTTTAAATTGTTATCTGAGAGAATTGTAAAGCTGACAGGCAACTTTTACCAAAATGACTAAAAAATTGGTGACGAAATTTTCCACAATGACAATTCCGTATAAATATTTTAAAATTTTATTTGTAATTATTTCTTAAATGTCCGCATTTCAATTGAGCAATCAAACTTATACATTGATATAAAATAGGTATTGAGTTAATAGTTATCTTCTATAAAATGAGCAGGAATCAAGCCAAAAAGTGTTTCAAAAATCAAAATCAGAGCAGATTAAAGAGTTTATATTTATAGAAAGAAATAATTTAACAAGAGCTTGAAAGAAATAAGAGAAATACTTTTTAAAGAGAATACATAAATATATATTGACAAGCGAATGAATACGGTTTTAATGAACTTGATTGAATTTCCAGATTGACATCTCCTGTCGAAACACGAAGAACACGGTAAACGCGATATTGACACGAACGAATTTCGTGACGCTGAAATACGTGACCGATGGATGGGGAACAGATGCGAACGGTTTCAAGTTGGTCATAACATCGGTGAAGGATCCAAGTGAGTAGAGAATGCAGATGTTATCCACAGATGGAATCCTTGATGTCAATTTGATTTCACTTCTTTTCAGAGCACACTTGCAAGGACTTTACCTGCGCCACACGCGAGTTCTGCATAAATCCCGATCTGTTGTGCGATGGCGTCAACCATTGTGGCGACAACTCCGACGAATCTGTCCAGAATCTGTGCCAGAGTAAGTGATCCTTACAAAACTTCTATAATATCATATCCAAGGGGAATCCATATTTGCAGATGAAACCACCAGCACAGTGTTTGGCGTGGACATGACTTGGTTCGTGTTGATTGTCGTTGGAGTGCTCTTGGTGCTCAGCGCCATCATTGTGGCCATTGCGATCTGTGTGTGCCGACGCCAGGATGAAAATGCCGCCAACCAGAACACGGCCCTGCAGAGTAAGTTCCATTTCCTCCTGTTTCCAGTGCATCCTATATTTGAACTTTTTCTTTTATACGTTTAAATAATCATTTTCTTTTTGTCCTTTCAGTTGAATATTCTATATAATAAATTTAGGTTTAATTGAAAAAAAATCCTAAGTTTATTATATATGTATATAAGCTTCTTCTATTAATTTTTTGAAAACTTATTTAAAAATTTTATTTTTTGATTTTTGAATTTAAGTTTATTTTATTTGTTTTTTTTTAAATTTTAAAACATCCATACTATACTTATGTCAACTCTTAAGCATTAAAAAACTTTTTTTCATATTTTGTCCCTTCAGTTTTTAAATTAAAATTAATACACAATTTATTTTTATGGTTAGTTGAATTCATGTATCCTAATTTGACGTTATCCTAGTTGATGTTAAATAAATGTGTGTAATTTATCATCCCTACAGTGCATCATAATGCGGAGACGAATGGTTCGTCGAAGCACCTGCATTATCACGGTGTGGGCATGGGCATGGGCATGGGCATGGGCGGAGGCGTGGGGGGCACGCTGACGAGGGAGCATACACAATTGCCGCCAGTTTCGGGAAACTGGCATCACCCTGCGGGACCATCCGGGTACCACCGCATTCCACACAATTACTTGAAGATGGCCACCAAAGTCCGTCCCATTTGGTGCTTGGCAAATTCCGTCAATTAGGTCAAGATCTTTCACAAAACTCCGCCGGACTCAGCCAGACGAACATCGCCGTCGCAGCTGGCAATCATCCGAATGCCAATGCCGCTGTCGGTGCTGCCCAAAAGGACGAGTGGTTCGTTTAAGAACGACTCTACTCTTTAATTAACAACAACAAGAAGCAAGCAAACGAAAATGTAAGAGCAAAACTGGTTCCGGTTCCGGGTGAAAGAACGAAAGCAACAAAAAAAACAACCAACTAAATAATTGACTTGAGCACAATAATCTGCACTTAATTAAGTGATTTTATGGATATTTGCAGAGCATTAAATGAAGTAAGTCACAGGAAATTTTATCCCCGCATAACATAATTTAATTTATCTGTTCCACTTTTTAAATCATAAAAAAATTAATGAGGAAATGTGCACTACTCTCAATTTTCTATTCTTTTGCAGGACTGTATGACTATATTTAACAACAAATAATGTGGACATCACCGCGCAGGGTGTATATTTAAGAGATCTACTCGTACCCAGGAAGAATCTCGAAGCATTGGGCGAAATGCATAATTTCGTCGGATATCCAATGCAATTGTATATAGTTTATAAATACATATATTAAAAAAAAACTAATTTAATTTAAAAAAAAAGATAGCTAAACCCGATACCGATAATGATACCAAAATAAACCAATACAAAACTAAAAAAATAAATTCATATTAGGTTATAGGTCAAGAGAAATGTCAAAGCTAAAGTCTAACAATAACAGCCTCCAGAAACACAAAGAAGAGTCCTTGCAATTAGTTCAGTTTACATTATTATTATATATATTTAATTGTTAGCACTTCTTCCGTAGTATTCAATTTGTTTATGGGAAATAATAAACCAAAACTAAGTAAGCATCAGAAGCGGACAAAACTAAAATAATTAATGGCATTTAAATGAATTTTTGGAACAGGAACAGCTACAGAACCGCTAAAAGTATTAAAGCTCAATATGAAAATGTTTAACGATTAACAATAACCGATATACTGTCATTATTAGCATACATAAATAAACGATTGATTAAAAAATGAACAGCTATATATTTTAAATTCATGAAGCTGATACCGATTTTTTAATGAAATTTGAAGTTTAGGCCGAAATATAATTATATAAAGCGAGTAATAATATAATGGACACAAGAACAACATAAACAAGGGATGTAAATAAGTAGTAGACAATATTGAATTAAAAGTTAAAAATAAAAAAGAAAGCCCCCTAAGCGAACTTCAAGGAACACATTTCTCACACTTCATTGTCATTGTCCATAGCTTGGATAACTTAAGATTTACAGAGCTAAAACTCGACCATCATCAATTTTTACGATACTCTTACCATCGAACCATTCCAAAATAAAAAACGGAACAACAACCAATGCTAAATGACAAATTTCTGAGACATTAAAGGACAATACGAAACACACACATTTTTGCTCTTTTTGACTACAACACAAAACGACACAAAATGCATTTTTGAAAGTAAAATTACTGGAAAAGTAGTCCGCATACATTTTTCTACAATCAAGAACCGAATTAAAAGTCTAAGATTTTGCTACAAATCGAAAGGATACGATTATATGTACTTACACTGTATTAACTAAAGGAAAACTAAACTGCTTCAAAAACGATTGTAGTAATTCCCGCCGTTAATATTTTTTTAATAAAAACAACAAAAATCGTATCATTAAAAAGTCAAGTTAATTACTTAATAAATACGACTACTAATAATAAACATAAATCGCTTCTTATGATGCGTTTTTCAAACAACTTCCAAAAGTCAGTTGAATACATTTTGTTTCATTAATAAAACCAAGTCTGGGAGAGAAAATTAACAAACAAAAAATATACCCAAAAATAACTGAAAATTTCCGTTCATTGCAATGTTTCCTTTAATTGAAAAATTAAATAGCATAAAAGTTATAATATTCAACATGTCTAGGCGTTTGTAAAGATAAATAAATAAAAATTAGCTGCAATAAAAATAAACGTTAATACATATGTTCCAACAACAACTAGAAGTTCTTATAATCCATAAATATATCATTATATACATAAGTTTTGTATGATTTATTATCTTTTCTCTTTTACATTTTTTGATACTTTGTTTGTTCTCTTTTATTTAATTTAGTCGATCAAGTTTGGGCATACAGCATAAAAATTACTATAAAAACCAATCCATACAAATATTTATCGTAAATTATAGAAAGATGGTATTATGGCAAAATGAATTTTTAACCGAAATTATAAACTTTCAAAAAAATATTGTATTAGGCGTCAAATTTTAGAAGAAACATAAAAAGAACTCGAAAATAACTCAAAAGCAACAAATACTTAAAGTAATATCAAATTAATCTCAATTATTTATAAATGATTAGAAAATAAATTTAAATTTAACATAAAACTGTTTCATATGCCGAAACTTATTTATGCATTACAGGAATATAATATAGCAAGATAAAAATAAAAAGAAAAAGTCAAGATAAATATATCTTAACGATCGTGTCGTATATGAATGTAGCTAAAATATACAAAAAAAAAAATAAAGAAAAGACAATGAAATCCAAATAGCAAAAATTGTGCGAAACAAACAATTTCGAAATGCTTATAAGAAATGAGTTAAGATTGGAAAGAACCTTTCTATGGCAATCCCAAAAATGTTTGTAATTTATTTGTAAATTTTCTCTTTCTTGATCTGTTCTTTTATATATCTCTCTCTCCCACTCGCTATATCTCTCTTTCTATTGAAAAGACTTTGCCGCAATTAGCAAACGTATATTTGTATGTATATGTATGTATGTACTTAGATATTAAAAATTCTATAATAAAACGCTCCCAATAAGTACTAAAGTCATTTTACAAACTTATTACAAAAAAAACGATAAAAGAGAATCGCATTATACCAATTTGACGAAAGAAATGGGGAAATTAGATAAGGCATATGAAATGTAAAATTGTTGTACTCGTAACTTAAACATAATCATCCAACAAACAAGAAATGTGCATATACATACATACATACTTAGTACTTGCATAAGTATTTGATTATTATATCTTATGCATTTTTCACAAAATGTTTAATTTTTGTTAAGGAATGTTAAGGTAATGCCGAACCAAGCGATAAGCTCGACTAAAATCCCCTCTTAAAACAGACAGATATCCGAGTAGGAATGCAATTAAAAATGGAGGGAGGGAGGAAGGGGGACCCAGCCATAAAATCGTACTCGAAAATCATCGTAGTGCAAATGTTAGACGAAATTTAGCTGTAGAAGTAGGCGTAGGAAGTGAATGTATAAGTGCGCATAGGGTTTTAGCCCCCCATCACATTGAATATATGAATGTATGTACTTATGTAAGTATGGCATTTTTTTAATCGGATCGGGTACTCAAAAGAGTTGAATTTGAATTTGCTGGAAGTCCTTAGTCATCACACATCAACTCATACAGAAAACATTTTATAATGTCAAATGTCATAACAAATCAATCAATTACGATCCCCAGATAATAACACTTAATTATTATAATAATTAAAATGGTTGCGTTAATTCAATGCTTAGCTTTGTGTTAAATTGCTGTTGAATGTAAATGTACAATGGATACTAAGCAACAACAACAACAACAAAAGAGAATAACAACAGAAGCCCAAATACAAAACAAAACAAAACTAATGATAATGAAAAATAAAGAATACAACAAATTTCATCATAATGTTTTATTTCGCATATGCTCCAGAATGCTTTTAATAATGATGTCTCATTATTTCAGACACCTCTGTAAATTGATTAAAAACCTTTTTCGCTTCTTCTATTTGATCCCCACAAAATATAACTCAAGGATATAAGACTTCTTATAAATCAATTATTGTAAGAGTTGGCCAAATGTAAAACCTCTTCCATTTGATCAAAAAAAAATATAATTCAAAAATGAGATTTAACTAAATCAAATATAAGAGTCTACTTTTTGAGCTGAACAAAATATAAGTCTGATGTACAGGACTTCATATAAATCAATCCACTTAATATCCAAAAAATATAAGACGAAAATATAAGAGTTGATAAAATCAGCCGCTGATTTCTTGTATTTGTTGCATCTCGTTCTCAGTTGGTCGAACTTCCAGTTCGGTTTCCTGAGCACTTTGCTCTCTCTTCTGATCCTGCAGACGCTGGCAATATCTTTGGGCCAGGGCATTTAGTAAAGACACCACGAAGTAGACGACAACGATTAGAGCAAAGAGCTGGAAACCATGGGCCACTAGGCCGAGACCTGCGGTGGACTCGTCCTTAATTTTGCGATGCATACGCAGCTTGGTGGACGTCAATAGATTCTGGATGGAAAGCTGCAGCTTTGGACCAAGCCAGGGAGTGCGGCCAAGGAAATTGACCAGAACGGTGACCAGATCCTCGCTAAAAGCAACCACCACGATCAGCTGCTGTATGGTGGCCTTGATGAACGCCTTGCCAATCAGCGTGGCCACAAAGAACTTCCAGAATGGCACCAGAAAATGGCCACACGCAACGCCGGCGAGGTCAAACAATGGATTCGGCACACTGGCACACAGGAGGATGCCAAGGAAGCCGATGCGCAACACGACGCGCTCCACAAGGACTTTGCCCCTCTCGAATAGACTGAGATGTCCGCTGCGTCGTTGAAGTTCCGCCATTTGCTGCCGGTCCTCCACACACTTGCCGGACAGCCGTGCTGCCCTGGCCATAAAGTAGGGCGGCAGCTCGCCTAGAGCCGTGCCCACGCCCCACAACAGGGATTCAATGCGCACCTTTGCCAAGATCTGCCACACGGTCGGCACATGCCGCCCATAAGGCTCCTTGGGGCAAATCTTCTGATCCGGATAGGGTGGCTTGGGAAAATCCAAGGTCTGACATTCGTAAGCAGCCAAAGTAACGGCGGCAATGTGTGGTCCCAGATACAACAGGAAGGTATGCAGTCCAGTGCCAAATCCCACTGAGGACAGCAGCCCCAAACCCAGCCAATAAAGGGCGAATCCAAGATTCTTCCAGTAGATTTGCATGTAAGGTGCATGGGGACCCGGCACACAATGGACAATAACCAATATCAGGAGTCCTCCCAATAGCCTTCGATCCCACAGACGTAAGCCCAGTTTAACCAACAGTAGACACGCCTCCAAGGTGCTATACTTTAGGGTCATCCAGGGACGTCGCCAAGCCACCAGGGACTTGCGTTCCAGTCGCTCCGCATCACTTATCGCCGCCAGTTCCTCTTCAATTGTCAGTGAAGTGGCCGTGCAAGCTCCGGCATAGGAAGACATTCTTTTTCGCATCTCACTGGAATCGGGATAACAAATGTTACTACTTGGCATTTTCCTTTAAATGTGATATAATTTCTTACTTACGACTTGTAGAACATTTCTGGAATTATTTCCACACACTACAAATGATGACTCCGAAAACTGAGAGAGAGTCGGGAATAAATTGTAGATGAAATGTCAACCGAGATTGTCAGAGACCAATTTGATACACTACATATTTATTTATTTATTTATTAACAAAATATATATTTGATACACTATATATTTAAATTTGGAAAATCTGTTGCTTGAAACATTTTATTCATTTCATTGAGCAAAATAAAATAAGAATTTATAGAAAATGCCGGGTAACACCAGCTAGTATAAGACATATCGAGCCCTATTTGCGACAATAACGTATGCGCCAAAACGCAATTTTACAGGAGAGAGTTTTTTAGGTTTCGTTAAGTTGATTTCTTCGTGTCATTTGTCGCTTACGTTATTATTCACACGTCAATATCTCCGTAAATATATAAAATAAAAATGTAATATTTTAGGTGTAGATGCGGGTGGTGTTTATAAACATATTCGCATAAAAAAAAAAATTTCGGAAAATGGCGCATACGTTATTGTCGCAAATAGGGCTCGATATGTTAAACTGATTAGCATTATAATAAATTCAACTTTTGAAAATGCGGAAATTTCCGGTTAAAATCAGCTACATATTGCTGCTTAACAAATAATAATAAACTAATAAATTCATATTAAATCATATTAAAATATAAAAAGATTGACTGAAATTCTGAAATGATCTCCAATACATTTTGCAGTTTATGCTGCATTTGCATCCTCGATCGCCGCAACAGGAATATCAGATGGTTCGCAACTGTTGTCGGCTATTTTGCCTAACACTTCAGTTTGCCACAAGGTCAGAGGGCCCGGCGGTTGAGGCTTTAACTCGGAGGAATTCAGCTCGTCAGCAGTCAGTGCCTTGACATGCTCATCCTCGCAGCGATATTTATGCGCGCTGATTTGTGTCAAAAACTTGTCCAGTTTCTGATCACCAGGGGCGGTTGTCTTGAGGCTGTAGAGTAAGCGGGCGCTGTGGGACAAGAAGTTGCAATTAGAGATGAATATATACATGAGTAGGGACTACGTACATATTGATGAAATGGCATTTATCCAGACGCAGTGTGGATAACAGCGGCATCAGATGCTCCAGGGGCAATAGATGATTGCGGCGACGTTGCGCACTTGTTTCCATGTGACGTACGGACAGATTCTTGATCAACATCTCTAGGGAGGCGTTAAAGACGTGCAATCTAAGCAGCCACGCCTCCTTGGCACTAGCATGCTCCTGGAGCAGCTGCAGATGGGCGGCCACTGCAACCTCGACGCGTTTCTTAGATGTGGACTCGTTGCATATGTGCAGATTGATGACGGGCAGACAATGGGCATAGGTGTCAATGTGTCGCTTGATTAAGACGGGAATCAGTTGACTCAGCATTGGACTTATATAATCTGGAAGTTTTGTGATCTGCAAACGATTGAAAAGGATTGAAAGCAGATCATACATCAGTTTGTTTCGTTTGTTATTTTACCATTTTAAACTGCAACAGGAGTTTCCATATCCGGTTGCTGGGCAATGGTATCCGAACTCTGTTGTGGAGCCGGCGGAAGAGTAGGTGCATCTCCTCCACATAGCTGCAGGAGAGCGTATTGGCCCGTGCCTTATCGGCCAGCACTGGATTGGAGATTTGATTTAGCAACACATCATATGTTACCGCATTCAAAGGCGGGCAGTTATTCAGTCCCAGCTGGAGCACGAGAATGGCACAAAAAGACGACTTGACCTGTGGCAAGTTGTCGGATACGTTGCGCAGATTGTGAACGCAAACATTATGTAGATGTTCAGCCAATTCAAGAATCCTTGTCTCGTGCACCACTGCCTCCTCTGGCTGATCTCGCTCGCGTTGAAGCAGTGTTAACATTAAAGCCAAGCTCTCGTACCCATAAAGAGCTGCGGATACTTTGTTGTTACATCGAATGAGAAACGGGCACGAATAGCGAACCTTACCTAGAGACTGTGTGATCTTTGGCGGTGTCAACAGCTGGTTAGCCAGAGTTTCGTACATATTGGACACTTGATGGCCACGCAGCTTGTTCTCCTTGAGCAGCGCATAGAGACGGCGCACGCAGTGCGCGTAGGACTGCATTAGTTCTTCTGAATCCGACTCTGATTCGTCCTGTTCGTGCGACAACAACTGCATGGATAACTCAGAGTATTCATCCTGCAAGGTCTGGGCGGTCATCACGAGTAGCTCCTCATTCCCAGTCACCGCAATGGACCTGCAAATGCTGCTGAAAAGCGATGAAAACTCGGATTCAGTCAACGTCTGGTCGGTCAGAAAGATGTTCAAACAGAATCCTTCCAGTTGGTACAACAGCTGCAATGAAATCGGTTAGTTTTTAGTTTGAGAATAATGTCAGTAAGTTAACAACACACCTCGACATTATGCTGCGCGAGGGCCTTTAAGTCGATGTTAAAGTAAACGGAGAAGAGTACTGCCCGGGCCGACGATTTCTGGGCGGTGCGTGCAATGAGACGAGGCCAATTGTGGAGCAGCTTGTGAATCTCCTGGCGAGCCGTTTCCTGGCGAGAATACTGCTCTGCGTAGAGCTCAAACATTGCATACACACTGTGGGCAGTGAACAGGACGAGCTCATCGCGTACGCTGCTCGCATTGAGCACGAACATGTAATAGTCAAAGTTCTTTAGTGCCGGTAAATGTGGCATCAAATCTTTTAGATAGTTTTGTAAAAAGGATATCGCCTGCTCATAGGAGGCACATCTACGTGAGCTGTGCTGCGTTTTCAAGAATGTTTCTATGATGTGCACCACAATTTCCTGCTCATTGTATTGGCGTCGTGCCATCGTCACATAGAGTTGTGCGGCCAAGGAGCACACAGTTGCCGTGGACGATCCGCTCAGCAACACCAGCAGAATTTGCTCGAGAAAGCGACTTGGAAAGGCCTCCGTGCTCACCAGGTGACTAAAAAGATAGCATAGAAAGAGATCTCTCTGAAGATATGTTAGAGTAATCAATATCACACTTACCGTTGCAGCGCTTGCAGATATTGGAGTGTCGATAGCAACAGGGGATTGGTGCTCGACGGCTTAAGCGTTTCAAACTGAATGGCCAGATATTTGTCGCTGATCAATTCGTTGGTAAACAGACGCAAATACAGAGTTCCACTTGAATCGCGCTGCTGTCCATCGCCAAATTTATCCAGCATCTTCTCCAGAAATTTGTACAGCTGAATATAACCGGCGTTGTTAGACATCTAAAAATAAAAGTGTCAATACGCTTATGGCCGTAGATATCACTTGGCAGCTTGCCTCGCAGCTGAAGGCGTTGTAGACAAACGATAGGGCGGATCTTTCGCAAAAGAGCTGAAAGTGCTGCTCAAATATGTCCAGCATGGTCGTCAGCATAAAGTCAAAGGTCTCCTCATAGCTGTGCATCAAAAAAGAGATAAAAATAAATATTCCTATACATAGGACATTTATATATGCACTTACTATATGCAATAACGTGACAGAACGGCAAGTTTAAGGCAAGTTGCCTTCAGCATGTTGTCGGCCGAGTCGGCAGTCGGCAGCAGTTTGACCAGCCCACGAAGCATGCCGAACGACAATCGGGCCAGCGGCTCAAACAGGAACCACTCAGTCGCACTGTCCTGTCCAGTGTCAATGATGCTGCGCACCACTTCCGCCCAGACGTTTATGACGCGCAGGTAACAGGGCACCGGTTGCGTCAGCTCGTAGAATTCTTTGCCTAGGCCTGTCTTTGGCATATCTTTTATTGCCTCGCTTCCATAGTATGACAACAGAGGCGGCAGCTGGTCCAGAAACAACTCGACGCCTTTCAGCACAAATGGCACGGCATTAAATATATAGGTCAAGTTATCATCCCGATATGGATGCACATAGGTTTTCTCAAACGCCTCAACGCTCACTGTGAAGTTGAGTCCCAGCACTCGAAAGCATTGCCCAACAAAATGATGCGACACTTGGCCCAGCCAATTGTGTGGATTGTGTGCGACTGTCTCTATCAAACTGTACGCATACTCCTCCGTCGTATACTGAAAACAATTGCAATTATTTATTTGCCATGCTAGAAACGTTTTATTCACCTTTACGGTAGCGCCCGTCGAAATAGCAGTCACAAAATCCATTTGAAATATGTAATTTACAATTTTGTCAAAAAGTGCCGTTACTTTGAGTAGTGATGGACAAAGCGTTGATATTTCGTATTGTCATCGAAAGGAGGCGAAAA